>OX578144.1:23152721-23600221 GCA_951213105.1 Amaurobius ferox
TCACAAATTAACCATTATGATAATTAACGTAATTTCCAATTCTTATTTGAGTTATGGCGAAAACTAATGTGTAAATATTATTCTCTGAAAAATCTTAATTAAATAACTTAATAATATATTTGCAATTTTCTTCTAAATATTCACTCAAGCAATGTTTCTATAAATGTGTCTAATTATTTATAAACAGACTATTTTGTGTACATATATTATTCAGATAAAAAAGCATACCGGTAAATGATTTTGGATGCATTTAGTAATTAGAATGATAAATAGCAATTTTGGACCTATTGACTAAAAATGATTTATTACATATATTTTCGAAACTTTGAGGGTCTAATTATTTATAAACAAACCGTGTTATGTACATCTTTTATTCAGATAAAGCATACCGGTAAATGATTTTGAATGCATTTAGTAATTAGAATTAATAGAATTTTGGGATCAATTGTCTAAAAATGATTTATTACATATATTTACGAAACATTGAAAAAAATTATATTAAATCTCTCAAGAGTTTACAAAAGTAACTGTAAAGTATTCTCCACACATCGAGATAAAATTCCAACACATTGAAACACATCCAACACATCCAAATAATAAAAATTAGAAATAATACCAACAGCTTTAGGAGGCAAAACTCCCAAAGGCGTGGGAAAAGGTTGTCTGACAGATGTCTTCTTGCTTTTGCTGGTGTGGTTGCTTTGCTATTTCGTCCTGAAGGAGAATTTTATTCATAACTCGCATTAGCAATGTTCCTCACATATATATATCTATATATCTATCTATCTATATAGATATATATATATATATCCAGATCTATATATATATATATCCAGATATATATATATATACATATATATATGAGATATATATATATATATATATATATATATATATATATATATCTTGTTTTCATAGGCCAAACTGAAAATGATCTTCATCTCAAAATTAATCCACACATCACAGTAATATTAAACATTATAATGGTAAACAAAATGAACGTTGTATCGAGTTTGAATACTTTAAAAAACATGGCTTTGAAAACATTAATATCTCTATTCTAGACATCATACTAAATTTTTATAATCGTCTAATTTTTTTTAAATAATTATATAATAAAACAGAATCGTCTATTTCCTTTTGGTCTGATGCAACTTCTTTTCAACCAAAACACTGTCAAAAAATCTTTCTTAGACTACACACAACAGAAAAATGCTACTAAAAATACTTACCTAAAATTGTTCAGTTTTATAATATATCCCTACACAGAATGATAGCTAGAAAATAGTCAAAATCTTGAAATGGTGAGCATGGACTTTAGTAAAACAGAATATTAGTTTAATTATATATATATATATATATATATATATATATATTGCATCTTGTGAGTATCTAGATACAAAAATAGTGTACCCTATGTACTGAATATTAACTTATTACCTTACCTTAAAAAATTGATAAATTGACTTATACAGGAAATGTATTACTACTTACCATGAATCAAATTAGTCATAAAAATCTGTATTTATATAGAGATGAATATTTATAATAATCAAATATGTTTTTTTAATATACATGTCTTACTAATAATCAGTTAAAAATCAGAGAAAAATAAATCGATTATTTAATATTTCTAGCATTTTAGAATCTTCCTGATTAACTGAAAATGCCCGAAGTTCTGACACAACTTTAAGGTAATCGCCATATGATTTAATAGAAAATTCTGTGAAAAATGGTTCCCTTGGAAATAAGTGGATGAAATAGTTTGATAATTTTAACGTCCTTTGTTTGTTGCAACAGGTGCTTTATTAACAAATTTTAAAATAGTTTTCCATGCCCGCGTTGTGCAGATTCCGTCTCATACAGGGTAAATAGCATAAATTTCATATATTTTTGGACGGGGCTAAAAATATTGTCCTCTTTTGGCAGTATTCCGTTTCCTACAGGATCCGCTTTAAATTGGTTTGACTGCTCTATATAACAAATCTGTTAACACCACTCTCGTGATATAGCTTGTTCCACTCACGAGACAAGACACTTTTTGTAATAGTTTTACATTTTGACGCTAAAGAATTTGGCAAGTGTCATTTATTTCACAGAATATTATAAAACAATAGCATTTTAATGAGGATTTTGCAAGTGAGTATAAGTAAGCCATTCTGTCTATTATAATACTTTCCCAAAGTACCAGAATTTTAATTTATGTAGTGTAAATACCTCAAACATTTTGCTATTTTTTTGTACATCATAATTTTGTTGTGGAAAGTCAGGCGCGCTGTTCATATCAGACTTTTAAACTATTTCTTTCAGATAAAAGTTTGTACAATAAAACCTTTTCTAAGTATCTTTTTACATGTTATTGCTTAAAGTTTTAAGTTATACGCAATTTACATTATATATTTCTGTGAGACCAAATATTTTAAGTGAATATTTTAATCACATATTGAATATGCCACTTCCAGCAGTGCATACACTGCAATACTATATATTGTTATAATTAGTATTTTGTGCTACACGCCATACTCTTAAGTCATACATCATGCAAATATACACTTAAATTATAAATTTCTAACAACGTTTACCATTATGATCCTTGGAAATCGCGCAATAATTCTTATAAGAATGTTGAAGTGACAGAAACAGATATGTTAGTCTGGTTAATTTGGTTTAAATACTTATTATTGAAAAGAGAGCTAATGTTTTGAGCAAAAGTTTGAAATTCCATCTCTTTGTTCGTTCTATTTCTTTGTTCGTTAGTTATGGAATATTTAATTTAGTTATATATGCATTTCTTAATTGTTTAAATCGAAAAAGATTTTAAAAAATCTTCTGCTGCATAATTTCATTAGATTGAGTTTCTTTCCTTAGCAATATGACATCATTTTCTAGAATTAAATATAAGAAATATATAAGAATTAAATATAAGAATAATATAAGAAATTAAAACTTTAAATATGTGCATATTCCTATAATACTTTAAATAACATTGTTATTCTAAACATGTTATTAAAATATTTAATTTACTTCTTCTAAAAAGATGTCTAAGAATCTGTGCTCGCTATAAAAAATTACCTTCTCAGGCAAATTTGAAAAAAGAAAACCATCCTGGTCCCGTTTGTAAACATATTTACAAAAACCATTATTTAATTCCCACAAAGTGACGGGGATTATCATGGAAATTGAACTTAATTTTTCAAAGTATTGAATTTTCATAAATGAAGTGTCATTTTCATTAATTTAGTATCATTTTCATTTATTTAGTATCATTTTATCAATTCGGCGGCATTTTCATTAATTTATTTGAATTGCGTTTGAAAAAGGCGGTAAATTTGTCAGAAAGTGGGACAGTTGGATTAAGAGACAAACGCTACCAAAACATCATTACAATACTATCAACTTTCAAAACGAAATTATTTTCTTTGATTTGGTGTCATTTTTATCAAGTTGACAATGGTTTTATCGATTGTGCGATATTTTTGTTTACTTGGCGATATTTGAGCAATTTGGCCACATTGTAAAAGGTCCCCGGCCACTCAAACAGTTACTGCTACCCACGGGCTTGTCAAGAGGTCTGGGTCTTCAACATTGTAAAAAGTCGACAAATTTGTGGTCAATTAGGATGGACTGACAGCCAAAAACTACCGAAATATCATTACAATACTATCCCCTTTCAAAACAAAATTAATTTCATTAATTTGTCATCATTTTTATAAATTTGGCGATATTTGTTTATCAATTTGGGGACATTTATTTCAATTTGACAACATTTTTAGCGATTAGACAACATTTTTATCAATTTTGTAACATTAAAAAAATGTCAGCCAAATCTCCCGCCAAGCGTTAAAGGGACGGACGGACGTAAAATTTTCGTAGATTAGAGGATTATACCATGTATTAGAAGATATACCCGTACTATAATATATGGATTTAAAACTGCTTCTCCAAAATAAAACAAATTGCGTAAGAATTTGAAAATATCTATAATCTAAACTCGTTAAACCCAAAGGCTATAATGATATGATCCAATAACACATGCAATTCCAATAAATAAATATAAATATAAATATATATATATATATATAGATATATATATATATATATATATATATATATATATATATATATATATAAGGAAAGCTATCTTTTCAATGAAATCTTTATATATCAGCAAATTAAAGGCATCCCCATGGGGGGGGGGTGTTCTTCTATACTTTCTGATCTCTACCTCAATTTTTATGAAAGCCAGTCACATATTAACAACGAAATTGTATACCTACGTTACGTAGATGATGTGATTGTTGGATATGAAAATAAAAACTTTAGTATGAACTTTGATTTCTACCCACCCAACCTTGTTTTGAAAGAAAATCCGGCTACAATTAAAAATGTAGTAGAATTTTTGGATTTGAGTATCAACTTTGGACAAATCCCAATAAGTTTTACCATCTATGACAAAAGAAACAGTTTTAAAATACCTATAAACGGTATAGTACATTGGAACTCCAACCTTCACTTGAATATATTTAGGAATGTATTCTTGGGGGGGGTTGGTCAGAATTCAAAGAATTATTAAAGATGAAGATTTGCGTATTGATTTTGATCGAATATTTCTACAGCAAGCATATCTACAAAATTGCCCTATTCCATTTATGCTAAAATATATTGATAATTTATACCGTAGCAATATTGTGTATTGTATAAAGTTAAAAACTTTTTTATATACATTTAGCAGATGAAGGGTCGCATACTGCAAATGACAGGACCGCAGAACGATCAAAACGAAGCAATATAAAGGTCATCGTAGTCAGCGAGACTGGTTGCTAATACAGTAATGGTCATCCTCTCGTCATTGATTCTTTCTTTTTTGGAGGTCTTGTGATAATTCTTATTGTCACTCCGGAAGTGGGCTTCAGCCAAAGCTGGCGTCCAGGAGTGCGATGCCGCGGCATTTATGACAAGCTTGTTGACAACTGGGGAGTGAGGTTACAACCCCTTACCGCCATAGTGTAAGCTTTTTGCTAAGCCTTCCTTCCTTTTTTCACTTTTTATAAATTCTCTTTATACATTTTATATTGTGTATAGTACATCTTGCTGCTTTGCGCATATATATTATAACACTTCACATTTCTATCCTTTCACTTTACTTCCATTTTTCTTCTATTATATTATATATATATATATATATATATATATATATATATATATATATATATATATATATATATATATATATATATATATATATATACATTTAAATATAAACTCACTGGGTTTAATTCCGTCGTTCAGCAACATTGTATCATTTTTTCTAAAAATAATTTTGGGGAACAAATATAGTTTTCATGATGCTATCTCAATGGAAGGTTTAATAGTGTATTTTTAATTAATATCGCATTAACCCCTGGTTTTAAAAACTCGAAACATGGACTAATTTTAAGTGGGGCTATTTCAAGTCTATAACGAAAATTCCATCCAATTCGGTGGAGTCTTTCTCCCGTGGTGACGAGACAAATAAACACAAAAATATATCCAAAAATAAACACACAGATATATTTTCAATTTTATTTATATTTATTATTAGCAGTATACCTGTTCTTTGTAAGCAAAATATAATTTAAAAGAACGTAACATTCACAATTGTGTGTTTATTCTTATAGTATTTTAAATAACTTCATTATTCAAAATATTATATTGAAATAGTTAATTTAATTCTTCTAAAAATGTATAAGAATCCTTGGGCTAGATATACAAAAGTATCTTCACGGGCAGATATGAAGAGTAAAGCATCCTGGTCCAGTTTGTGAATAAATTTAGAAAAAATATTTTTTAATTCTCACAGAACGACAGAGATTGTCACGGAAATCGTAATTAATTATGCAAAATATTGAATTATCATCGATTCGGTGTTATTTGGATAAATTAGCGTCATGTAATTAATTTGGTGAAGTTTCCGTCAATGTAGGGACATTTTAAAAATCGCCAAATTTATCACCAAGTGGGATTGTAGAACTAACTGACAGTCCCACTTGGCGACAAATTAACGAAACATCCTCACAATACTATCCCCCTAGCAAAACACAATTAATTTAATTTATTTAGTGCAATTTTATCAATTTTAAGATATTTTTATGGATTTACAATCATTTTTACCAGTTTGGCGACATTTTAAAAATTCGCAAAATGTGCTACTAAGTAGGACGGTTAGACTGTCAGACAAATGCTACCGAAACATCCTTTGTATGTTCAATTACTATACTAAATGAAAACACTAAAATTGTATTGGAAGAAATACCCGTTCGACTCTTATTCTGTTTCAACAATCGGCTTAAAGAGTTTATTGGCCAAACACAATATGTGAGTTTATTGACTAAACACAATATTTTTTTTTATCAAATTGCCAGGCATTTGAGCTAAACACAATCTGAAAATTTTTGTAAGTCTGAAAATTTTTGAAAAATTAAATGAAAGTAATGTAAGCAGTCTGCATCTAATATAATTAAAAGAAAATTCAAACCGTTCATTTATAAGATATATTTTTATATCCATTTAATTATTTTTCAAATAAAAAAATAATTATAAAAATTATATAGCATGATTTAAGTAAGAATATTCGTCATGAAAGGTGATAATTAAATAAACATTTTGATTTCTTAATACTTTTCATTGTTGAGTAAACCTGTGAAAAATAAAACCATGATGATAGTTTTCTTTTAAATTCATGTTTCAAACCTACGATTTTCAAAAAGTGACTAATTAACGCAAAAATCTCCCACAAAATTCAGAAAGAGCGTTTTAATTAACTTTCACGTTGTAAACCAACGATTTTCAACATTTTTGTTTGGGGGAACCAGGGAGTTACAGAGTTAAAATCCTAGGAAAAGGTTTCGTTTTCCCCTTAGCAACCCGACAACTCCTGGCCTTAGGGACTCGAAACCTGGAGTAAATATAAGAGGGGCTATTTCAAGGATACCCATACAATTTCATTAAATTCGGTTCAGCCATTCTCCCGTGATGATGAAAGTTTCTACGGTGAGTATGTAATATAACTCAATTGGAGAGTAGTTGATGTGATACAAACGAAATGAATTGTGATATATAGGGTTTTGAGAATTGTATCGGTTATTTTGTTAATTAGCTAAACATTTGCTTGGTTAGTAATGATCATTTATTTGGTTACCGATACTTGGTTAGTGATCTTGTAGGATAGTTATCGAGCTATTCGGTGCATGCTTTTCCTGTTTACGCTTATCCGTGCTTTAAAATAAATGTGTCAGTTATCCAGAAATTTTGACTCATTCTTGTACCTTGAGAGTACATCCGCGATTCCAGAGAATACGTTGTAACAATATATGTACTTATATAGAGCTTATTTCACTTTATGATGTCAAGGGGTCCTTAAAACTTCAAAATTGCTAAGGATCCCTGGAGTTTAAAAGTTTGGGAACCACTGGTATAGAAAACGCATTGTTTTTACACACATGTTTAATTTAGAGCCAACGGCACTACCGTGCTGAAAACACCGGTTCTCGTTAGATCACCGAAGTCAAGCAGCATCGCGCGCGGTTAGTACTTGGGTGGATGCCCACCTGGGAACACCGCGTGCTGTTGGCACTTTTCGGACGCGGTAGCCTGGCGGTTTGCGCGCTGGATTTGAACGCTGCCACAACTGCCGTCGTGTTCATGCGGAGTACGATCGCGTTAAGCATGTGGGTCCGTAAGTCCTTCCGAGAGGTTGGTGGTAGGGGAAGAAGGGTACGGTCCCTGTGAATACCTCCCCCAATGGGTTCCGGTCTAAATTGGGTGGCACTTCTCGGCTGTCCAAACGGTTATCTTACACCTTTCTGGTAGTTCGGAAAGTCTGGGTCTCAACAACAATAACACATATTTAATTTAAAATTTTAAACACGTTTTAAGACTTTCTGAACCCGCTTTCAGCACTTGTGTGTGTGTACCACGCAAACTATGGATGATAATGCTATAAATTGTAAATATGAATGTATGTGTGTATATGTAAGCTGCGGACACGATAACTCAAGAACGAATTATCATTACAGAATTTCATGTGCAGATACATTATGTAAAAAACTAAAACTAGTTAGAAATGTTATTACTTTTCATGATTTTAACTTGAATTATTTGCATTTAAAAATTAATTTCACAACATTATTTCTTCGTAAAATCAATGATAATTCATGAAATAATGAGTGTAATTATATAATACAAGTATAAGGAAGGAATTTATAATTTGAACGACGTTATGGATGATAATGCTGTAAAATACTTTACATTAACAGAAATAGGTCAAATACATCCAGCGGCATTACGAAGCTAACCTAAAGAAATAAACTTTTCTAGAAATTTTATGAATTATTTTGAAAGAATAACTTCAATAGGGAATTTGAAAAAATACGGATATTTTTTGTCCTTTATTGATGATTGTGATGCCTGCAGAACTAAACACTATGCAGAGAAATTTAAATGTAGATATAAACTATAGTTATTGAGCATATATGTCTACAGCCAAATATTGGTGCGTTTCAAAAGATATTTTTAATTAACATCCTTTGAGTCTTCCATGAAAATAAAAGAGAAAAAATAATATCTGACAATACTAATTTATTTAATTGTTTCCTGACAGTCTTAAATATTATTCTTTAAAGGTTAAATTATATATTTTTGTAAGAATTCCATAACTTTAAATCAAAATATTAGTATTTTACTTTCAAGAGTCATGTACGAATGATTAAATCGCTTTTAAAATATATAACCTTCAGTAAATAAAATTTATATCATAAACTACTACTAAAAAAATAACCATTATTATTACTTTTAACTTACAGTAAAGTCTAAATTTAGAAATGCAATTTTCCTTTCATCGTAATGAAGTTGGATGAAAAGTTACGCAACAAAATATAAATAACTTTCTCTAATTTTCTTTGTAAAATGGACGTTCAATAATTATAACTTCTGTAAGTTACATAAATTTTAATTCTCCATCCCATTAAAATTATTTATAAATGTACTTTGTGTACCAAATAAAGTAATTTATAACTTTAAGCAAGTGAATTGAAGACAATTTTCAGCCCATTATTCCAATCCATTAGCAGATGAAAGTGTCTAAGATGCCAAATAGATATAAAAGTTTATGAATTTTCTGTTTTCAGCAAGTATTAACTGTTTACGCATGAGACGGAAAATTATGACAAAATTATCCTCGAATCCAATAATAGCTACGATGTTCAGTTCCCCGAGGCCGAGAATACTTTTCGTTTCTCTGGAGATTAATCATAAGATTTCTCGCTTTTCTTTTTAAAGTCGTGGGATGAAATTATACCTCTGAGTAAGATTTTATTTAGAACATTCATTTAATGGTTCGTAAAATATTATCATTTCATTTAAGTAATTGTTAATTGCTGTATACCTATTGCAATATTTATATTGGAAGGATATTTAAATGTGAAACAATAGAGGAATTAATTTCTCAATTTCTCATAGATAAAGAATTCAACAAAAATGTTTGAATATCCCTAAAATTTTCGAATTTAAAATTTTGAGAGACGAGCACTTTCAAAAACTGCCTAAACGTATTCCTCTCACTTTTGAATGATGTGTGTTGTTGTTGAGACCCAGACTGTCCGACCTACCAGAAAGGTGTAAGGTAACTGTATGGACGGCCGGGAAGTGCCACCCAATTTAGACCGGAACACAGTGGGGGAGGCATCCACAGGGACCGTACCCTCCTTCCCCTACCACCAACCTCTCGGAAGGACTTACAGACCCACATGTTTAACGTGATCGTACTCCGCATGAACACGGCGGCATTTGTGGTAGCGTGCAAATCTAGCGCGCAAACCACGGGGATACCGCACCCGAGATGGCCAACAGCACGCGGTGTTCCGAGGTGGTCACCCACCAAGTACTAACCGCGCCCGATGCTGCGTGACTTCGGTGAATGATGTGTGTGTGTATGTCCGTGCGTGTGTGTGTATGTCCGTGTGTGTTTGTAAGGTGTTGACACAATAACTCAAAATAGGTTATACTAACTGTTATGAAATTGTATGCATAGGGGCATTATATTAAAAAATATTAGCAGATATAACTTTTAGTAAATCATATGATTAAAACTCCAGTTACTTGAATTCTAAGACTTTCATAACATTTTTTGTGTGAAAAATAATGATAATTTCAGACACAGTAATAGTACTATTTAGCAGTGGCGTAGCGTCCATTGAGGCTCAAAAGGTGAGCCTCCCCTGCTTAAATTTTAATTTAAATATACTTTTATTTATTATATTTTTATAATAACTTTGCGAATATATATGCCTTGTTTTAGAAAACTGTTACACTTTATTTACTTAAAATGAGAAGTTTCAATGTATTTTACCCAATAAAACGCAAATCTAGAAGCAGAAATTATTCAGCCTTTACGGTGTTCTGAAAGAAGCATATCATTAAAAACGCCCTACTCTTAATCTCCGCCCTCCCTGATAAGATAGAACTAAAGACTAGCTTCTAGAACGGCGGGGCTATTGTTTGTCCCATTTTCAACCTTTTCTAAACAGCAGGACTTAAGCCAATGATTGGATATGGCACGTGACGTTTCATAAATGAAAATTTCTTGGACAGGGCTAATGGATCAGCAATTTTGTTTCAAACATGGTTCTAGTACTAATTAATCTTCGTAGACAAAAGCCATATGTAATACAAAAAAGTAAGGGGCATTTTCTATGAATTACATTATATTCACCTAAATTAAAACAATATGAAGAGGAGGAAACACACTAATAATGACTACCATTAAACTTAAGTAGACTTAGTCACAGCAACAATATAGCGAAGCATCCGTTTACGTACTTGGGAGTTTTAGTTTGCGACAAGAGCAAATTAGTAAATCGCTTTTAAAAATATGGCCTTTAGTAAATAAAATTTATTTGATAAACTACTACTAAAAAAATGAAACACAACATTTGCAAGAAATTTGATTTCCCTTTAAAAATCACGTTACACGAGAATCTCTGTTAAACAAAAGCCATTGATAATTTTCTAGCGGATTTTTAGGATATTGTGGATAAGATATTTTTATGTTTTCAAAGTATGGAATTTGAAAATTATTAATATATAGAATTGTTTAAGGACACTGTTGACTACAGTGATTTACAAACAAGCTTATGTTCAAGATATATTTCTCACACAATTTTCAGTGCACTCTTTTGCATTGCTTTATTTAAATAGTTCTACCTGTTTATATTTACAAAACTAATACATATTTTCCATCACTTGCTAATAATATTATAATGTATTTCTACTTCATACATAGGCGCCTGCAAAACGTTTTTCCTTTAGGGGGGTAGGGAGGCAAACACAAGCCCATGATGTACAACATCGACTGGCTCGTGTTCGCCTTTGTTATATTGAATGCCCAAGGGGGAGTATGACTTTTACATCTCCTACTGGCGACCATTCCTTCATATTTAATAAAATGGTTGTAAAAGATCATCTAATTTAGAAATAAGAAAAAATTTAAAATGTTATATCTGGTATGTATTCATCTTATGTAGGTAACATTTCAAAATCTCGTGCATTTTGTCCACTCTTTCATTTTCATGCAAAATTATCTTAGTCACCAACAAATAGTAAAACTTATTGAAATAAGACTTTGCGAATTCCAATATAAATTTAACGCGTAATACCAAATTTTTTGCAAATTTTCAGTCTCACCAGTCAAAAATCTCACGCTACGGTACTGCTATTCAGTACAATGTGGAAATTTATAATTTGAACTACGGGGATAAATATAATGGTATCAGTTTATATTAATACAGATAGACTAAATGCATCCAGCGGAGTTACTAGGTCAACGTAAATAATATCTTTAAATACTTTTTATGAAATATTTGAACTGGAATATGAAATCTGCGAAATAAAAATATTTTCTTTTCATTCTAATAATTATTGTGACATAGGTAAGTTTATACCCTATGATATATGAATGAATGAAAGAGTCGAGTCGGGACTCAAACACCAATTATTTAGCAAAGACGTTCATTGTTAAATAATGAAGCATTGTAAAAAATATTTTTAATCTCATTTTGGAGTTAACATTACTTTGTTACTGATATATCGGAATTTTTACTTTTCCAAAGGAAGCACGATATTTCTCGAAAAAATCAAGGGATTTCCATTAAATTTTGAATCATTTTTCAGATAGTCACAAAAGAATTTATTGAATTTGAGATTGAGTCATAAGAAAGCTTTATTTTGTGCCGTGTTCCTACTATATCGAATAATGTTAATCTGTAGAGAAAATCACGTGAAGGAAGCATCAATTGTCATAAATTAGTCTAAAATGCTTTAATATTTATTTCTAGTTTTCTACCAATGTTTTAGTCTCCCTTTAATTTTGTCGTCCGGTACTTTAGTCATTATTTCATTTAGTCTTCCAATATTTTATCTTCATTTCATCTTGTGTTCTAATGATTTATAGTCTTTAATTCATTTTGGACTACGATGCTATTGTCTTTATTTCATTTAGGCTTCAGATGCTTTAATATTCATTTTTATCTTGTCTTACAATGCGTTAGTCTTTATTACTTTCCTTATATACATAATGTATAAGGAAAGTATTGTGACGGGGTCGAAAATTCGAATTCGAGTTTTCGACGGGAGAGCACGTTTCAAGCATCCCTGATCACGAATCAAACATTTTTGAGGTGATGTCTGTGTGTATGTGTGTGTGTGTGTGTGTGTGTGTGTGTGTGTGTGTGTGTGTGTGTGTGTGTGTGTGTGTGAAAGTATGTGTGTGTGTGTGTCAGTGAGCCTGTGGAGACGATAACTGACGAACGAATGGACCGATTCGAACCAAATTTGGTACAAAAATCACAATCCGTAAACACTGGAAGCCTATTGTTTTTATACGTAATCGAATGTTCAGAACCCCCCTAAATTTTCGAATGAAATTTTGAAAAAATCGTCAAAAAATCAAAACCGCTAATAAAGCTATGCAAATAGACATTTCTTATGTAATTTTTCATTAGAAAACAATTGGCATAAATTTTAGAACGCTAACGTGAACCGTTCTTGAGATATTGCACATTTTTCAAAAAAATTATGAAAAATCACATAAAAAAAAAATTCCTATTGAGAAACATGTTCACTTTTCATATGTAATACCATGCGATAAATTGGGTGACATCATTCTCGTGGATCTAGCTCGTTCCATTCTTGAAAAAAGATACTTTGAGTAATACTTTTGCATTTGAACGCCAATTTATCTGCTGTAAGAATAACTTACTGCTTTGTTCATAATGCTTGGCGAGATTTTGGCGACGAAATTGGCGGAATGTCGCCAACTTGGCGATTTTTTGAAATGTTGCCAAACTAACGAAAATCTCTCCAAATGGATAAAAATGACGCTAAATCAATGAAAGTGAGGACTAATTGTGGAAAATTCAATATCTAATAAGTTATATAATATATAAATATATAATAATAGTTATATAATATATGTCGAAAATTCAATATCTAATAAGTTATATATATATATATATATATATATATATATATAACTTATATCTTCGTCCATAACGCTTGGCGAGATTTTGGCGACGAAATTGGCGGAATGTCGCCAACTTGGCGACTTTTTAAAATGTTGCCAAATTAACGAAAATCTCGCCAAATGGATGAAAATGACGATAAATCAATGAAAATGACGACTAATTGTCGAAAATTCAATATCTTGGAAAGGATATTAGTATCTACTAGAAGAAAAACCTATTTATTTTACTGTAAAAGTAGTAAATTCATTTCATTATATAAGGAAAGTCATGTGTTGCCCACATCAGATTTTTTTACTTTGTATTCATATGATTTAGTTTTAATTTAATTTTGCCTTCCGATGATTTAGTATCAATTCTATTTTGCCCTCATATGCTTTAGTGCATGTTTCATATTGTCTTCTGATGCTTTGGTATATATTTTATTTTGCGCTTGCTCAGAATCGAAAAAGGTGGAGTGAAGTCAGGTAATAGTGTTCAACTAATGTTTTTTTAGTAAAACATCGCTATTAGAAGTGTGTTCGTAAGTGTGGAAGTGTGTTCGTAAGTGTGGAAGTGTGTTCGTAAGTGTGGAAGTAGTCAAAATGAGTCAAGGTGTAGAAATACTATGTATTTAATTAAATGAAAATTCTGGTAAATATATTCGTGTATTTAACACACAAACGGTTCATTATTTAAGTACTGTTTGCAAACGACCCGTATAAGTGTACGTATATTTGTTTCATGAGCATACATCTTTATTTCCATTACAAACAATAGTCGTATATAAAATGTTTGATTTCCTTAGTAAAGCTGGCTTTGTGCTAATTTACCCACTCGTTACTCACATCACGCTGCCCATTTTATTATATATCCATAAATTGACATATGATGAAAAAAAATCTATTGGATTGATTTTCTTGAATTAATCGCCATCTATAAAAATATAATCTATGTTGTTGTTGTTGTTCGCGTGTCCATGGATAAGCAATATTGTAGTGGAGTAGTGGTCTAGATTCCTTCAAAAGCATTGATCACGGTCTCTGCCAATGTTTATGCATCCCAGCTGTAGAGAATCTCCCGCAATGAATCCCTGAGTGGAACTATGCCAATCTTCTAAAGATGCACCGCAACAATTGGGCATTCCCAGATGTGGTTGGGCGTGAGCTGGACTTCGGGGCAGTTTTTACAAGGGACATAGGTTCTTGTTTTGTCCGGATGGATCTTCATGCCTCTATAATGCTTAGTTCTTAGCCTGGTAACAGTGGATGTTATATTTCTGGGACAATCGAGTTCTGTTAAAAGGGGTTTCTTATACGTGTGAGTCATAATTCTATAATTGGCCACTGCGTTAGCATCAGCAAGTGTGATGGTGGTGCACTTCTGATCTAGTTCTCTAGCCTCTTTGGCCAAAGAATCCGCACATTCATTTCCCTCAATGTTGACATGCGCAGGTATCCATTGTAGAACACAGGATAATCTATATCTCACATAAATCGATCCAAAACACTAATATGCTGATTATACCGTGACTCAGATGATACTTATTATACACTTATCTTTCTCATATAATACTTTGCTCCCTCTACCGCCCCTTTAGAATTTAACACCCCAAGTGGCATGGTATCACATAGGTTGAGAACCACTGCTATAAAGTTATCACAGAGTTTTATTATGTCAAACTACATTACTATCTCCCAAGCTTTCAAAAAATGCTACCTGTGAATATAAATTGTAATTAAATTGTATAATATCGGATTTTTTTTTCACTCAGTTGTAAGCTTTTTAATTTCACACTTCAACTATTTAGAAATAGGTATTCGCCAGGGTTTAATGTCACCTTGCAGTAAAACTCGAAAAGCTAAAAAAAAGACGATAAGAAATTGCAATTACCTTTTTCTTTAAAAAAAGAAAAAAATATTACTTGCATGAGAAAACTTTGAATACGAAATCTTTTGTATAGCTAGTTACTTTTGATATATTTGCATTTTTATCTAATTACATTAGGAATTACTGCATAAATTGTTGGCGGCATCTGCATCCGTTAAGTGCTTAAAATTTTAAAACTAATTTTAGATCAGAGATAAAAGTAAAAAAAAGTGCTACGACTGATTTTAGAACACGTTTTTAAGCATTTAAATATCTATCTAACATTCCATTGTCGACTTAAATAGTTTATGGTTATTTTACAACGTTGATATTAAACTCCCAAATTATCTGAATTAAAAATGTTTAGTAGTATATTATTGTATATATCAGCATCAGAACTAAAAATGTATGTTTTCGTTATGTTTCTGAAACATGTGCCTGTGTTTTTGAGATATTGTCATGGAAAGGTAGTGTGAGACCAGAAATTGTTCTCACATGAGACATTTTTATTTGATTATTTATGGTGTCCTTTATGGAAAAGAAAGCTTGAGTCTGGCTGGCGCCGATCTTTACGACAACTTGAACTTTTAGGTCAAAAGCAATAAATTTAGGTGTGCCAGGCCACAGGGGCTGAGAGGGGCTGTGAAGTGATGCCATTGTGTTCAGAGGAACCATTGAGCGCCATGGGGAAGAAGGGCGGAGCTACCCCCCCCCCTCCCCGCCGAAGGAACCACAAGTCTAAAAACAGTTTTACGTACGAAAGGAGCGAAGTGAACATGACCTAGCAGACATGACTTTGGAGTTGCAATTAGAGTACAAGTATTTACACTATCATGACTTAAGAGTAGAGAAAAATGAAAAACTAACAGATTTGTAAAGGTTCCGTAGATGTTCCAAATTAATGGAGGTAGTTCAAATGGCGAGTGCATTAGCAGTACGAGGAGGAGCCATATACCACAGAGTTATGGCAGTATAAGACTGATGCAAGCGAGATGATGAGCCCAAGACTAAACTGGAAGGTATGTGCTCAAAATATCACAGGTTCTAGACACTATTGCAAATCTAATAATGCGGGTCACATATCTCCTCTTGCTAAAATATTAAATGAAAATTGATAATAATTGAAAGTTGATATTGATGAAAGTTAGTGCTTTTGATAAATTGATGTTGTTAATAAATGATATTGTTCAAGTTTTAAATAGTCCAATATTTTTAATATTAATTAATAATTCTTTTCAGGACTTACGCAAAAGGTAAAAATAATTGGAGGGTTTATTGCGGCACAACAACGAGCGATGTACGTTTAAATGTTAATTCCACTTTATGAGATCAACGGCCATGATTTTAATGAATTTAATAATTAAGAGTGGCTTGTATTTGCCGTATTGCCACAGGTAGGAGGATGTTTTACTCCAGAAAAAAAAAATTCCATGAAACAGAATAAAATTTGTAAATTCCGAGTTTTTTAAAACCCCATTTCGAAATTTATCCAAGTTTAAAAAGTTTTTAATTAATTTCTTTAATCATCTTATATGCAACGAATATTAGCATTTACAAAGTAGAAAATAAGACTAGAATTACGCTAGAATAGCAGATAATAGAATACACTGGACTAATCACACTCATATTATACCCTTTATACCATGAGCTAGTCGGTAATGGCAGCAAAAAACTTCTTATGCGCCGTGCTTTTGCATATATCTTCGGTGAATACAGTCTTCTCACGTTGTCGGCTTCAAATTCCTCAAAAATTTAGTACACAAGGCTAAAACGGTCATGTTGATGGTCACAGAAGATGTCTGTAGGAGACCTCCCCAAGTTATTATTACTCTCTCAGTGCAGATAGCAGCATCTATGGATCGGTTTACACATTTAGTGCACATTGGTCAGCACAGAATAGGCAATATTTTTAATGGTAGTTCATTATATAAGAGGTTTTCTTGCTGTCATTGCAGAAATCGTAAATTCCATGCTAAGGAGCACATAATAAGCTTTTTATATGTGGTGAAGAAAATGCACTTGTTACAATAAGGACCTTTACAACTTTCACACTTAGACTGCTGTATTCATTTTTTGGATTTTGGAAAAGGAACTTAATTAAAAAGAAATAAAATAGGTTTTGGTTTTGGATGGAGTGTTCCATTGACGACGATTAAAGGCAGGGCAACATTGAAACATCAACGCTCGAAACTATGCACTCGGGAGTAGTTTCATAATAGCATTTTTAGAAAAAATGATAACATAAAGTATGAGAAATTATGCGTTCTTATTTGTTTAGGTATGTTTTAAGGAAAACTCGCGGAAAATATTGAAGAATTACTATAAAAGCTTTTCTAAAATGCATCATTATACGCATACATTTGTAACTAAACCTGCCGAGTTAAGTTCAATAATTCTTTACATGACCTGCCTGAATTGACTAACTAGTAGTCCATTCAGTGCATTTAGGGGTACTTTGATGTTATAACCTGTTCTGGGCGATTGTTGTATTGAGCTAAAATTATTTATTTCACTTCTTTTTACTTTACAATTGCAATTGGAGCACAGTAGTGTCGTAATGACTAGAAGAAGTGAAACCCACCTAATTGATATCGAACTAAATATAATCAAATATAATTAAATATAATCTAACATAGCTGTAGTGGCATATATGCCCGAAATTCACAAGAACAATGTTAGATCCCAAGTTTCAACGAATTTTCGTTGTATCCGTTGCAAAGAGTTTAAGTATCCATTGCGTCCGTAAGCAAAGTTTAAGTAATCTACAATCCATAAATGTAACGATTATAATTAAAAACATCTAAATATATAATAATATAAATTTTCTATAATTTATAATTAAAATTTATTAAAAATTTAATTAAAGCTTTTGGTAAAACTATATAAAAGTGAAAGTCCTTAATGATTCGAAAACTCGCCAAAAAGCGCCAAGAATGTAATATTTTGCCAAATCTGGTACACACGTCCCGAAAATTTGCAAAAGTATGGCAACCCTACTTTCGTGTAAATGCAATGGTTGCATGTAAAATGGTTTTCTCTTTGCATGGAGGCAAAGCATAGCGAAACTTTTTACATATTCGTAACAATATTGTTGCGATCGCGCAATATTTCCTTTGGCGCCTCTTTTTTCGTCTGTCTCGAAGGCCAGGTGAAGAAAACACAGTCCATAAAGTCAGCATGACGTAAAGATGATGTGAGACCAGGGTTTCCAGGATTTCCCACTTAGAAGAAGGGTTTTCAGCTTTGACGATTTATCGCCAATTTGTCGACATTTGGCGACTTCCGGAATGTTCCAGAAACTTCACGAAATAGCGATTAGTTTTGGAGATATGGAGATATTTCAAGAAGTTTCTATAGAGAAACTATAGAAAGGACTCATCACTCCGTTGGAGTGGAGTTGTGAAACTATTGGAGATATGGAGTTGGAGTGGTGATGTGAAATATTGGTGATTGGAAATAGTGGTGATTGGAAATATGGAGTTGGAGTGGTGATGTGAAACGAGCTACATTGGACTGTGAATTTTGTCAATGTTTTAAAATAAGAGATGCTGTTTTGTGAAAATACTTTCGTCAACATTCTGAGAATAATATTGCTTATTCTGTGAAATTAGTGGAGCATTTAATTGCTGTTTCATGTGTTGTTCATCTGTGTACTGTTCCTGTTTACAATGTGCTTGTGAATACACGTAAGTTATCCAGAAACTTGGACCCGTTCTTGTATCCTGCGTTTACACCGACGATTCTAAAGGATACGTTCGTAACAATATGCAGAACATAAGCTATATTTAAAATATCAATGAAGGGTAAATTAAAAATATTTTGCATTACCTTATATCATAGTAAATTTAGATAATAATCAAGGTGAAGTAAAAAATACAATTTGCGTTGTATATTGAATATTTTTTTTTAAAAATATAATAAAGAATAAGTCCGTCGAACACACATATGATATTGCTTACTTTCCACTCGAAAAATCATAAACTTCCGTGTACTCTATACTAAATAAATGGATTTTAAAATTTATAAAAGTGAAGTAAAAAATAAAATTAGCTATTACTTTCACCCAATTATTATGGAAGTTTTTAAAAAGTCGTGCAGACTGAAACTTCTGTTTGTTTTACTTTCTGAGCCACTATTAACCCTGTTTATACAGAGAAGAAGAAAAAGTAGTGTTAAAAAATTATCCACGAAATGAATAATAGCTGAATGTAAAGCACTCTGACAACGATACATTTTTTTGTTTCTGCGGACAGTAATGACAAAATATTCTTCTTCTTTAAGCGAAAGTAAATATAGACTGGAGATAAGCGAATAATGCATTTCTTGAACTCGAATATCAAATTCGAATACGAAAAAGATTTTGAATATTCTGTATATCCCGATAAGTGTTACTAAAGATAATACCATTTATATCATGAATCTTGTAATGTTAATACTTATGAAATCTGGTATTAAAATCTAAATTTAGTGATTCGTAAATCTTACTTATAACGTAATTACAGTTGGTAACATTTTGAATAAAGAAAATAAAGTAATATGTATAAGTTTACTTTGTAAAACTAACACTCACTAATTCTAACTTACTACATTAGATATATAAATTATAATTCTTTTCCGCTGGGAATTATTTTATAATAATAAAGACAGCATGTTCACTTAAACAGGATATATATTACTTGAACAATTGTGTGAAAACATTTTCAATCCATTACCAGATAAAAGTGTGTATGATTCTGAGTACACTAAAAAGTTTAACTATATAACGTGATCAGCCACTATTAACAGTTTACACCTAAAGCAGCAATAGTTTACACAATTGCGACAAAATTATCCCCAACTACGGGTTAAGAATTATGAGGTTAAGAATAATTTTCAGCTTCCCCCAGAGGTTAATCAGAGATTAATCGTATTGTTTTCAGAGAAAGTAGTTAAAACTTTACTACTGGTAAGATTTTCGTCAAATCATTACTTTAATGGTTGTTAAAATAATATTAGTCTGCTTAAGTAATTGAATCGCTTATTTTGAAAAGGGCTGAAGCCCAAAATAAACATTTTGAATAAATAACGAAAAAAATTTAGGCGACTGATTTTTACTGATGAATTATTCAAAATTGGAGATGTATAAAATATTAATCCTTATCAGATTGATTAATTGTGCACATACATTTTAAATAAATTTTCTATATTGGTGGTATTATTCCTTAGGAAGCCTTTAGGACTTACACGCTTTTCAGAATTAAATATGCTAATATTGTTTTTCATATGGTAATATATTTATAGTAATAAGGCAATAAAAGGCCCTGAAAATTTCAAATAAACAGGAATAATGTTTACATTATACAACAAATTGTATAATGTAAACAACCTCAAACTACGAATAATAACTAAAAATTTTAGTTCAATGAGGTTGAGAATAATTTTCAGTTTCCCCCGGAGATTAATCAGAGATTAATCGTATTGTTTTCAGAGAAAGTACTAGTTAAAACTTTACTACTGGTAAGACTTTCTTCAAAACATTACTTTAATGGTTGTTAAAATAATATTTATCTGCTTAAGTAATTGAATCGCTTATTTTGAAAAGAGCTGAATTCCAAAGCAAACATTTTGAGTAAATAATAAAAACATTTTCGGGCGACTGATTTTTAAAGATGAATTATTAAAACTCTGAGATATATATAAAGTATTAATCCTCATCAGATTAATCAATTGTGTACATACATTTTTAATAAGTTTTCTATATTGGTGGTATTATCCCTTAGGAGGCCTCTCTGACTTACACGCTTTTCAAACTTAAATATGCTAATATTGTTTATTATATGGTAATATATTTACAGTCATAAGACAATAAAAGGGCCTGAAATTTTCAAATAAACAGGAATAATGTTTACATTATACAACAAATTGTATATTTTTAAAGTATTAATTCAATGTTATTCGTCGTCACTGGTGTCCGCTTTATTATCTGCAATCTTCTTCTTCGATCCGAAGAGTCCGACCTATCCGAGGGTGTAAGGTATTTGTTTGGACAGTCGGGAAGTGCCACCCAATTTAGACCGGAACTCTGTGTGTGTGTGTGTGTGGGGGGGGGGGGGGCATTATCAGCAGTCGTAGTTTTCTATGTTAGATCCTTGTCTTAAAATGGTTGATGTTCTTCCATGATATATCGCTCGATTTTACAAATGTACATGGATACCATATATATATATATACAAGATTTGTCACTTAAATTTTGTACAAATAGTTTCAGTGGGTTTCAGTGGCGAACTATATAACAACAAACACATATACCGACAAAAATCCTTCAATATGTCTAGAGTCTTGTTCCCCCACCCCCCTCCCGTTACATCTAATGTCAAATCTCGATTTATGAATAAATCACGATCACCATAATTTTCTGAGGCTACATTAGTTAAAGTAAAATGTTTGCTTTATCTAGTGCTACAAGCATATTGTTTATTGTTAATTAAAACTTATTATTGTTTATTGTCCATTAAAATATTTTGTGCTGGAATAACTTAATTATTAAATGGATTTTGTCATAAATGAGCAGTAATATATGTGAAATTATATTTGACATCACTTGTAACATTTTTGAGTCTTTTAATTAATTAATTCTCGGACTAAAGTTTAAAGGTTATTATAATAATAAATATTAACAAGAAATACAAGGTGATCTTAAAGTTGAACACATTCAATTCTAAAATCATATCATGTACCGAGACAACTGAATAGCAGATTTTTTTAGTTAAATGACACTAATATACACACAAAATTATATGAAAATATCGTCCGCTGTTTCTAATACGTCATAGAAGCATTACAGAACTATTTTATCATGAAATATTTTTACTTTCCTTATATACATAATGTATAAGGAAAGTACTGTGACGGGGTCGAAAATTCGAATTCGAGTTTTCGATGGGAGAGCGCGCTTCAAGCATCCCTGATCACGAATCAAACATTTTTGAAGTGATGTCTCTGTGTGTGTGTGCGTGTGTGTGTGTGTGTGTGTGCGTGTGTGTGCGTTTGTGTGTGTGTCAGTGAGTCTGTGAAGACGATAACTGACGAACGAATGGGCCGATTCGAACCAAATTTGGTACAAAAATCACAATCCGTAAACACTGGAAGCCTATTGTTTTAATACGCAATCGAATGGTCCGAACCCCCCCTAAATTTTTGAATGAAATTTTGAAAAATCTTCAAAAAATCAAAACCACTAATAAAGTTACGCAAATAAGACATTTCTTATGTAATTTGTCATTAGAAAACGATTGACATAAATTTTAGAACGCTAACATGAACCATTCTCGAGATATTATACATTTTCCAAAAAAAAATTCAAAAAGTCATATAAAATAAAAATAAAATTATTTCCTACTGAGAAACATGTTCACTTTTCATATGTAATACCATGCGATAAATTGGGTGACATGATTCTCGTAGATCTAGCTCGTTCCATTCATGAAAAAATATACTTTGAGTAATACCTTTGCATTTGAATGCCAATAGTCATTTATCTGCTGTAAGAATAACTTATTTCTTAGTGCATAACGCTTGGCGAGATTTTGACGACGAATTTGTCGGAATGTCGCCAACTTGGTGACTTTTTGAAATGTTGCCAAATTAACGAAAATCTCGCCAAAAGGATAAAAATGAAGCCAAATCAATGAAAATGACGACTAATTGTCGAAAACTCAATATCTTGGAAAGAATATTAGTATCTACTATAAGAAAAAAGTATTTTTTTACTGTAAAAGTAGTAAATTCATTACATTATATAAGGAAAGTCATGTGTTGCCCACATCAGATTTTTTTTATATTAGAGCAATATTTCAAAAGCCATTCTTATGAGAGTGTCATTAAATTTTTTAGAAGAGCTATTTAAATAGTTAAAGACACGCAGTAATTTCATGCAGTTTATCCTGTGCTGAAATGGAAGCTTTTCGCTTTGTCTGAAATAGTCCAAGTTTCTCATAAACGTTTGAATAAACTCGCAATTGCGGAATTATGAGGGGTTGTTGATCATAGGTGTATCTTTGAAAATACTTTAATGGCACCTTCATAAGAATAGTTGGAGAAATTTGAATATATTAAAAAATTTTAATTCTGCGAAAATATCACTTCCTTCGGCGGATAATAAACAAATCTGTAATGATCGTCTGACTTACTTAAAATAGTAGACACTATTTCTGATATATCTGTGAGGGTATATTAGTGCCACCAAACGGCAAAAATGTCTACTATATCAATGTATCAGTAAATTATACGCATTTAAATTTAGACATGAACGATGTTTAGATCACTCTATATAATATATTACAATTCTTATACTTGAATAAGTTAAAGAAATTTGCATTCAGTATAAGTATAATAACAAAAACTCAACATTACATTCGCATTTACCTTTAAAACGAGTTTCTTTAACATACTATTCTCATTTGACATTTCATTCGGAAAACACAAGATATGTTTTCCCTTCGAACTTTACATATATATTTTTAAAACGAATCAGAATGCATATTTTACGTTTCTGTTTCGTTTGAAACCATATAACGTTCTGAATTTTTGAAAGGGATTTTCATGGAGATAAAACGGTTTTATTGTGCAGTACCTGTTCCTCAAGAAATAGGATATTTTTCCTCTCGTAGGAATATATGTTAGTGTAGAAAACATGGTAAAACGAGTTGAAGAATTTTAAACGATTCAGATATATAGGTTTGCACTTCTGTTTGATGTCGAGCGTTTTGAAGTTAATTTCGGAGGATAAAACGGTTTTCATGTACAGTTCCTGTTACGGAAAGATTCGGATTTGTCTTATCTTGTAAAAACGCAATATATCTCATAAATTTATGTTACCGATATAGAAATTACATTTGTGACTAAAGAAAGTTAAAACGTTGAAATATGACTTTTTCTTCTTGATATTTAAAAATAAATTTATGTTGTTTTATTTCAAATGTCAACTTTTTATGTCAATTTTATGTTGTTTCTTATTTTCAAACTAATATTTTATAATTATTATTAATAACGAAATCCATATTTGAAAATAATTATTATAGATACGATTAATAAGTATAGATTAAATTTTTATCGCAATCGATTCAGTAATGTTTTAAACTCAGACGTGCGAAATTTTAATTCATAGATTCCAGAAAATTTTAACATATAGAGGAACATTCAAAACATTTCAATGATTTTGAAGTTTATTGTAAGTCGTATTCAATTTCCAACGGATGATGCTTAAAAGGAAATATTAAAAACACATAATGGAATGCAATGTTTGAAGTCGTGCCATTCTTTAGCAGGTAATCAGACTCTGTTCTTAAACGCAGGATTCTAATGCACAGTCTACTTAAAATACCCTCAATCAGCAACAATACACATTTGAAGTCGGAAAATAACATTATCATGTGCTTTGATAAGCATTGCTGGTGTCGTCGTGTTACATTTATGGTGGGATATTTAACAGGTATATGTCGCCTTCTATATACGCGCTTAGTGCAATCCTGATGTCATTTCCTGCTAATTAGATAATTCTCAACAGCTTTTTCTCAATCCTCTTTTCTTTTATTTTCCTGCCAATTTCGTTGTCCTAACTTTTCAAAGTCTCCCCTAGGGATGACGCAATACTTTTTATTCGATCGCGCATGATCACTTTACAATATACATCCAACGTGTATACTGTAGGTCGCTTCCTTACAAAGTTATTGGTGTGCTTTAGGAATTTACTGGGAACCCTTTATCGTTTTCGTTTAAGTATTAAATGCCAGGATCTCAAAAATTTTTCAACACTTGAAAAATGTTGCTATTAAATGATTCTGGCGTGTGTGTGTATGTGCATTAATTAATTATTCATATCGTTATTTGATGAAAATCAGTAAAAATACACACTTCTGTTAGGATACATAAAATTGTTTAAACTGAGAATAAATATGACTAAATGAGATATTTATTACATTAAAGTACGAACTTAAAATGCAGTTGAGAGTGATTTGAATAGAAAAATGAAACTAAGAAATACAAATCACCTTATATCATGCTTGATTACTTAAAAATTTTCTAAAATGTATCTGGCAGGTTCGCGTTTGGCTTTGAGCCCAAAGCTTTATTATTTTTGGAGTAAATATGTTGCTTCCGGAATTGAGTGTATTCTGAATTGGAAATAATGCAAGAGGCAATTTATGATCTTATACTTGAATTTCTATGTAATTTACTTATCATAAATCCGTTAGACGTTGTCTGTTACATGTTTCATCACGATGCATCACTTTCATTGAGCAATTCTTGCATATTTTGTGTTATGCATCATAGTATCACGTATCTTGGCAGAAGGTACTGCCTTTTATTCCAAATGCATTATCATTAACCTAATTTCTGGACTTATACACCTGTAAAGATAGCATAAGGTTAATATCTAGTCTTTTATCCTATACAGGTATTCCAACAAACTTAAATTTTTGTATTCTTTTCTAAATTGAGGTGTTAAAATTTACTCAAAATGTATACTTTTGTGTATAGTCTTTATAGGAACGGTCTAGAGTAGTGAAATGACTATCTGTTAGGGATAGCTCTAAATTTTGGAAGTTTTATGTAATAAAGAAAATATATCTGATGCGGGCAGCATATGACTTTCGCTGCAGACTCATATTCACGTTATCTTTATTTATTCCATAACTCATTAAATTGATTTTTATTGCAAAAATAACAGCCAACCATATAATTATTTTAAATTACACTGAATTTGCACTGTTAATTCAATGTTCGTTTTCATTTGGTAACTGGACTTATTTTCAAAGGTGACGTAAGGAAAATACAAATAAACTAAAATATCTCGAGAACGGGTAGTCCTAGAGTAATATTATTAGTCTTATTATTTTCATTGACAAAAATGGCATGTAAAACAAGCATTTTAATTGATGAACTTGAGCATTGAGCATACGTAGTCTTTCAATTTAGATTTTGGTGATTTTTTCTGGCTATTTTGCAAAAAAAGCAGGTTCTGTTTTTTCGAATCGTACCAAAATCTAATCAGCAATAGGGTAACCTAAAAGTGACTTATCTACCGAATTTTGTGTAATTTGGTCAATTGGTTTTCCGTTAGAGTGGATACAAGTAATTTTTGCGGGCCATTTCGCAAAAGAGGGCAGGTTCTTTTATCCAGAACTGTGCCAAAATCTAATCAGCACCAGGGTGACCCACAGGTGACATAAAAATGTTATGATATTCGGTCATTTTTTTTTAGCTAGAGTGGTTCCATACATTGCACAGACAGACACACTCAAACGTCACATTAAAAGTAGTTTTTTCGTGTTCTGGGGGTTTCAAATCGTGCAGATCTGTCGAAAACTCCAGTTGCGATTTTCGACACGATTCCAATACTTTCCCTATACATTACCATGCATTACAGGTAAAGTAAAATTTATTGTAACAAAATGCAGAATTTCTAAATTATTTAGGGCATTCGTCAATTAACTGTTGCAAATCATATCTTGAGTATTCTTACGGTTTGGAATAATATGTGTAACCATGATGCTTCAAATTAATGCTGCTTACGTTCCGGAAATCAACTGTGTCTCTTTCTTCAATACAACAAATATAAGGAGTACTTATGTGGACAATTGATACCGAATAAGTAAAGCAAGTGACTTTGCACACACCTAATAATGCTTTTATGATACATGTGTTCTGTTTCTTTCATGAATATTACAGTTTTTGTATAGTTTTGGGAGAGTGTATTAGTTTTTTTCAACCTGTGGTCAGGAAATAATTGTTGCTTGGTTATCTGAAGAACTTTCAAGAACAATTATTGCCCCCCAAAAGTATTTTTCACACCATGGCTATATTTGATTTTTTTTAAATATATATTATTACTGCTACAAGGAATTTCCTGTACCGAGTAATACAAAAAATATGATCGTTATTTTTAAAATGCTTGCACAAATGCAAACGTAAGGTAATGATTTTCATAGATACTTGCACATTTCTTGCATATTTTGAATATTTTTTTTTTGAATTGTCAAATTAAATCAGTTAAAGTAACATGCATTATATTATTACTTTTGACTAGAAATAATTGTATTTTTTTTCTGGTAGATGAAATGTATTAAACAACTATATTATTTCATAAATAGAGAGTCGTGTTCATGGACCATGCTTATTTCATGAGTGAAAACGTACCTCCAGTGTTTCGTGCCAAGATAAGTAATCCTTTTCTTATGTGCTCATCTTATAAGCCAATATCCCCAATGAGAGATTAGGAAAGGGCAATTCTGGCCAAAAGTAGGTGTTGAAAAAGGCAAACTGTAACCGTATTCTTCACACCCGCTTCTTTTAACAGTTCTCGCGATTATTGTTGTTATTGATCGCCATTGTGAAGGGAACGGTTATTGTATAACCCGAGTAAAAAAATTTTCAATAACTTAAAAAATCCTTAATTTTGAAATTTTTGTAGTATAATGAGATAGTATAATAATGAAACTAATTATTATACTATAATAATATAGTATAATATTTCAGTGAAAAATAATCTACATTGAACTATGATATATAAACTGCAAAGGATTTTAGAAAAATATCCTTCCGTAGTAAAAAAAAAAACTTTCAGAAAATGTGCACATGTCAGATAAACTCCGGGGTAATCAAAGATTAATATCATGCATGTGACTTCCTGGGGAACAACTGAAATAACCTAGAAACTAGTTAAAGGTTTGGTAAGATGGTGTAGTTATATAGCTTTGCGCTATATCTGCAGTTACTTCTATTTTTCAACGTATATTTTAGGACAAATTTGCTCTAAACTATGCATCTAAAATTTTCTTTGTCGAAGAACATGAGGTTAAGTAACCATTCCTGCTGAGACCGTTGTAATAAGCAAGCAGATACAAAATCCTCCCCAAAGTTCTTAATGGAATGCAATGTATAAGCATACTGAAGTATATAGTTTCTTATATAGTTGAAGTGGGCCTTTCATTTTCCTCTTTCAAAATTCAAATTAAACAACTTCTGATTTGCACAAGTACAACCTCACCGTTTCTCTGTATTTTAGGATACTAATCCCCCCCATAAAGAATTATGTTTTCAAGGTCTTGAATTCCAATTATTGAATTATGAAAGATATAAAATTTGTATCTTGTCCTGATTATTAAAAATCATGCTAAATTTAAATGCTGTTAGATAGTGTCGCTAGATATGCACATACACATATATTTTTCATATTTTCACATTGTTCGAAATGTGGTTAGATAATTCGAAGGGAAAAAGTAATTTATCTTGACTGTAGTATAAAAAAGGAAACAAAATATTATTTGAGTACACAAAATTGTTATTTAAAAAATAAAACACGTATGTAAAATGAAATCCAATGTAGTTTTCTTGCGTTATTACTAACGAATAAATAGCTTAATTCAGAAGAAATTATTTCATATACCAAAGTAACTGTATTGTAGATATAATATTGCTGACATGATTTATGACTGGTTGTTTTTGCCACTTTATAACATTTAGGTCTTACAATTATTTGAAAATATTACAAATTTCAAATTGAAGTTCAACATCTTATCAGTATGATTGTATCATTTGTTTGGTTATTTTTTTAAATACTCTGAGAACATATAGACACCTTTATTCTTATTTGTAAATAAATATTTATAAAAAAATTATAAAAAATGGTAAAGTTATTTTACAATTATTTTCAGAATAACCAGAAGAAAAATTCCAAATGATTGTAATACAATTTTCTTCAAAAACTACCAAAGTAGCATACATATACCAATGCAGGGGAGACCGGGGCTGGTTACAACACGGGTTGGTTGTAAGACTTGCGATTACTCTTTCCTAGATCACGTAAAAATCTCTGAGCTTTGTGGAATGATTCTCAACAAGTGCTGCCATATACCAACATTTTTTGATACGGTTCTGTCAAACGCAACACGTGCAGTTCAGCAAAGAATTTTAAAAGCGAGGTAAGTAAAAAATCATGATTGTTTAAAAGTTGTTGTAAGTGTATTTCAGTTATTAAGGATTGTTACTGTGTTGTGACCACGTTATATTATACATTATAATGCTGCAAACACGCTTATTATCACGGATGTCGGCCACACCTAACTTCGGTGGTACATTCCAATCCAACATAGCGCAACATGGGGCAAGTTGTAACAGATTGACTGGGGTAGGTTGTAACTGTGTTACAACCTTCCCCGTCCATATTGCATATCACGTAGAATGATCGTTATTTGGAGATGCTTCTCGAATATTCGGGAAGTCGCTAATGTCGCCAATATGGCCATGAATCGCCATTTGGCGGCAATTCTTGAACGACGAAATTCTGGAAACCCTACGATCACGTCGTAGACTGCCCACGTCATCGTGTTTTCTAAGGAAACCAAAGTAAAGGCACCAGTGAGGGAAAATAACACGTTCGCAACGTAATGTTGAATAGGAAAGGTGTATGGTCTGGATGTGTCAGTGGATATTAGAAGCGCAAAGGTTACGAGCAGGCGGAAGGGAAGAAATATTTTGGAACTTTAAAGATGTGGAACGAAGTATTTAGCAACTTTATGGAACGCGAAAAGAAATATTTTGCAACTTTACAGATGGTGGATGGAAGGAAATATTTTGGCAACTGTTCATTCACCGCCCAATGATTCTTTTAGCTACTATTACATATTGGTTTTATTTCCACACCCCCTCCCCCCTCTATGTAGAATAATGCTTTCAAGGTCTGGAATTCTAATCGACAGGACAATATTGAATTGTGCAAGTTATAAAAATTCTATCTTGTTCTGTCTTTAGACCATCTTGATATATAATAGGTGTATGTAAAGGCAACCATTTTGCAATTTCACCCTGCCTTATGACGGGCTTAATAGTTGATATTGCCTTTATTTCGTAGAAGTTACAGTTGAACTGTATTATTCTGATTCTTGTGTTTTTAATAGATCATTCCCAGAATGTCCAAGACAGCCCCTGTTTGTGCAATTGCAACTTCCTTTTATTAGAGTGATAACACTGGAAACACTGTCTCTTATTATCGTTCCGCGAAATCACTAGATCTTAGAAGAGAATGGACTCGAATGTGTATGCATCTAAATTAAAAAGGAGTTATAACATATGAAGAAAGGAGCGAGTTAGTTCCCAGATACTTTGAAGGAACTGCAAAGAAAAAAAATGGAGCAATATGAATGGCCAGAATCAAAATTTAAAGAATGTATTTAGTGAGTAAAACAATTAATAATGTTCTCTACTGTAAATTAAAAGGAAACTAACCTGTATCGGAAATTACATAAGATATTCAAAACAGCTGTAAAGTTAACTACAAAAAATTAATAAAATTTGACAGAAAACGGAGGAACCAACTAATTGCGTAGACTATAAGTACAAGCTTCGTACACACATACTGGGTATATTTACAAAATTCTGGAAATAGATGGAAAAAAGTCCCCCAAGTTAAAGAGAGCAAATGATTTCGAAAAATAAACAATTTCTATCTGTAAAACTTTTGCAAGCATGTAACTGGAAGTTTCGGGGGATTCAGCTGCCCGTAAACTGTAAAACATTCTGCGTACTTTGCTCATTTTATTTCAGCTTCTTTGTTGACAATTTTGCCAAACTGATAAGAAAAGCCACAATTAAAGGCGTTCAGAAAAATGATAGTTTCATTTCTAAAATATTCAGCTAATTACCGTCTGCCGAAGTGTTATTTTTGTGTGTTTATATATATATATATATATATATATATATATATATATATATATATATATATATATATATATATATATATATATATATATATATATATATATATATATATATATATATATATATATATATATATATATATATATATATATATTATCATAATTATCTGGAACCTAACATCCTTACTCCACGTTAAACTGTAAAACATTTGCAAACATCATACTGAAAGTTTCAGGGGAATCAACTGTTCTTAATGGGGAGTAAGGTTCCTGAGAGTTATGATAACACACACACACACACACACACATATATATACAAATAAATATATATATATACTAAATATACATACAAAAATAATGCTGGGCAAACGATAATTAACTGGATATTTCAGAAATGAAGCTGGGAATTTTATAAACGTCTGTAATTGTGGCTTTTCTTATCAGTTTGCCGAAATTGTCAACCAAATAGCTGGAAAAAATGAGCAAAGATTGCAGAATGTTTTACAGTGTTCAGACAAAATAAATTTTTGTATGGACGAGGAGAAGGGACAGTTGTAAACGACGGTGTTTAGCTGAGAAATAATATTGAATCTTTCAAGAAAGTCTGCTTCAAAAATACTTTAAAGTACATAACCCCTCTAAGAATACAAAAATACCCCTTGATTAAACAATGTGCTCCAAATATGAGATTTAAGCGCCCTTTTTGTTCAACCAACCAAATCGAAACCGCATTCTCATAGAATGTAATAAACACTTCATCGATTTAAGAAAGGAATTGAGTATTTAAGTTAATTGAGTATTTATTAAATAGTTACAATTTTAGGTGTGTGTTTTAACTTTTAAACAACATTAATTTATTTTTACTTAAATTCACCTCATTTCCCTTTACTTTGTGTTTTATGTTGTTTTGTATGATATATAATGCACTTTGTTTTTATAATACACTTTATACGTTTTAGCAAAAGTTTAAGCTTTATAAAAATATGTAGCATATTTACGAAATATATACATTTATTTATGCGCACCGATCTAATTTAAAAATCATAATGACTTGAGAATATTAATTTTCCTCACCAAAAGTGTGGAATACGCACATAATTATAATACTTTGTATAGAACATGTATCACTTTTATATATACGATAATTCAAGAACTCACATGCGATTAATCTCATTCCTTCGCACAGGAACAACGGAACCAATTGTCAAGTGATAACGCATTGAAAATTAAATTTGAATATCACAAAAAGACGCTGCGTGTGAAAATTGAATATCTGTCTTATTTCTCGAGAGCTATTGGTGTTTTACTGCATTTCTTGCAACCTACTTTATAACACTAATATTTCAAAACTAGCATGAAATACGGAAAAACTCAAACAACGTAGTTAGCACAAATTAATAAAACAAAGTATCACACAGCGTTTCCGCCGATATTTTGGATCTCCTTAAGTGCAACGTAGACAAAAATACCTGAATTCAAAACGCTGAAATGGGCACAAATAAAGACATTGTGGAATATAAATGCCCAAGTGATGGGTTAATAGTCCACATCACTTTTGACCCATCACTTTGTCCATAGTTAATAGTCCAACAACTTTTACTTGTTAAATATCATGAAATACGTATATAATTATAATGTATAGAGAGTAAGTATATAACTTTTTGATATACGATGATTCAATAACTCTAACGCGATTGATTTCTCTCTTTTCACCAGAATAAAGATAGGGTGATCAATCAATAACAGGTCGAAAATTGAATTAGATTAACAGAACCGGATTTATTTGAATCTGTTTGCCTTAAAAGTTTGAAAACTGATGAACACATTCACAAGTCGAGGGTTGTAGTTTTTCAGAAGGTTAAATGGGGTGGGGGTGGGGGGTTCGACCGAAATAAATTGTGTGCCTTTGGAGTACCAGATACATATGAGGAGCTCTAAATATGCATCCATATACCTAGTAGTTTAGCATTCAATAGCAACTAGTATATTGAGTCTGTTCTATGTACCGCAGGTGGACATAAAAAAGCATAAAGCGCAGAAATATTCCAATCATAGAGCAAAATCTAATGGACAAAATCATAAATTATTTCTACTCACTTCAGTCGCCGAAAGGAGGAGCTGCCTAAGCAAAGACCACAAACCAGTACATGTCCATCAAGCTATTTCAGTTTACATCTGTTCATCGAAGCACGGAATAGCCAATGTCTACAATGGCAGCAAATATAAAATCTTCCATTTAAGCGAGTTCTGTTAATATAATCTCAATTTGGGATAAATCTGTATGAAATTTAAAAACGGTCATGTGGCAAGTTTATATTTGTCATTCTTCATAGAGTTGTTCTTTTCAATCTACCCTAACAGAATTTTTTTCACAGTGACGTAAGATTTACGTCACACTGTGACTTTGGAACGTCACAGGACATCGCAGTACGTCTCGACAATGTCATATTGAGGTCACAGCGAAATAATTTTGGTCATTTTCATGGTCGTTTGTGACGTCGCATATTATCTTGTTTATGACGTCAAATTGTAATTGTCATTGTAATGTGGACACATTGTTACGTGTTAATTAAATTGTGGAAACGTCACATAATATAGTAACAATAAAGTTACAAAGTTACTAATATCTAATTTAATATAATACTACTATTTTACTATAATAGTTAGTTTATATTTGTCCTTCTCCATAGAGTTGTTTTTTTAATCCTAACAGCATTTTTTTCACAGTGACGTAAGATTTACGTCACACTGTGACTTTGGAACGTCACAGGACATCGCAGTACGTCTCGACAATGTCATATTGAGGTCACAGCGAAATCATTTTGGTCATTTTCATGGTCGTTTGTGACGTCGCATATTATCTTGTTTATGACGTCAAATTGTAATTGTCATTGCAATGTGGTCACTGTGTTACGTGTTAATTAAATTGTGGAAACGTCACATAATATATTCACAATGAAGTTACAAGGTTACTAACACGTAACGTCGCATAGAAGTCGCAAATATAATGTCACATTGTAACCCAGGTGTCACTTGACTACAACGTCAGTATAACACATGTGACGATCTTTGTTGTGAGGGTAGGTATTGACTGACCCGTTCAAATGTTGGTTGATTGGTTGATTAGGGGTTTTTGACACAGGATCCAAAGGCACCCATGCTGAAGAGAGATTAAAACCGGCCCACGGTCTGAAATGAAAGTGCGATCCATAAATTATTTATTAATAAGAAAACGTTCTTGACTTTCGCGGAGATTTGAGAATGTATTTGTCGCCACGTTTATTATTTCTCCTCAGATTATTTAATGTGCAGTAACACAGAATCTGTGCAGCACGGAAAGAAATTGGGCAGTAAGAGAAAACGGTTTTCCTTTCTTAAATTATTTTTGGTGTTGTTGTTAGGGATTAGCTGATATATTTTTTTCATAATGGTTTTATTTGTTTATTCTAGAGGCCGTGCGGATGTCATTTTAAAATAGAAAAATTCGGGTTAGAAGACTTTTCTTGTCAGTTAAGCCTTTTTAATAACTTAAAAGTGCACAGTCATAATGTTTAGATATAAACATCACTACTGTGAATTTTTCAGTAAATAAAATCATATATTTAAACATTTTTCCATTCTAATGTGTTTCTCCTTATTAAATACAGTTTAACGTTTCATTATAAAATGAAAAGTAAAAATTCCAACCAAAATATTTTTCAGCAGTAGAAAATAATTTCAGTGATACTTAAACATCACATTTTATTAAATTTACGTATGCATTAATTATCAATAGTTCTTAATTGTTTAAATACATTTTAGGAATGTAGTAAATTTTAAATGTAAGATCTTAGTATTATCCTTGTTCAAGGGCAGCCCGTTGGACAATTTTGCATTAGATTTCATGGTCAAGTTATCTAAAAAGGACGGAAACCCCTCCCAGTCTCAGACCCGAAATTGAAAATTTGGATTATTTTATAAAATTCTTATATAGCTATATTTTGAACTTTGAAATTAAAAAAAAAAAAGATTAAAAAAAAAACACCCGGAATCCCTCTCCTCACAATTTACACAGTGTTAATAGTGTCTTCTTGTTCAATACGAAATATTTCCCTAAACCAACTCTTACTCAAAGTGTTTCTAAGCTTAAACATATTCAAATGCAGCATCGAGACTGAATTGCTATTCTTAGAAAATTTCTATCAAAATATTTCCTTTCAAACAAATCTCTTATTTAATGCATTGTAACGTTGGAACTAGTTGTGTTTAAATCACCCAATTAACTATTGAATATATCCATAGTTGTGCCCAAAACGAATCTTCATCATGAGAAATGCCTAATGACTTATTCAAAAACACCCCAAGCAAGAGTAATAAACGTTGTGGAAGAAAGTGTACATTTTAGAATTTTATGAGCAGCTCCGCAGTACTTGGAAGAGCTATAACGAACGAAACTCCTTCCATTCTAATTAGTTGTGAATTTAAAAGTTCTTCAGATCGTAAATAATGCCATTTGTAGATGAGCATCATCATTTTATGATTATATTTAGTTCCTGTTATAGTTTTTGTTCGGCTAATATTACAACATTTTCATATTGCCAATACTTATTTTCACCCCAGGTGATTTCAAAATTAGAGAAATTTGAATAGATTTGTTATTTGGTTGTAAACTCTAACAATGACATTTTCTATGAAAATTTCCATTGATTTTGCATGATTATTATTAATCGAATTAAAATAATGATTTTTTGATATGCGATGTTTTGTTTACTATGGATTTATTATGAACGATTTATGTATATTTGATATTTTATTTGAAATTAAAGACTGTGTTAAAGTGCTTGAGTGTGTTTCATTAGATAAAATTTTAAGGATTATTTACATGTGATTATTTCTAAAACTCAATATAATTAAATTTTATAAAATAAAATAAAATAATGAATAAAATTATATCGTTCAGTACTGAAAGTGTCAATCCAAAAATTATGCTGTGTGTAAGTGTAGGTATATATAAGGCCTTGAAGACGTATTTGTCTATAAAATCACTACATAATTTAGCAAATTATATTATGTTTCACAAAATGATACAGACAAACCGAAAATGGCTTAAACTACAGAAAAATGTGTCTAATGTGTATGGAATGCTATTGAAAAGCGCTGCTGATTGACAGTGAAGTTCCGTTCTGGAGGTGAATTTTCACGAGCAATTCAGTTCTGTATAAGAATTTACGTAAACTAGTGCTCCATCAAAAGTGATTTGATACACTTCTGTATTTAAAGAAAAGATTGATATTGTGTATGTGTACTTTAATAATAAAGTTTATCTCCCCAATTACACAGATCCCTGAAAAATTCACAGTTTTGACAGTAGTCTATGTAGAGATTTGCAACTGAGCACATATCATTCACTTGCTATCCCTAAAGTCTGTGAATTTATACGACAAATTAATTTTATGTTTACATTCATGATATTTTCTCCTGAAAATATTATTTTTCTATTAGTAATAGTAATTAAATCTGATAAGCGGTTTCTTCCTTTGATTCTGCAAGCATGATCGCAGTATTGCCAACTCTTGAATGAATATTATAATTAGAATCATAGCGAAAATGGATAGATATCATAGATAGCCATTATAAGTAGTTGCACACTTGCAATTTTAAAGCTAGACTTAGCTCTTTTGAAGTGATAAATGTTAGAAAAAATGGCTAAATGGGAAATCCTTCATGGTCTATAATACGAAATGTTTGGCGAATAGCTCTTTTGAAATGATAAATGTTCCAAAAAATGGCTAAATGGGAAATCCTTCATGGTCTATAATACGAAATGTTTGGCATAACAATAGCTCTTTTGAAGTGATAAATGTTCCAAAAAATGGCTAAATGGGAAATCCTTCATGGTCTATAATACGAAATGTTTGGCAGAACAATATGTTTCTTAAACGTTTTATATATTTTTGATCCCTTGACAAATTTATAAATGCTTCTCCAATTCATACATTAAGCAAACCATAAATATATAATATACCATTTGAAAAAACAATTTTCTTAAAATTAAACTATATCAACTTCTAAGGTGGTTTAAATCTAAGTATCAAAGGACAAAATCAATCTACCACACACATCTCGAGAAAACAAATCCCTCTATAAAATTTCTTGACACAATATCAGATTGATTACTTATCTTGTTACTCATGTTCTCTGTGAATATTGTGTTAAGGATACAACTATAAATATTTAAAACTAGATGCATCTCCTGAATTATATACGATGTATTGTAACAAATGGTTATTATGTATATTTTAGTTTTAGGTATTCTAAACACCGAAATTAATAATCAGTCTTTTGGTAATAATACTCTTATGTAATAATTATGGTAATAGTTACTATTATGGTAATAATACAGTTTATTTCCACAGATCATAAATATGGAAATTTCCCTTCAAATCTCCTCTATGAAGGAATTTCCTCTTTGAAAGTATTGTATTGTTTAGAACCTTAAAAACATCATTGAACCCAGTAGCGTGCTTAGTATTCAGCTCCGGGGTGAGCATGAATTGAATACATAATAACACTCTAAGGATACACAAGAAAAACGGCATTTTAATAAAGAAAAAAAATCATCAAATATACATTTTAACACTAAATGCTTAAATGAAAACATAAAAATCTATTAAATGTGTGAGACAATTAATAAGTTGAAATAATTGATCCCTCTCAGGCGATTCTTCTTGACTTCCCCCTCCTACCCTTGGCCATTGCATTAGCACATCTTCCTGAAATTTATCTAAACTCGTGCAGATTTCGGATATACTGTATAAGAAAATCAGTTATTGTTGTCTATCCCAGATGGCATAACATCTCCAACATAAAAATTTTTAGTAACGTTGCCAAATTGACCATAAATAAATCTCTCGGAAAATTAAGTTTAATTCATTTGATTTTCTGTTTCGCTTTGTGAGACATATTCATTTATAAATCACAACTCAAAGTAGAGCGACTTTCAATTGTCATGGGGCACTCTCTTAGGGAGAGGGGATGGGGATAAGGTGTCGTAAATTACTTGCAATATGTTAAGGTGGGCAATAGTAATTATGTTTCGTTAGAGTTGATGTATATTATTATTATCAATATATAATAAATAATACTAATTGTGAGAGGTTTGTGGTTTGCAATTGTCCGTTGAAACTAGGAACGCAAAATCTGCAGGAAAGGCTAATTGGAGGAAATATTTTACATACCACTGTGCATCTGAATTTGATGTACCAAATATCTAGTATAATACAGATCTATAAGATAATTTTTAACTAGGAAAATACGTTTTGCTAAAAACCAAAGCTATAGTGACCAAATGATTATGAAAAGATAAATCACCACACACCATCTGTGAAATCTATAATCATAAACCTTATCTTAATATCCCTCACAATGTCTCAATAAGATTATGCACCTTATTGAGATTTTCCATTCAAATAAATGTTGTGTGTACACCCTGCCCAAAATATTCCTAATTAGACTTACCTCCAGAGATTCGGCGTAAAAATTAAAACAAGTGATGGTTATTTGCTTCTCCGATATATATCATCCATCGAAGTTAATTTCTCCCTCGGTAATGTAGACTGGGGAGTCAGTGAACACTAAATCCTATTTGGAGCCCGAAATGAAAGGTTAAAATAAAGTGGCTGTATGGTATTTTCATTGTGAATAATCGATGTTTCTTATAAAGCGTTATAAACGTTTTATACTATATTTATACATAGCTTCTTGCATCTTGTATCCATATACCACACAGAAAAGAATATCTTTAGACTATGTTTAATAAAAACCGAATTGAACATATTATTAAAAATAACTATATCATATCACCATTTCATCCACTGCAAAATAAAGCATCATTCAACTTAATCTTGCTACTGCACCGAAGAATTAAGAGGAGAGGGTTGAAACTAGTATTGTTACAAATGAGACACTATAAGCCATCAAACGATGTATTATTTATTACTCTACGATTAACGCTTTTAGCGTTTGTGTTTAAAATAGATGCATAGTTAAGAGTATATTTCAGAAATCAATACTGTTTTAACTAAATTCAGTTTCAGTACACCTGCATGAATGAGACTTAAACTCAATACGCAGAGCTGACATTTAGAATCTAACATTTGAAACAAGAGGTTGGAAAATACTTTTGGTAGAAATATATTACTAAATGTTGAAATATATCTTCTGATTTAGGTTTACTTTTGTTATATAGAATTTCAATCTGCAGTAAATCATCATTAAAATATCTGTTCGGTGAAAAAATCTCACGACTTTGTCATATTCGAATGCTATTACAGTGTGCTGCATCATTCGCGTAATTAGTCCATTAATTCGAGCATTTTAAAATCCCATGAGATGACTATGGAAGAATGGTTTTACGCTCTCAAACAAAAGATGAGATACAGGATTAAACCAGTAACATATTTCAGTAAAATACCAAATGACTCACTTTATAAGAACGTGAGTGGTCAATTAATGAAATCTTGCCCTTCAAAAAACGGTTTTTAATATGCAGCTGACTTCTGAAAATTGCACATTTCGGAACATTAAATATCTCCGGATATAATGATAAGAATTTAGCGAAAATTTATATTTGGAATAATCTGTGGGTCTAAAATTTGTTTATAACGCCTAAATTGGATGTTGCCATCGAAAATTTCAGAATTTTGTGCGCATTTAGATATGATGGCGACTGTTTATGAAAATGCTATGCAGATAAATGTATAGAGAACGGTATTCCTAATCGAATGGTATTTTTAAATTTGCTCTATTGTGAAAGATGTTCGAATTACATGGGGTGGGGTTTTTTTTTCCACAGCTGTAAATTTTATTGGCAAATCACACGTCTGTCTATATTAATTACAGAGCAGTCTACAACATTGTCATTGAAAATTCTAGCCTATCTTGCTTTGTTTTCGAGATCAAAATTCTAAATTCTTCAATTTGTCGATATAGATGCTGCAAACTTTTTTAATCCCTACACATAGTTAGTTTCCTATTAGTAGACACTGCTTCTGCAGCTGTAGAACCTTTTAATCGAAAGTAAAAGGGATGCATAAGAACTTAAGGGAGTACCTTTCATGCATAGGGTAAGCTTTTCATCCGTACAATTTCTTGGCTTGAAACGTTTTGTTTTTTAAGGGAAAGAATAAGCAGTTTAACATTTCCTTTTCAACAGATTTTCTTTGCATGATGAATCCTAACATTTTCTTTCGACTCTTTCAAAAATGTTCTTTGTTATATGAAATTTCAAGGAATTTGTTTATAGTGTACAACTCCTGCTTCCTATCACTAGGATACACATAGTTATGTGTAGGGAAGGAATTATGACGGGGTCGAAAATTAGAATTCAAGTTTTGAACTGAAGAGCATGTTTTAAGCATGTCTGAAATCGAATCGAACGTTTTTGAGGTGAAGTCTGGGTGTGCATGCATGCATGTATGTATGTTAGTGTATGTTTCCGTGAGTCTATCAGCGCGATATCTCATGAACGAATAAAGCATTTCGAAAATAATTTTACACGAATATTACAATCAGTGAATATTGTATCCCTATTGATTTTAAGGGCAATTGCAATTATGTGAAAGGCAAATCTTTGAAAGACCTCCCTCTCCCTCTAATCTCAAATGAAGTTTGAAAAAAATCATTAAAACTTTAATAACTTCGGGATTTTTAATAAAGTTAAATAATTAATCATTTCATACATAATTCATCATAAAATAAACGAATGATGCAAATTTTAACGCTAGTATGGACCGCTCTCGATATATTGCACGATTTTCTATTTAATTATTGAAAATAACTTTAAAAATAGTAATTTTTAATACCGTTAAATAAACACTCATTTCATTCACAACTTTCCCATTTTAAAACCATTAACACAAGCTTCAGACGGTTAACATAAATCTTTCTAGGTATATTGCACGGCTTTCAAATAAATTCATCAAACAATTACATAAAATAAAAAAAGTAATAAGTATCACCCAATAGGTTCACTTTGCATATGCAATATTTAGCAACAAATCTGTTAACACTATTCTCGTCTCGTATATTTTGTTCATTCCATTCGCGTGATAAGACAAATTTTGTAATAGTTTGTAATAGTTTGGAGAGCTTTGAATATTGGCAAATGTTGTAACAGTTTTGAATATTGGCTTCTAAGAATTCGCCAATAGTGATCTATTTCATTGGACAGTAATTAAGTGTCAACTGCATTTTGATGAGGATTTTGCACCTGAGCATGTATAAATCATTATGTTTGGTCTAATAAGGGGTCAAAAACATCAAATTTCAATTCACGTAGTGTTCATTTAATACCGAAAACATTGATTTTTGGATTCTGTACAATGTACAACGTAATTTCGCATTTGTAAAATAAGCAAAGTCATTTTATTATGTAGGGAGAGTCATATGCTGCTCACATCAGTTGATTTGAGGTCTGGTATCTTGTGAGCAATTTAGACGGCTATTATGGATGATGTTTTATTTCTTCTCACTTCGCAATCTTGGTTTAAAATATCAGAGACCAGAAAATGTTAAATGCTTATTATTTTTCATCAGATTATTTATTCATCATACGTCTAGATGTTACTCTGTGCAAAATCTCAGGCATGTATATGCGGTAGATATCCCGCGACATCGCCGTCAAACAAACAAACTAACATATTCTTGCTTTTAACACTTTCCAAATGTGGTGCACATATTGAAAAAATAACTTGAAGTTAGATTTTATACATATTAAATTATTCATAATTAACATGGCCTTAATATCCTAATTCGTGATACCCATTGCATTGTGCAGCTATTAAAACCCATCATATTATCTTCAGGGCGAGTTCCTGTAAAAGAATATTTATTAACATAATGCTACTCAATTAATTCTCTGAAAATTACATTATTTATTAGCAAGTTTTGTGCACCACACCAACACAGTTGAAAAATGTTTATGACTTTGTTCATTCTGTCTGTCGTTTCGCATGATATCTGCCGTAAAAATAACTTTATCAAAATGAAATTTTAGTATGTTGTTGAGACGGTCTGTGGAATATATGGGAATGTAAATGAATGATATCACTGTCAGACCAGAATTCACGTAGACATGTATATATGATTATTTATGATATCTAACAGGTCAGGCAAAAAGGCCCAGTCTATGTGACGCCTGTTTTACAATAGCCCTGACTCGAGAGGTCAGAGAAGCAATAAAAAAGGAGCTAAAGTTCAATCCATGAGATTGGTTCAAAGTTAAACCAATATGGAGGATGTATTGTCCCATCGCCCTCAGGTCATCAAATGATAGCCGAAAAGACGTATTAGACCTCAGATAAAAATATATGGCAACTAAGAGAAGATGCTACAGATCAATAAATGATTCAACGATCAGTAACAGATCAGTAATGTAGTCAGAGATGTAAGATACTGTTGTAGATAGCAACCAGAGTCGATAATAGACATGCAAAAAGTTCTACAGAGATGAACGACAGGTGAAACAGGCGAGATGCGAATATGCATCAATAAGAGGCCATCGTCACAGAGATGGTGAAACAAACAAGCTTCAATTAGCTATCGAATGCAAGCCAGGCGTCTAAAGACAACAAGAAGGTATGTGCAAATCAGATTATAAAAGGTCATATGCAGTTTAGGAATTTTTGTATGCCTGGTCTCACATGTCCAATCTCCTCCTTAAATATAAGTACTGATTAATATTGTAATTAATTTAATAATGAATAGAATGCGCTTAATAAATATTGTTAATTTAAAGTTAAAATGGGTGCAGTTAATTGTGTGTAGTATATGTTAATATATTCTATTCCAGGAACTCGCACTAAAGATTATATGGTGGGTATTAAAGCGGCATCATGCAATGTTATACGACTTTACGATCAAGAGCCATATTTTATATGTTCAATTAAAAGTATGCTTTGCATTATTTATTTGTTTTAGCACCACAATCAGGTTGTTTCTCACGAAACTAACTTGAAGCAGAGCAGCGTATCTAGCTACATGTTTAATATGTGAGACATTTATTTCATGAAATTAGTAAAATATTAAAAATATTAAACGCATAATATTAAATATTAAATAATTAATGTACAAGAGAGCAGATAGTACAATCGTACAAATTGTACAGAACAAATTGAAAATTCTGTTAAACGCGTAAAACTTTTGAAATAATTTTTTGGCATAGACTTTCATACTTTCTACACATTCTTTTCTCTATAGACTCGCAGAACGTTTTACGTTTAGAACTACCAAATGTACCCGCCATTTCCCGGGAATTAAAGCAGAGGTTAAGTTAATGTATTCATTAGTGCTAAACAATAAGTTGCCACTATTTTTGTCTTCAAATCCATTAAAACCTAGTTTATTTGTTGAGGTAGGTTAGAGAGTTTTGTGCATGTATATCCGTAATACTTGTTAATATATTCTAAACTCTAAATCCCGGTGAAAGTAGGCTTTGACCTTATTCCAAACTTGCCGATCGTACCCTCGCATCGATCGATAGAGGGTGTTCTTTTAGCGGACAGTCAAACGTTATTGCAAACACGTGTTGCAGATCCGCCAGAGGAACACTGTATAGTTGAGCATCAAATGTATCGAATTCATTCTTTCTGACTGTTCATTATAACTCTTTTACAACCTTTGGGTGAGCTGGACTGCCTGGGTAATAGCAAGAAATAATAATAATAATCAAATCCAAGAGCTGATATTGATAGAAGAATATTTTCTGTTAAAAAATTTTTTTTGACATATTTCTTGTTTTTCTTCATGTAACGAGAAATTTTTTTCTGCTCTTTATTGGTATCTCGATTTTTACTTTCTTCAGGATAGCTAAGTGCATATTTTTAAAAGTGCAAAATATATTATATTTTTAAAAATGGCTTATATTTCCTTTTGCGATATTGGATGTTTTTCTTTCTCGAAAATATATCTTATAAATATATCCTCCTTTTACACCTAATGTATCCTCCCGGCCACACAGAAAGCTACCATTAGCCTTTGGGTTGGTCGTGTGGTCTGGGTTTTCTACCTAATGTATCCTTACGCGGTCCCCATTTAGTTTCTAAACTAGTTTCAAATATTCATACAGACGCTTTAAAACCATTCCCCCTCCCTCTGGAACTTGCAGTTTCTCCGATGAATTAAAATAAGAAATTGCATGCGTTAAGGTTTAGTATGATGCAAAACCAAATCGAAATACTAATCCAACATCTTTTGCAATTTTTAAATTGATTCTCGTCATTCAAATGGGTTTGAATTTAGAATGAGGATTTTCAATTATGGAATCAACTCGGAGGAATTGGCAATAGAAGCAGATGCGTTGACAAAATTGAAGTTATTTTATCGTCAATGGGGATAAAAAGTCAATCTAGGAATGCTATTGCTCGTATTGTGAAGATTATTTTATTCGCTATTTTGGCAGTTTCTCAAGTTTATTTGAATTTAATTTTATTCGTTTCCTTCAGGAAAAATATAACTTTCTCCAGCGTGCTTAAAATCAGCCAAAAATATACAGTAAGAGCCATAAATTGAATATTTCTGAGCAGTGATATACTCATTGTTATGAAATATTGGCAGTGGTTCCGGGCCGATGGAGCCGAAAGGGTTTTACTTGAATAACATTTTTAATAAACTGGAGTGTTACTGAACTAGATTTTTCTCATACCAGAATCAATTTTTAAGTAGATTTTTTTTTCTAAATCTTGAAAGAAAAATCGGTATTGTGGGTGGCTACAACTATCAACCAAATGGCTACAACTATCGAACGTTACCCTTTACTTTAAAGGCCTTGAGAATTATTTTGGATTGTTACCATACTTGACAATGTACACCCTTTTTTGGAGGGAGGGATAATTCCCCCTCCCCAAAGTAAAGGCTAATCATTTCGCCAAAAACATTGTATCGCGGCTACTTTTTCCAAAAATTCTTGAAAGTATTAAGTCTCGTGAACATTGAGACATTAATAACCTTTTTATGCATGATTATATCAAATTGTGTCCTATGCTGCCATGTTAAGGAAATATAACATTTCGAATAAATTTCGATTCAAATTTAAAAAAGGAATCCATCCAGTTCTGTATTTTTTTAGTCGGATACAGAATTTCGTGAAAATCCATTAATATTTGTGTCCCTGACAGACTACACAAGAAATCGACCACAGACAGTCAGACAGGCATGACTCCAAAAATATGCAAAACAAGTTCAGGAAGTCTTAAAACGTATATGGGCATCAAAATTTCGAACTCGAAAATTTTCATGAAAACTATACTTTCTCTGCGCTATATTACATAGCATGAGAAAGTAAAAATAAAACTCCAATAGTTTTCCATAAAACTCCATTAATTTTATTTGATTTTTTCAAACTCATTTGTGAACATCACAAGCAATATCTCGTGCTTGTGTACCAATATGTAATCAAGGAATAAGTAAACGCATAGAACAGCAACACTGATGCCATTTTAAATTTTACAGTTCTCCAACCCGTTGGAAAACCCAGATTGAAATACTAAAATATCAAAATTAGAACCTTATACTTCGAAAATTAAGAGCTCAGTCCAAAATACAATTGTAGAGTATTCAAAGAGCTACAAATTCTTGGTTCGTATTCATAATCCGAACTTTTCGTGGTTGTAATATAAGCATTAAGAACTTAAAAAGCGGAAAATTTTCAAACTTCTTCAACTTGACAAGGCGATTACCAGAAAACTATAGAAGCTTTCCATAAACAAATTATAGGCATGGAAGATATATTTCCTAACTAGCCGCCTACGGCGACCAGCTTTCGTTTGGTACAGCTACCCCAAAATGTGCAAATATAGATTTTTTTACTAAAGTTGTGGGCGGGCTCTGGGTGCCTAACCGGATGCTACTCGTTGAAAAACTATCTCTCAGCATGATAATGGAAGTAGTTGGGCCCTGCAGATCAACCGGGTGACTGTTAGTGTGAAAATCGATAGCTGTATCAGACGATGGTTGGTTGGCGTAGTTAGTTGAAATGGGCGCAGTCAAATAAAAAAAATCATCAAAAATCTTTAAAAATAAGAAAATAATTGGGCAAGAAATAAAATATGTAAATGAAAAATGCAATTAAACATTTATATCATGTGTTTAAATCTTGTAATCACATGTTTTGAAGTGTAAAAATATACTACTCATTTCCACATTTCTACTCATTTCCACATCCACCTTTTTGAGGTAGAGTACATGGATGAGTTACCCCTTTTATTACACACCGCTAAATGAGGCGGGTTCCGCTATAGACATATTTACTCATTCAGCGGGTTTTTTCCCAAAAAATTGCATAGTTCTTTGCAGCTAAAATTCATACATTATATCAAGTATGATATGGGCTTTTTCCGCATAATATTTGTAGAAATGGCTAAATTAAAGTTAGAAAGCATATAAAAAATGCATGTACAGTAAGAGAAGAGTAACTTCTAAAATTATCAAATAAATTATGTAAAAAATCGTTTATGTTAAGTATCATTTATATTATCATTTAATACTCCATTATTAGTATTAATATTGAAGAGCTTCTGAATACACAGTATTAGCTGTTCTACCTTTCTGAGCTAAGATATGAAGATTATCTTTACTTCCAATCGTTACTGTAAGAAGAATCGTTACTGTTAAAGAATCGTTACCGAAAAAATTATAAAAAAAAAAAACTGTTTACAAACGAAAATACAAGCTATAGTTCCCAATTGCCAACAGAAAATTCAAACATTTCCTAAACTCATATCATTTTAAGTATTGAGTATTTTATTTTTCACGAAAATATTTAAATATACGAAAATAAATAAATATTATGATTAAATCAATTGTGTTTGTCTTTATCTTAATATATAAGAATATCACAAAGCGTTACTGTAAAGAATCTCCAATTAACACGGTGAATGAATCACGACAAAAGAATCACATCCAGGGTTTGTTTACAGTCTCCCTCCGCTCTGGTAGGGCGAATTATCTGCGAGGATGAACTTTGAAAGAAAAATGAAAGCTACTTCAATTGCTTCAGAGAGCACCATAAATTAAAAAGAAGCTTTTCTGAGAATATTATTGAAGCAGCTTGTAATCGATTCAACTTGCGAGAACTTCAGTTATATTTTCGACCGATAGATGGCGGCAAATGTAAAACGGTTCTGTTTTGATTCTCCCATAGATTCACGTCCAGGTTTGAGGAATGGATTGTTCCGGAAGCGTTCTCGAGTAGATCGCCCCGGAAGCGTTCCCCGTCAAACACACACTCTGTTTTATTACAAGTAGAGATAGAGATGTTTTTGGCCGATAGATGGTGGCAAATGTAAACGTTTCTGTTTTGAGTCTCCCATAGATTCACGTCCGGGTTTGAGGAGTGGATTGTCCCTGAAGCTTTCCCGAGTGGAACGCCCCGAAAGCTTTCCCCGTCAAACATACACTGTTTTATTATAAAAAGAGAAGAGATATAAGTGATGTTGTTTAATATTTATATCTACTTTCAATGCTTTCGTTGATATTTCGAATGAATGTAAGCAAAATGCAAAAAAAAAAAAAAAAGAACTGGCTTAGGCAGATAACTTTTTTTATAGTTTTCGAAATAAGGAGATGAAAAAACAAAATACTGAAATAATATTCACATGTACTTAATCTCTGTCCTATTTCCATCAAAACAAGTATATTTTGTTTACATTTTTATGTATTAGGTTTGGAGATATAAGCGCCTAAAATGTTTACATTTTTCGTAATACTACGATTTCGCCACAGATACTTCATGCATAGAACAAATTATATATTAAAGAAAAATTGGAATCTTACCCTTTATTTTAAATAACGGACCTTTTACTCAGTAATCATGAAAATTTGTATAAAAAGTGCAGTATAGATGCACCCTACATATCAACGTAAACTTCCACAATGGACTGTTTTACCTCAAGTCTCCGAACAGCACGATCGTGTTGAGAAGCTTCTTGAGCATCAAATTATGTCATAACAAAGGTGATTTAATGCGAAACAAATCCTGACACTCTTTGATAAATTGCTGAGCATTGAAACTCTTAATCTCAAACGAGTCGTTTTCCCCCACGCCTAATTTTCATATTGTTCGAGTAAGTAAATCGCTATTTGATATTTGCATATCTCTATCGACGGTAACACTAAGTTTCACTTAATAAAATCCGAGGATGCATTCGCTATTTGAGTATATGAATCGCGTACTTAATATTCGAAAGGCAATGCAGTTGAATTGAAATTATACTTCGAAAAATCAAAGAACATATTATCACCCGAAATGTATCCAATTATACTAATTTATTTAATAAAGCATATTACTTTATTAAATTCCTGGTATATGATGACTTGACGATATAATGAAATAATAGCTTTTATAAATGTGTATTTTTACAGTAGTTTTACAAGTTTTTGCTGAAGGTCGCTTATATATATATAGAAACAGCTTCTTCGGTTTTATTAAACTGCATAATTTTGTAGTCTTATTCACAAGTATTTTACAATAATTGTGTACGTTTTTTTAATTGTTCGATTATGTTGTTCACGTAGCCTCCAAAATTGAATGATTTCGTATTTATTTCTTCGAAAGGTAATTTAATTTGGAGTTTTATTCTATGAAAAGCGTTTTAAATACTTTAACGGTTAGATTTTCTTCTTTTTTTTCATATACTTGTTGTTTGAACACGATTTTCTTAATCGGTCATGTAATGGAATTACTTATTGACAGTCGTCCTGATGCCTGTGATGGTGTGATTTACATATACAGGGTGATCCAAAAGTCCTTGACACATTTTAAAATTGAATATAAACTCAAGTAATTGCCGTACGACAGTGGGGTTTGGACTAAAATGCTTTTCACGTTGAAAAGTTTTGGTTAAGCAAATAAAAAAATTAGTTCCAAACTTTTCCCATAGATAGCACTAATTGTACAAATGTTTGTATATCTGCGTTTATTTTTCATATTAGTTTTAACATTGTCACTGAGAAGTAAGAAATGGCATCTTCCACCGAAAAAACTCATTGCGTTGGTTGGTACTTTGAAACTAAATCCCTCATTACAGTTCAAAGGAAGTTTCGTGCCAAGTATAAAATAAAAAATACGCTGCATCTCAAAACAGCATTTTGGATTGGCATAGCAAATTTTTAGAAACTGGAAGAGTTTTAGATCGAGAAAGAAGTGGCCGGCCAAGCATGTTTCCAATACTCGTCTTCAGTTTTATGGTTTTTTTGGTATTTATAAAGTACAGCGCCATTTATGGACAAAGTTTGGAACTATTTTTTTTTTATTTGCTTAACCAAAACTTTTCAACGTGGAAAGCATGTTAGTCCAAACTTCACTGTCGTACGGCAATTACTTGAATTTATATTCAATTTTAAAGTGTATCAAGGACTTTTGGATCACCCTGTATATTTGTTCCAAAAAAGGAAGATACTTTTTGTCTCCGGTTGATACTTTTATATAACTGCTTATGCCGGCACTAACAAAACATTTTTTGTTTCAGATTTAGGTTATGTTTTCAATATTATCATTTTATATCATTCATATCACTTTATATCATTGATCATATACACAGTAATATAGTTATCTTTGTGAACTCTTTATAGAACCCCTCTTTACGCAAGTAAAAGGGAAAATATGATATGGGCAGCACATAACTTTACAGACTCAAATTTATTTTCTTTATATTTCTTCAATAATTCATTAAATTAACTTTAATTGCACACACACACGCAAAAAAAAAGACACTGAATTACCCTTTAATTTAATTTTCGTATTTACTTGATACCTGAACAAAGTTTTAAAGGAGGCATAGCAAAAACTCAATAAAAAAATCTAGATCGGTTAGTCCCAGAGTAATGGAGTTGGCTTTATTATTTTTCTTGAAACAATTACGTATAAAACAAGCATTTAATTGATACATGTGAGAATACGTAGTTTTTTATTTTAGATTTTGAAAACTTTTGCGACTTATTTCGTGAGAAAAGGCAGGTTTTTCCTTTCTGGATCATACCAAAATCTAATTAGCACCAGGATATCCCCCTAGTGATTTATCTGTCAAATTTTGTCAAATTTGGTCTATTAGTTGTTTAGCTAAAGTGGATACATGAGAATTTTTTGGGTCATTTAGTAAAAAAGGAGTGTTTTTTTACCCCGATTAGTATCAAAATTTAATCAGCACCCAAGTGACTTACATATAAAGTTTTGTGAAATTTGGTCTAGAGTGGATACATACATTGCACAGACAGACAGACACATATAGATAGACACACACACACACAAACGTCACGCTAAAAATAGTTTTTTCATGTTCTACAAGTCCCGAAACGTGTAGATCCGTCAGAAACTCGTCTTGCGATTTTCAACATGATTCCAATACTTTCCCTATACATTACCATATATTGCAGGAAAAATGAAAATCGTTTTATTTATCAATTACAATCGTTATAAACATCGTTTTATTTATTAGATGCATTTCCTTCAAAATCATTGCACCTATTTCGATTATGATTGCTGAAACACATGGAGAAGGATCACAATAAAGCCAATGTCAGCCACTTCATTAGAATTTCCGTAAGTCGAGACGACAAATGTTCCGTGACTTCTCAGGCAAGAATGCTGTAGGGCAAATTGATAATTTCGATACGTGAAGTGTTGCAAAGATAAATATATGTCATTTATTTTTAATTTTCTAAGCAAATCTCTAGAGATGATTCTAATTTCGATCGTTTTGGGTTGTGTTCACGCATAAAATGTATTCAAACGGATAATCGAAATATAACACGTAATCCTATTGAGATATTATAAAGCATATGAAAAGAGTGAAATGTAAATCATTTTGAAGTATGTAGGGGTTTTAACGTATATTTGTGCTGCTAATGTTGGTCCATTGTAAAAAAGAGTATTTGGTTTGAAATACACTGCTGGCCATCCAAAATGCAACACCATGAAAGACAAGAGATATCAAAGCCAAATTTATTGGACAAAGAACATAAAGTACAAGGATGAGTTGATTGAAATACAATCCCGTTCGTCTTGCGGAACACGAAGAAATCAGTATTTTGTGCAGCCGCCATGGCTGACAATAACTGCTGCTACACGCCTCGGCATTGAAAGAAAGAGACTTTGGATGTGTACTTGAGGTATGTCAGTCCATACTGCTTTCACACGTTGCCAAACTTCATCTGTCGTAGCAGCTGGTGGTGTTTGCTGGGCCAGTCGTTTGCCAATCATCGACCAGACGAGTTCAATGGGCGACAGATCTGGAGAACGAGCGGACCAAGGGAGCAGTGGAACTTAACGGGCACTGAAGGAATGCTGAACCATATGTGCCACGTGTAGGCTCGCATTGTCCTGTTGAAACTTGGTCGCAGGCAAGCCTTGAAGGTAAGGTAAGACAATAGGCTCCAAAACTTCAGAAATGTAGCGGTGGGTGGCTGTTAAGTGTACCGGCAATGCATATTAGGAGGGTGCGGGAGTAAAATCCAATGCCACCCCAAACTTTAACGCCAGGTGAAGGACCGGTATGGCGATGCATAAAGCAAGAGTTATGGCGCTACTGGCGCACATGATTTGCATATGAGCTATAAAATTCTAATCATTTGTATTTCCTATCGAGGTCTACGTATGCGTAGACCTCGTATGCAAACATTACGTATGCAAACATTACGTATGATGCAAATTTCATGCTTATTGGATGCTTCCTTCATGGTGTTGCATTTTGGATGGCCAGCAGTATATATATACGTATGAAATGATTAAACATTACGATTGCACATTTAGAAACATGAAACTCTCAACATTATAACAATAGCATTTATTTGTTTAAAGTTAGGAATTTTACGTACATAAGTATATTAATACTAGTATTTAAGCCTGTCAAGGACAGGAAGGTTAATGCACATAAAATATTAAGCTGCAGCATTTTTAATGCGCTTTATTTGTTTGACAATGTCTGGTGCTTATAGTCGAAAATAATTTTCTCAATTGAAATTTGGCGCAGTTGGGTTCTGCCCGATGGTCAGATTATAGCCTTTTATTCCATCTGGATTTTTAGAAGAGTTTTGATAAACTTTAACTTTCCGCCCCCCCCCCCCCATTTTGTTCACTCCCGAGGAAATGTCGAAAATGGCTTTGCCAGATTCGATCCAATGGTCGAGGTTACAAGTGTGCAAAGATCCAACTTTCTAAGCCACTGGGTTAGGGAGCTACTTGAGGATCAGTAAAGACATAAAAATATCCGTCATTTTAATTTTGGGGAAAATCGAAAATTTGGCTGCGTTAGGTTCTGTCCGATGGCAGGTACTATAAACAGGGTAAGATTCAACCTTCTAGATCACAAGGGAGGCAACTGGAGTGTTGAAAATTATTTTCGAGAAACCCTATTTCTCCGTCAGCCGGGAAATAAAATGCAAATCCGGCTAAATTATATTGATACTATAACTGATCAAAGATTCGGCCTTCTGGGTCATCAAAGGCTCGACTGAAAGGCCCACAACGACTTTCTGGACCTTTTCAAAACTTCTGTAAATGGAAAAGTCGTGTATATTGCGTTTAGATCCACAGTCGATATTATAAATGTGCAAAGATTCAGCATTCAAGGTCACAAGAGGCTTCTGATAGGTCTGGAAAGACAAAATTGCGTTAAATCGTGTCAATTTATCTATATGTGCTAGTTGCAAAACACAATACAATGCAACAATATAAAACTTCATTTTAATACCTGCATGCGTCCTTCAGGTATGGTGTCTACACCTTACTCACATCTACACACAGACAGACTTAATTCTATAACTTGAATGATAGGTCTTCACATTATAAAACTCATATTTATTTTAAAATCTCAAATCCAATAAATTCAGGAGCTTTCTCAAAACGGTAGTATAAGAAACAAGAAAGATCAATCATGCATAAAGCATTGATTATGAAACACATTCCAGCTCCATTGCAATTTTATTTAAACATCTCTAAAATGTGATACATTTCTCGGTAATATTTTTTAAATTATCACAATACTACATTAATTTATTGTATTTGAAAACTTAGATCTTCTTCGAAAAAAAAATGAACTTCATTCAAATGACGGCATTGAAATATAAATTGCCTGGTTTAAACTTCTCTGAAATGTAATACATTCCTCGATAATATTTTTAAAATTATCATAATACTACAATAATTTATTATATTTGAAAACTTCATCGAAAACAAATGAACTTTATTCAAATGACGTCATCGAAATATAATTCACTTGGCTCTCTTTATGAAAGCAGCATATCATTCATAAACATTTTTCCATTCCTTTCATTCATCACAATACTATAATAATTTATTTTATTTAAAAACTTAAAACCATCGAGTTACAAAAAGTTTGACTCTTATTCTTAAAATTTCATCGAAAAAATCGTCTTTTCTCTGTGCAAAATCAATTAATGCTTCATTCATATCTGTAATATTGCAGACGCCATAAGCTAAATAATTTTGCATTAAAGAAATACAGCAATTCTTATACAACTCATTCTACGCCTTTTGGTGTTTACATTCTCCATACGTGAAAATTTGGCTTCGTTGAAGAAATAATCAAATTTTGATCATCATTTAACCTCAAATATATTGTAATTGCTTTGTTTCAGTATGTAGATGCACAGAATTTAAGCAAAAATAAAGCGGTTTTAGGACGGACACAACACTAAATATGAATTAAAAAGAACTTTAACAAGAAAGATCAATCATATAGAAACATTGATTATGAAACACTTTCTAACTGAAATGCAATTTTATTTAAAAATTTCTAAAATGTGATACATTCAGTGGTGATATCGTTTACTTTATCACAGTACTACAGTAATTTATTATAATTCAATATTCAAAACTGTATCGAAATATAAATCATCTGATTCTCTATGCAAAATCAATGAATATTTCATTCATATAACTTGTATTCCAGACTCAAGAGCTAAATAATTGTGTATGAAAAAAATTCAGCAATTCTTATGTAACTCACCTTACAATCGCTTGAGATATTTGCATTCTGCATAAGTTAAAATTAGGCTTCGTTGAAGAAATAATAAAAGTTTAGGGATCATTTAAAATCATAACTATTGTAATTGCGTAGGCCCGGAATTTAGATACGCAGAAAATACACAGATACACAGATAATATATATATGTGTGTGTGTGTGAATGTATTCTGAGTATTGGAATCGTGCCGAAGATCGGAACTCGAATTTTCGAAGGATCTACACGTTTTGGGACTTCTAGAACACGAAAAAACTATTTTTAGAAAGACGTCTGTGTGTGTAAGGGTATATCTATGTATGTTTCTGTGTGTCTGTGAGGATATTACATCCACTCTAATTGAAAAACTATTGGACCGAATTTCACAAAATTTAGTAGGTATGTTTTTTGTAGGAAACACTGATGTTTATTAGATTATAGTACGATTCGTAATAAAAGAATCTGCCTTCTTTGCGAAATGACCGGCAGAAATTGCCTTTATCCACTCTAGCTAAAAACTAATGGAACAAATTTAACAAAATTTGGTGTAAATTACAATAACCTACAAGTGATTTATATACCAAATTTAACAAAATTTGGTATATAAATCATTTGTAGGTTATTCTAGTACGATTCGGGAAAAAGGAACGGCCTATTTTTGCGAAATGGCCCGCAAAAATCGTTAAATATAAAAATAAAAGACTACGTGTGTTCAATTATGTTAATTAAATTCCTATTTTATACGTGATTTTTGAAAACAAAAAGAATAAGACTAACCCCATTACTCTAGGACTAGCCGTTCTTGAGATATTCTAGTTTTTTCGCATTTTCGCTACGCCATCTTTGACAATAAGTTCAGCTATCAAACGAGAACCAAATTTAAGTTTAACAAATTCAATGTCATTTAAAATACTTATGGCTGTTATTTTGTGCGGATAAACTCAAATTATTATTGAAGAAATAAAGAAAACGTGAATATGAGTCTGACGAGGAAATAAAAATATGAGGAAAGACATGTGCTGCCCACATCAGAATTTTTAACAATATTACAACAATGATTTATAGAAGTGAACGGGGATTATTTGCAGGTCATTTCGAAAAAAATGTAGGGTCTATATTTAAAGATCCACCACATTTTTGTAGAATAAAATGTTCAACAAATTTAAGTTGTGTACCAAATTTTAACTCTCTAGGACGTAGGAAAGTGCATTAAAAATGCAATCAAATATGTATATTATGAGGAGTTAGATAAAATTAAATAAAAAAATGAAAAATTGTTATTTACCACATTTATTTAAAAATGTGAAGCTTCTCTCATATACAAAATTATTAAACTCTTAGAAAGATATTTATTATATAATATATCTCTCTTTTCTTTCTGGAGGCTATCCCAAAAGTCAGAATTTAATTGAATTTGTTTTTCTCCTATATTAAATAACTTTTAATTAAAAAACTACCTAACATATTTTACTGAAAATTTTTTTATATATTTTATGGGATAATGTGAATATTTCCTAAAAATTTCGAAGCAATTTGTGAATTTTAAATTTGCTTAAAAAATGTTTGAAAAATTAGGTTCCATAGGGTTCAATGTAATTCATTTTTTCAACCCGGATTCAATAAAAAACTAATTGGATGATACTATTTATTTTTATTCCCATAGGTCCCACAGACCGTCTGAACAACATACTAAGATTTCATTTTGATAAAGTCATTTTTACGGTAGTTATCGTGCTAACGGGCAGACAGACAGAACGAACAAAGTCATAAACATTTTTCAACTATGTTGTAAAGTGTTAAAAATCACGATTTTAACACAAGATGGATGCCATATTTTATTTTGAAGTGGATCACGTTATCTCTTCATATAAAGGGTGTAATTATTATTTCAATTTTTATTTAAAAAACTACTGAATATATTTTGCTCAAATTTTCTTTATATATTTTATGGGATAATTTGAATATTTTCTAAAACTTTCGAAACAATTTATGAATTGTAAATTTGCTTAAAAAATGCTTGAAGAATTAGGTCCCATAGGGTTCAGTTTATTTCATTTCTTCAACCCGGGTTCAATCCAAAACTATTTGGGTGATATTATTCATTTATATTCCCATAGGTCCCACAGACCGTCTGATCAACATACTAAAATTTCATTTTGATAAAGTCATTTTTACGGTAGTTATCGTGCTAACGGACAGACAGACAGAATGAACAAAGTCATAAACACTTTTCAACTATGTTGTAAAGTGTTAAAAATGTGTGCACTGTATGTTTTCTAAACCATGAGAAATTCTAACAAATCATTTTTCAGCTATTTACTTTCTAATTTTACCTTTTACAGTATATTTATCTTAATTCGACATAGATAGACTTCGGAATAAAACAAGAATAAAAACATTTCTTAAAAAAATCTTCTAAGAGTCTAAAAGCTAATTCGGAGAATATCTTTATGATTTTTCCTGAAGTAAAATGATATGTCTTCTTAAACTTCTAATTCACAAAGTCTGATTACTTTCCGACATGTCGAGAATATCCAATTTGCTGAGCAAACAAATGCGGCCAAATCTCTCCTTTGATGGTAGTATTCAGTCAAAACTTTGATATATTTCGGAACAAACTTCTGTTTTCCGATGACTTAATAATAAGCTATTAGAAATGATCATAGAGTTATTTAGGCCGTTCTTTGAGCTTACTGCAGATAAAGATTGATATTTTACAAGTATTTTACAAAGATTTACATACAATTGCATTTAAAATATGAACTCACTATGCTGTATGCATAAAGTTATGTATTGATAGTTTATATATATATATATATATATATATATATATATATATATATATATATATATATATATATATATATATATATATATATATATATATATATATATATATATATATATATATAATAGTTTGAAAGTCTAATGATAGAAAAGTGAGAAGCTGCAACTCGAAAAACCTATATAACAAAACTATAAAATAAAAGTATGAAACAACAAATCTTCAAGCAAATATAAAAACAACAAATTTGGAGTCATCAAGTTAAATATCAACAATAAATATCAATGGTATGGAATCGATAATAGAAAAACATATAAAATCCAAGCATTAATGCTATACACGTGGACAAGGGCGAGGTCTAAATAATGGAATTGTTCACTTCGCCAAAACTCTTTATCGGGTCCAAGGATTTTGTCGAAGCAAACACAAAATATGTATGTTTCTGAAGAAAGAGATGGATTATATCTATAAACTATTTCTACTTGGACAACATACATAAAGAAGGAAAAATAAAGGACACAAGAACACCTGGAATAATCACTGCAAATAGCCGAACCAGTCAAACCCAGGAACCCAGAATAAAGTGACCATTGTTGCCATTCGCAAAGGAAAAGGAAATGATCCACTGTTGCCAATCGTAAGAAATAAATAACAGTAATGCGAATAGGCAAGAAAAAGTAATAATATATAATAAGAGCTACAAGAAAGTGGGGCTTATAATAGGAAGGCTTACGTTTAAGTGGATGTAAAAATAAAAGTAGTATCAATACAAGCGAATGGTGATATCTGGCTAATATTAGATACTATGAATAGAATTCATGAAATTCCAGCTAATATAAACTTAAGTATACCATTTTCTAAATAAGAGGGATATTTATATAAATTGCTGGTAATGTTTAGATTATTTATATGCATATCATGAAATTTTTTATCAGATAATCTATAAATTCTAAAATGCTGATTAAGTATAATATTTCTAAACAATTGAATCGACTTGCAGGAATTAAATGGTAAGATTTTATCAATGTTAAAATTAAAATGCTCTTTTTTATCATATAAATTAATAACAAATCTATTATAATGTTCAATAAAAATATTTAAATCCAAAAAATTAATATTATTATACTAGCTTTATTAGGAATTAATTCCAAATTTTCTGGATAGAAATCTATATCTGTGACATAATTTTCAGTTTATACTAAGTAAATCAGATCATCAACATATCTGTATAATGTTTAATCTATTGAAGTAAAAGACTGTTTATAATGATAAAAGTATAGCTAAAAAAACATACTGCTACTGCAGCCACCCTGTGAAACTCCTGAGAGTTATAAGTATAATTTATTTCCTTGAAAAATATAATTATTGAAAATAACAAAGTGAAGAGGTTTAGGAAAATTTATAAAATTTGTTTAAGTTGATAGATTAGTAATATAAGCATTATATAGCTAAAATTACATCATATAGATCTGAGAACTTAATATGATTAAAAAGATCTTTAAAATCAAAAGTTTAAAATCCTATTAGTTTTCTAAACGATATTAATTTATTCTTTAATTATTTACTATTATTTAGAATAAGGTAATGATTGCTAAACTGACGTAAACTATAATTTATTAGATTTAAAGAATTTTGTAGTAATTTACTCGCAGTAGTAGAGTAAGTATCATGACCATTAGTTGCTGTTCTAAATTTAATGGGATATTAATGAAATTTAGGAATAAGCAGTATATATATGGAAATTTAAGAAATTTCTATTTAATATTTAAATCACTATACATATTGATAATATTCAATTTGATACTATTAATGGAATGTGAATCTAGTTTAAAAAGACTATTATTTTTTATATAATCTAACGGAAATTGTATATAAATTTTTTTACAGATAATAACATAATTATTAGATGCTTTATCAACATAGGTGATAAACAAAAAATCTTTGTAAATCATTAATGGAGTGTTTAATATTATCAATATTATATATAGATCTAGACAATTTAATACTACTAATAGCATTTTTAATAGATTCTAAATATTTCTAGCATTCTAGCATTTTTAATATTTTCTAGTAAATTTCCACATATTAAACGCCTCTAAAGGTAGAGCATATTTAGAAGCTAATACATATATATATTTATCAAGATCAAGATTAATTGATTTTAAAACTTTAAAAGAATTATTACAAGATGGTATGCTGAATTTAGTGGCAAATTGCATAATGTTTCTTAACGTATTGCCTTTAACTATACATAAGTCTCCTGTAACTATATGCCCCAGGTCTGGATTAAGAAATTTAGCATAATTGTTTACTTTACAAATACATTCATTATCTACAATTGACATAGAATCACGATCTATAGAAAGAGATTGTAAAAGTTCATTATAATTAAATATAGATATACCAATAGGCTTGTTGAATTTAAACATCTTTGAAACACTCAAATCTCCAATAGGCAATAAATGTTTGAACTTGTTAAATAGATGACCAAAATTTATAGAATTATAAATGGGATGCTTGAATGAGATTACACAATAAGAATTAGTAGATGTATTACTATTATGAAATTGATTAAGTTTTAAATTTATATACTTTGATCTTGTAATAAGCAAATCATAGAAAATATGCTTAAAATGTTCATTAGCAAGATTTAATTTTAAGAAAATGGCATAAACTTTATTTAAATGTTTTTCGTTACCGCAAAAACCCAGGATTTTATTAATTTCCATTGAAAAGTGTTATTAAATTGATTATGCAAATAAATTACCTCAGCTTTATAATCATGTTGTAAGCATTTTCCTTTGCCAATTTTAAATATTTTGAATTTGACTGATTTACTGTTATTTAAATGGTGTTTCAAAAAAGGTGATTAAAACTAGAATATTTATTATCTACAAAATTATTTTTTACAATATTACCATTTTGATATATTTGATTTAATCCATATGGAAAAGAGTACAATTTGATTTAATATAGTAATTTTCAAAATAAATCCTATCTGCTGCATATGTTTTAATATCCAAAATATGTATAGTAATATTTTCAAAATCGTGTTTAGCAAAGTGTTTATATTCTATTTTATTGGAAGTAGGAAGAAAATTATTGTTGACGATATATTTTTTGACGTGATGTCTGTGGATTTTCATACGTAGATGAATGAGATTACTAGTTTGTCCTATATATGATAGATTGCAAATGTTATAAGATAATCGGTAGATTCAATTAAAAATTTTACAGAAAGGCAGATAGCTATCATGGTTCGTAATTTGAGTATTAGAAACAGATGGGCAGGTTTTGCATTTTTTATTCTTACATTTATTGAAATTATAATTTTAGTGGGGTAATTATTTTATTCAAAACTATCCATGGCACAATGTTGGTAATTTGATATCGGTCTAGACAATTCTCAACATAAATTGAAAATACCGGGTAATATCCACCAAATTATATAATAACAAGTATATATATATTTGCCAGTCACTAAATCATATAAGTTGTATAATTCACAATAGTATAAGTAAATTTATTAGTGTGACAATATAACAGAGAAAAAATAATAATAGAAATAAAATAATTGCTTATATATAAATATAAACAACTAAGTCCATGTAAAATCTAATCCTAATAAAAATCAGGAGGAAATTACAAAATAAGAGAAAACATAATGTTATAGTTTCATTAGTTCAAAACTAGATTAAATAGTACAATAAGTATTAAATAATACAAAAAGTGTAAAATATGGATTCACTTAAAATTCTTTCCAAATATGTAATAATAAAATAAAATATAGATTGTACTGAAAAGTACAGTAGAAAGAGTTTCAATAAATCACCAATACATAATACTAAACGCAAATATATAATTACCCCCAAGAAATCGAAAATAATAATAAAGTAAGAAGGAATAACAATAGATGGCAGCATTAGAATAGAACCCAAATATGTAGTTGTTGTTGAAACCCAGACCGTCCGACCTACCAGAAAGGTGTAAGGTAACTGTTTGGACGGTCGGGAAGTGCCACCCAATTTAGACCGGAACCCAGTGGGGGAGCCATCCACAGGGACCGTACCCTTCTTCCCCTACCACCAACCTCTCGGAAGGACTTTCGGACCCACATGTTTAACGTGATCGTACTCCGCATGAACACGGCGGCAGTTTTGGCAGTGGCTGGAATCGAACCCGGGCCTACCGAGTGCAACTCCAGCGCGCTAACCAATGGGCTACCGCGCCCCCAGTTAATACCGAAAAACAAAATAGGAGAATACGAGCAACACAATTCTTCTAAAAACATTAGACGAAAGTAAAATTAAAAATAACAAATTCTATTACTAATATATATATATATATATATATATATATATATATATATATATATATATATAAACTCAAAAGACAATAACCCTGAAAACCTTACAATCATGATGAAAACAAGATATATATATATATATATATATATATATGTATATATATATATATATATATATATATATATATATATATATATGTATATATATATATATATATATGTAAATATATAAATGTATATATTATAATATATATATATATATACACATACATACATACATATATATATATATATATATATATATATTATATATAAGATAAAGAGCATGTGAATCATCGCAGTGGTACAGGTCCATGCAGACGTACGTCAGTGAGCGTTGATCGACTCATTCGAAGGCATGTGGTGCCGGCCCCACAAACGACAACTGTCGACATTCTGCATAATTTGCAGGGTACATTGGATGTTCTAATATCAGCGAGAGCAGTCCCTAGACGATTGGCCGAAAGCGGCTTGCACTCAAACCGTTCTTAACTAAAAATGTCATTGACGACAAGACACCGAAGTGAGAGATTGCAATGGTGTCGGGCCCCAGCCTCTTTGACGACAGAGTGGGACAGAGTAGTTTTCAGCAAATTGTCTCGTTTCTGTTTGTCGAATGACAGTCGCCGTGTGGGAGTCTGAAGGTTAGATAGAAACATATCCAATCCTACTGCGACTGTTGAACGCCATACTGATCACGAAGGTGGCATGGTGGTTTGGGGGTGCCATCGGCTTCTATAGCTGGTCACCTCTGGTTTCATCTGGCATAACAATATACGGATAAGGTGCTACGGCCGGTTGCACTGTTCTAGCTTCAGCGAATGCAAAATACTGTTTTCCAACAAGACAACGAGCATCGGCTCTCAGCAACCATCAGCAGACAAGTTTTGCAAGGTATCTAGGTGCTTCATTGGTCTCCACTGTCTCCAGATCACAGCCCATCCAGCATGTATGGAACGTGATTGGCAGTCGTTTGACTTTCCCTGCCCCCGTTTCTAGCAGAGGACGACCTCTGGAAAATGGTTGAAGGAATATGGTCATCCATCCCTCAGGAAACTATTAGTAAGCTCACTGCATCTACTCCTCGAATTTTACGTGAATAAAACACCAATCTGCCATAAAACTACTTCCTTACCCATGATACAATTGTTTGCGTATGGGTCCCTCAGAAACACATTGACATCAACCCTTTCTAAAAATGGACCTTTTACCTGTGCTTTGAAATAGGTAAAAAGTAATAAAAAAAAGATCTCATTTCAATATCTTAGAAATAACATTCTGCAGAAGTACATTACATTACCTTTCATTTCCTTAGTAGTCCTTACATATCATGCAGCGCAAGCGACCAACATAAATTATCCTAAAAGATAATTGGTATTATATTTCTCAATCAAACTTATCACTGCACTGAAGTTATTTTTACTTTCCTTATATACATAATGTACAAGGAAAGTATTGTGACGGGGTCGAAAATTCGAATTCGAGTTTCCGACGGGAGAGCACGTTTCAACCATCCCTGATCACAAATCAAACATTTTTGAGATGATGTCTGTGTGTGTGTGTGTGTGCCAGTGAGACTGTGGAGACGATATCTCACGAACGAATGGACCGATTCGCACGAAATTTGGTACAAAAAATCACAATCCGTGAATACTGGAAGCCTATTGCTTTAAAACACAATCGAATGTTCAGGACCTCCCTAAATTTTCGAGTGAAACTTTAAAAAATTCATCAAAAAATCAAAACCTTCAAGAAAGTTACGTAAATAGACATTTCTTATATAATTATTTCTCAGAAAACGATTGACATAAACTTTAGAACGCTAGCATAAACCGTTCTCGAGATATTGCATATTTTTCAAGTAAATTTATCAAAAAATCCCATAATTTAAAAAAAAAAATATTAACTGTTGAGAAACTTTCTCACTTTTCATATGTAATATCAAAAAAATTATCAAAGAGTCATATAAAATAAAAAAAAAAATTCCTATTGATAAACATGTTCACTTTTCATATGTAATACCATGCGATAAATTGGGTGACATCATTCTCGTGGATCTAGCTCATTCCATTTATGAGAAAAGGTACTTTGAATAATATTTTTGTATTTGAACGCCAATAGTCATTTATCTGCTACAAGAATAACTTATTTCTCCGTCCATAACGCTTAGCGAGATTTTGGCGACTTGTTTGGTGGAATTCGCCAATTTGGCGACTTTTTTAAATGTTGCCAAATTAACGAAAATCTCGCCAAATGGATAAAAATGACGCCAAATCAATGAAAATGTCGACTAATTGCCGAAAATTCAATATTTTGGAAAGAATATTAGTATCTACTATAGGAAAACCCTATTTTTTTTTACTGTAAAAGAAATAAATTCATTGCATTATAGTATAAGGAAAGTCATGTGTTGCCCACATCATATTTTTTAGAAAATATTGTTTGTGGTAAAATTGAAAAAAATAACATGCTTCCAACTGATAAAAGTACAGTAATCATCATCATCTTTGTGTCCAACATCCATTTTGCTGATCAAATAAATGTTACAATATCACTTCATTTGAAAGTTGTGAACTATCAAATCTTTGACGTCGTCTTAAACAGTCAGTTATTTGCAAACTGACTCATAAGTTTAGAGTGATAATATTGCTTTTTATTTCCATAGTTATCTGCAAATATTTACTTTACTTTAGTAAAGGTTCGTTTGAGTAGAAGATTTTGAGGCAGATGCAGAGAAATCTATGAAAATAATTGCAATTTTTTAAATCTTTGGTTCTTTTCTATCAGCTATGAACTACTACTTCATTACGTATTACTTGAAAATAAAATTAGTGCTAACAACAATTAAAAACTAATAATTATTTACTATATCAAAATTTGATAGTTGATATCCCTTTTCAAAATGAATATTAATCACAACACGCTGATGTTAACAAATAATGTAAATAAAAAGAACTCTACTTTAAATTGTAGTCTAAATTATATGAGTCTAGTGTTCGATATTCCACCCTCAATTAGCTGTGAATTGGACCATTGCGGCTACGTTAAACCTGGCCTCAAACTCTGATGAAATTCTGTTTTTACTGCTTCATAAGGGCTACAAATGCGGACCCAGATCACGGATGATGGCATCTCTAATGGTAACGGAAACCATACACCTTCATATTGTGACCATATATGACCATTGATTTAGAAACAAGTCCCCATTTTGCACCTACGACAAATTATATAACTAGTAACATGAGTTAAAAATCTAAATTTCCAATATTTAAATTAAAAAATGTCATCAATTTATTTCCTCTTTCGTTTTGATAAGTCAACTTATTTTCCATCGTTAAAATCGACACCATAACAGTTTAACACATAAAAATCATCCTCCTTAAATTTAACTGAAGTATTACTCAACTCGATTTTCTCATAGTAGAACCCCTTATTAAGTAGCTTGTAATTTTTTTCGTATTTGCAAATTTTGCAAAAAAACATTAATCTGTATCGTTGGGCCAAATGATTACAATTATAGCATGTTACACTTCATTTTAAAGGAAAAATCTTTCGATTGATACCTAGTTTGACAATATACCCCCTCGGGGTGTGGAGGGGGTAACATATTTCCCGGGAGATGATATCACGAACACAAAAATTGTATCGCGGTGGTTTTTACTAAAATAATTCTGCTAAGTTATTAACTAAAATAATTCTGCTATTAACTGCTAAGTTTCGTGATCATTGAGCCATACATAATCGTTTTTATGCATAATTATGTCAGACTTTGTCCTTTGTTATCATGTTAAGGAAATATAGAGTTTCGAAGTTTTCGCTCGAATTTCGAAAAAGTTTATATAATTCTAAATTTTTCGTTAACAAAGCCATTTAAAAGTTTCATAAAGATCCATTAATATTTGTGGCAACTATTGTGTACACAAGAAACCATCCACAGATACGACAGACAGACAGATGTACATCACTCTAAAAAGAGTCAAAACGCGTTCAAGAGGTCTAAAAGCATGTATTGGCAAACATATGTCGAAATCGAGAATTTTCGTTAAAACAATAATTTTTCTATACTATGTTCGATAGTATAAGAAAGTAAAAATACTTCCAATCTTAATACTGAACCCAATTATTCTATTTGTAACATATATTTATTATTTAGTGAGTGGTAATGAAAATATACCTCCTGTGTCAAACTTCAAATTTACATAAACCGGATTTTTGCTAACTGTTTTAAAAATACAATTAGTTGAGCAACTAAATCGGATACAATCACCCCTTTCTTAAGGTTGTACACTGTACATCCAAAATTTTATTGCCTTAATGGATAGATTTACGTAGTGATTTATTTATAAGTTGCCAGCAATTATTGTTGTTGTTGATAGACTATTAATTTATTTTATATATAGAAGTAGGAAGGTGGTTCAAAACCAACTAATTAATCATTTGTCCTCATCTTCTGCAAGTGAGGCACAAGTTTTAGGAACGAATTATTAACAAGAAATATTAACTCTGTCGTTAACGTTTGATTTGTCAATTTTTCATCTGTTATTTGTCTTGCTAGGGAGGATAGACTTTCTCTTGAATCAACGGCTGTATTAAGCTCAAAATACCAGTTCACATTACATATCTGAAATTAAGAAGTAACGGACAAGGTTGGACTTTGGACTGTTAAAGTCAGAAAAAACCCTTGCCGTGATAGGAAACTTTCAGAATTAATATGACTTTGTGGTATTTGTATTGATTCCAGGGCGCTAATGATAAACTCATTCGATGACGTTTGAGATCCTGATTCTTAATTTGTCATTTCAGTTGGATCTTAGGCGTTCTTGTTGATCGACTTACTTGTGACAAAATTGTGCGCCAGCTACCGGCAGAAAACTCTTCATAAAGATTATGTACCTGACTGATTTAAACTGCCTGCAGTGTATGCAGTTGTAGATACCTTTTACGTAAAAGTGGAGAAAAGACTTCGATTGATAAACAATACTTTTCATTTCACAACAGCTAACATTAGAATTAGAGCGTACAAAGTTCCCGGCTATTTGTATAAAATGCGCATACAGCCAACCCATCTCATTCATTATGCATGTTATATTTTCTGCAGAGTCATGTCTTTTGGCTCGAGTTAGATTCTTATACTTTGTATGATCGATTTCTATAGCTTTTGTAGCATGTACAGAATAGTTTAACATGATTATAGTACGGCAGAGTTCTTATGGAGCATTTCGCATCAGTACAGGCCTTACCTATCGCTTGCCTTTATAAAATGTTAGTCCTCTCTTTACATGTTCTACTAGGTTGTGTAACCAAAACTAAAGCGAAGTAGGGTATCTAGCTACATGTCTAATAATTGAGACATTTATTTCATGAAAGTAGAAAAAACTGAAAATATCAAAGCAAAATATGAAATATTAAAAATAATAATGTACAGGACTGCCTGGAAATAAATGCAGCTATACAAGTCATATCAAACGAGTGGAAAATTTTCCTTAGCCTGAAATATTTGACATTCATTTTCCTCCATAGATATATGACGAGTGGCCATACTTAAGGCAAAGGTGCTATGTCGTATTTTTATTATTATAGTAACATGCTTAAAATAGAAATTTATGTACAAGAACATGCTAACTATATTTGCAGGAGCATTACGTAGTTTATATAGAGGAACATTATTAAAATAGAGCTACATCATAACGCGCGTGCAGGTAGCATCCGAAATACGAATACCCGTATCTCTCTGATGGAATGATCTGTGGATGGCTTTTTTGAGACAGTGCAGAGGCGTTACGCTTGTGTCACAAAGCAGGGAGTAGCAGAAGCTTAAATAGCTGTGGAGAGTTTTATGCTAATTCTTGATCTAGAAGCTTTATGCAAATCGCTGGAGGAGTGCCGCCATAGTACACCCCCTCATTGTGAAAGAACTGGGAATCTGAAACTAATATGTCTTCCATACCTGGTAACTGTAGAGGTAGAGGTAGAATGCATTGATTGCTCAGAAACCGGTGTAGATGTTCTTTTTTCGTCTTCTAAGTGTTTTAGTAGAAATGCGGGTTTTAAACGATCAACGCATATGTTGCTTTTTCGTCCGAAGATATCCACTGTCGAAAGCCCAGACCATCCGACTCATCCTAAGACATAGAGCAACTTAATGGATGGCCGGTAAAAGAAGATATCCACTGTGTAAAATTTGCCTGTACGTACACATACTGGAAAGGTCCATCGTATGGGATGTGCAACAGTCTACGTGCGAAGTTGTTTCGCACAAAAACGTAGGTAGTCTAGGGCAGTTCCTTGTGAATAGAAACATCATTTTTTGGAATGACGTGAAGCGGGAACTGGTTTCAGTCGTTGCATTTTTTGTTTTAATTGTAAAACGAATTCGTCGGCATGTTTTGATACATCCTTTAGTGATGTGTCACGTAGAAATACACATGGCAATCGTAAGGATGTGACATTGATTAATTCTGCACTCGAAGCTTTTAGATCTTCTTTGTTTAAGGATCGAACACCTAAAAGTACGCATGGTAGTACAGCTATCCTACGTTCTGTTTCTTGATAGCATATTGCTGATTTCAGTTGGCGGATAAAGTGTCCCACCGTGGAATTATAGGCAGGATGATATGCTGCCATTCTGATTTTTCGACTTCCTAAATGTCTCATCTGCCTCAAATTCCATTCTTCAACAACATGTGTCTTCTGAAATGGAAAACAGCTAGGAAAACTGGTTTCCGTAGGCGACAGACAGTAACGACTGTTGGCTCATCTGCCGTTTCCATTCCTATTATCCCGCGCTCTAATCACGTGACCTACTTGCACTTCAGTTCATTTGCATACATCGGCCAGCTGCGTTTGTCTCGCAATTTGCATAATTATACGGCTAAAGCTTCATGGTGTTGCATATTCTATGTTGGGTAGTGTATTCTAGACTACTTTCTTGAATCATTGATATAATTTTTTGGGAAAGAGAAACACCAATTTTACAGGTAAATTGAGTATCAAAAATCACCCATGTAACATGCGCGCGCCATTGAAATAGCACTGGCAGACGTTAATTGATTGGACAGGTTGGAGTTCAAAATGATGGTTGCGTTAGCCTGCATATTTAAAAGTCATAGTTGTGACCTAAAATTTTGTACATTGCTTGAACTAATCATGTTTTAGTTCAATCTATGTACAAAATTTTATTAGTGCCATCTGATTTTTATTCTGCCAACTAAACTTTTGCACATAATCATATTTAAGTCTGTGTTAAGATAGCTACTCTCGAAATTCGTTTGTCTTCAATTAATAATATCAAAATAAGAATTTAGTTAAAATAATATGTTCACAAAAATATAAAAACACTTTAATCTAATTTACTTGCATTTATTCTCTGTAACAATGGTTATAACATTTCACATGCCATATTAAAAATTCAAGGCACAACTGCTGTTCATAAAATGCACACTACCTCCGGACAAAAATCATTTCTGAAAAGATAGTATCATTTTGCCAGCGGTGAAATGATATTTCTTTTTTAACTTGTAACTCTGTGACTCACAAAGACTTCTTATTTACCGGCATTTCAAAAATACCCAATTTGCTGACAGAAAAAAATGTGACAGAATCACTTTTAGGGCAAAGTCTTAGGTATACAGGGAAAACTTTGATATGTTTTAAAATAAGTTACAATTTGGAAACTGCTTAGTAAGTTGTCAGCTATCATTATTGTTGTCTTGGTATTTTTTTGGCAGTATTATGGTACTTTTGATATACCGAATTGATTGGTTGAGAGTTTTAGAACATTTGCAAATAATATTAGATATAATTCTTCAAATGTTCAGTATGACTTAAATTAACTTTTTGTGGAGTGCTATTCTTAATCTAATCTAAACTCGGCGTAATTTATAAAACTAGCTATATCCACTCTGAGTATCTGCGCTTTAGTGTCTTTTAATGCCCAGTATATGTTAGTAACTTACCATCCAATCTTAGGAGTTTTAGTCCCCATTCTACTTTTTCATACATTAATATTCTTTAGTATTTAGTTCTGTTTGTCTTTCAAGCATTATCAGAATGATAGTATGGCTCGTGCATTCCTAATATGCTTAGCTACTAATATAATAAATTATTATACAATCCTCTAATCAAACATAAACCATTTACTTATATCAGTCTTTCAAGCATTATCAGAATGAGGTATGGTTCTTACATTCCTAATATACTTATCTACTAATGTAATAAATTATTATACGAACCTCTAATCTAACATATACCATTTACTTATATCAATCGAATTACTTTTAGATCAAGGTATATATAATTTTTAGTACAAATATCATTCTCTCGTGATATGAGCGAAAAGGAACAAACTGGTGGATTTTAAATTTTATGTGCGGTCGAAAGTGGATAGTATTCATTAAATGCGACAGACAAACTGGTGGATTTCAAATTTTAAGCGTGGTCGGAAATGGATAGTGGACATTAAATGCGACACCTAAACGTTTAATAAAATTCCTGAATTCCAAAAAATGTTTCAAATTTATGGAAAAAAAGGACGCTTATTATAAAGTTATATCAACATGGAAATTGCAGATCGTAAAAAAAATATTTCATTCCCAATCGCTGTATGTTATCTTGTTTTCAATGTTTTCGTCTTAAACCAAACATCTATTAATTATAACATTATTTTTCAATAGTTTAATTTATAGAATAATCAGCAGACGATTTCGGTATTTGAAACATAATTATGTTACTATGGTTGGAAACGTAATCAAAATCTGCATAAGAAATGGAATTATAAAATATTTGGTTAGGTTAGTTTGGAGACTCAAACGATTGATTCCAATTTGTTTGGAGGCACATATAACGATTGGGCCATTCGACAGGACATGAAGACAGACAAAAAGACAGACGGACGTCTAAATTTTAAGCTAGACCATACTAAATCTATCCATAAGAACTTCATGAAGTGCGGTACAGCTATTTTCATGAGATGATGAGACAAGTGAATAGAGAAACTGGTTTTCAAATTTATTTAAGGGGGGAAGTGAGCCAAAGTCAGACCCTCAATTACCAATTTTTTAATCTTAAAGCTAACATTGTTTTTTATGCCCAAATACGCTTTGGATAGTTGTCAAACAACTCATTTTGTCAGAATCAGCGGAAATTTTATTGTAAAGAGTTTTCGAATCTAGAAATTTTTTTCAAATATGATAGTTTTGTAAAAGTGCTCCAAATACGGACTCCAATAAAAATTTACGAATGAATATAAAATAGACTTAAATTATGGTTCAAAATTATTTATTTGAACATATTTATATTTTTAAGTAAAGCTGTTCATTTGCAATATACTCATCTTTCCCTGATCTTTAAACAGTCACTTCTCCCCCACAGCGTACCCCAGTGATCTGAAGACTATTTTCGTTCACTGCACTTTATCAGAAGAGTTTTCAGTTTTGGGAAAATTGATTTATGTGAGAATATTTAATCGTTTCGTGGGAACTCATCTGCTTCTCTTGGAAAATTAGGTGCCCTTACCTCTTATTAGGTTTGTTTTGTACGGTTCCACATCCTCAACGTTTTCCTAGTTTGGCAGGCAAAGTGGGAATTATGATTTTGGAGTTCAATAACCACTGGCTAGTTGACAAAATATTTTTACTAGCCAACATAACTCATTACTTGCCACTTACTTGAGCACACATTACATTCATTTACATGCCACAACATAAGTTGTAAAGGTCATGCTAACTAAATGAAATAATTAAAAGTATATTCAATAAAGAAATTATTTACTTAATTTAAATTACTATAATTTATATTTTATAAACATTAAAATACAAAAAGGACACATTTGTACAATGCTTTGCTCCATTTTTATTTCTTCCATCTTCAGCCATTGTTTTTAATCTAATCAGCCTAATTTAAAGACCTAATCAGACTTAGTGAAAGTGATGTTCAGGTATATACATTTGGGATCCGGTGGAGTCCCATTTTATAATGCTTAGAGTTCTGACTTTGGAAAAGAAATTTTTTTTTGCACATGGTGTCATCAATTACTACGAGTCTGAAACTGCTGAAAAAAGAACATAATCTGTTATTTCTTAACTATTCTACATATTAGAATTAAGGAACGTGATATTATATGTTTTGAAGTGAATTTATGACATCACTAAGTAATGCTTAAGAACTTGGTGAATAGCAAAGAGAAGAAAATGTACTCTGTTCACAGACAACTGTGTTTAACTGAGTAATGATAACTATAACTTGATGATATACTTATAAACTAATTACACCACTATTACTAGTCGGTTGAAGGCCTAGACCAATTGGCTGTCCCTAGGCCTTACAATAGGAATCTGAGTGGCCGGGATGGTATTACTAGTCGGTAACACTTTCCTGACAAAATAAGCCGGGTCTTACTTAGAGTAGTTGTTTTCAACTTTTATGCACTTCCCTTGTAGATTTAACATAACTGATTTATAATTTATTTTTATTTATTTTTAAAACTGTAAGATAAGCTAATTTTAAATCTCTATTAGACGTAAGGTACCAAATTTCGTAACAATAGCTCCATCTGAAATATACCAACTGCATAACACAGAATAGAATATTTTCAACCACACAACGTTATATTTACTCTCTTTGGTGCGCTTCATTTTCTTAATAATTCTTTTGGTGATTCCCTGCTTGATGGTTCCCATAATTCACCTTAAATTAGCATTTCATTTAAGTAAAATAAATAATGCAGCTTTATTCAATACAATGCTTTCATAATTTCGTTTCACTTTGCTGTTCATATTGTTACTAATATATTTGGTCAAGGAGCCACGTAGACAAAGTTCAACATAATGCCACCAAAGGACGTCAGCAACTACTTGCCTAATTGCTACGTTAATGCAAACAAGTATGTGAGGAGAAGTCGCAGGAATGAAAGAACGCACACAAGACGGGAAGGTTTTCATACCATCAACGTTATTTCATGGATTTGGTATGTCCATTCATAAGTCTTACCAAAGCAGTCTGGAGCATACTAGAGGACACTTGAACTGTAAAACCGCAACGTCGCGTTTAGCTGCGTAGTAAATGAAGTAAAGGTACATTCCAAGTTTTGTCTGTATCTGATTTAAATAGGGAGTCGTAATACCTGTGTAGAGTAAAATTGTCATCTGTTAGAACAGTATGCTCACAACCTTCTTTAGTGAGTATAATAGCAATCTTATTGCCGTACAAGCCAACATGAGCTGATATCCTTTAATATCGCTTCACCTCAATGAACTACTTATTGTTTTTTGCAAAGTTTTTTTTACTGTCACTTCGTAATTAGATGGAGCCGGAACCGAAATGCAATTATTTTGTAAAAAAAAAGTATTTGTTTGTTAAAAACAAATCTCTAAGGAGCTCAAAATGCAAATAATAAAAAATCTCATTATTAGGTATAAAATGAATTTAAAAATATTAGATATAGAATGAAAGAGCCTTTTAAATAATTCTATTATTTTAGTAGACATTATCTGTATTTGAAAAGCATTAATGAAACTGTAAAATAATTGGGTTAATCGAATTTGCAGCGTTGAGTTATGTCTTTTGTCCGTTTAAGCATTTTGTTTAGTGCCGTTTGATTTAAACAAAGAAAAAAAAATAAACATTCCAATTTACTTTATTTAATGCTTGAATAAGAATTTCCTTTTGACCATATACCTTTGTGTAAATGGAGTTTTTAAAGAACTTGTTGTATTTGGTAATAAATTCGACTCTTACAAAAAATTAGCGAATACGGCCGCGTATTCTTCGAAACCATTTGGCTCACTTCCCAGTGAGTACAAGTATCACAGATTTTTGGAAAATGATAGGCATTGCTTAATGGTTCTTCCTCTTCGAACCAGGCCGTTATACCTACCAGAAGGTGTTGAAGATGGATTATATTTATAGATTCAATAACAAAAGCTTGTTAAATTGCTCTTGTCCTATTCCTGGATATATAAATAATTGCTTATTTGATTGCCTTATTATGAAGGATTTTCATTTGTCTAGTTTTTCGTATGCTCATAAGATACTTTGGTTTTTCTAGAATTGGGAAGAATGTCGATTCAATCATTAGAATTAATGTGTTATCATCTCTGGCAAAATGGCTGATTTTATGACTTACTGGTGTACGTATCTTTTACATTTTGTCAATTTGTTTTGTCTGTTATGTGATTTCGTTAATTATTTCTTTTTTAATTTATTCAAAATGTATTTGTATTGCTTGACTACACAAGGACTATGGCAGGTCTCTTCGTTTATTCGGTTGCTTATATTTATATATCAAATTATTTTAGTTGATCTTATTGTTAATTACTTCATTATTCAAAATGATTGGCATTGCTTAATGGTTCTTCTTCTTCGAACCATACCGTTAGACCTACCAGAAGGTGTTGAAGACCCAGACAGTCCGACTCGTCCGAGGACTTGAGCAACCGTTTGGACGGCCGGATACCAGAAGGTGTTGAAGATAGACCCTAAGGCTTATGGCAGCTTAATGTGTGGCCGGACCTACCAGAAAGTGTAAGATAACTGTTTGGATGGCCGGGAGGTGCCTCCTAAGTTAGAATGGAATCCAGTGGAAGTGGTGTCCACAGGGACCGTACCCTTTTTCTCCTATCACCAACCTCTCGGAAGGACTTACGGACCCACATGTTTAACGGGATCGTATTCTACGTGAACACAGCGACAGTTTCGGCAGAGGCGGTTATTGCTTAATGGTTAAAAATGGTAAATCTGTTATGTATTACTGTATTCATATTCTGTATTAATGGTAAATCTGTTCTATATTAATGGGAAATATGTTCCATATTTATATTTTTCCGATGGCTCAATAAACGCTGTATTTGCCGGTCGTCGGTTCAACTGCTCTAAACCTTCGGATATGCTTGGAGGCCTCGACAAAAAAAGCTATAAATCACAGTGTGGGCAATACTGCTCAAAAGAAATCATTGGATCATTCTTCTGTTTGGATCTCATCTGAATGGAAACAACTTCTGGAAGACTTTTTAAATGCTGATTCTCTCTCGGTTAGAGTTAAAGAATATTTTCCAAAAGTTAATGCTGATATGTGATAAAATTTTTTATTTATTTTATTACAGATCATGGTCCATTTGTGAAACATTTACATAAGCGTAAGATTAAACGTTCTCAGCATTGTTATGTCTTTAGATTGGTAATGTTGACCACTACGTTTTCGTTGTATATATACAATTAATTACCGTTTGTCTAAAACCAATGATCCTAATAGAGGTGCTTAGTTTCCTAGATCTAGAGTCTTTAGAAATGGCAGACTCTATTTTTATAATTAAGGAGTGTAGAACTATAAATGTTCGAATATCTGAGAGTCTTAATTAATCTTCTGAGGTTTTCGTTTGTTGTGTTCTTTCTATTATGTTGTATTGTTTGTTGTGTTCTTTATTATGTTGTATTGTATCTTTTCTATTCTGTTTCAATGTTACTTGACTTATTAGTCTAAGTTTTCAAAATTTATTAATTAATTGTTTTATTTATTTAAATTTTATCCTGCTCTTTGTATAAACTAGATACCAAAATGTGTTGGACGACTGGACTATTTCTACAATTTAGTTTTATATGTTTTACTTGTTGTTACCTTTTGTTATTATTGTTATGTTTTATTAGTATTTATATGTTATTTTGTTTATTGTTTTTCTGTTTTATTATTATTTGTATGTTTTATCCTTTGTATCTTCTCTGCACCCTTTACTTGAGCTGGACGGCCTGATAAATAAAGAAAAATAAAGAAAGACTAGAAAAATATTGATAACATGATATTTTTCAGGAAATTTAAATTTTGTCTTAAATTTCACGGTTTGAAATTATAATAGAAAATTGATATAATAACTAGTTTTTATCCATAAATAAATAATATATAATATTCATAACATAAAATCATTCTACAATATACACATTAATTATTCTGGATTTAATAAAAAGAGAAAGAAAAATTAGGCAAAAATCTGGATAATATGAAATTTCTCAAGAATTTTTAATTTTTGTCTTAGATCTCAAGGTTTGAAATTATAATAGAACATTGCTATAATAGCTATTTCTTATTGATAAATAAATAATATAAAATATTTGTAACGTAAAATCATTCTACAATATGCAAATTAATTATTCTGAATTTAAATGTGTTTAAGGATGGAAATTGAACTAATCAGTTAATGAAATCCATTTTCCCATTAATTTCATATTTCAATCTAAGTAATTAATCCACTGAATTCAATCAAGTGAACTAGAAAATAATATCTTCACGATATTCGTTTCATTTCTCGATTTTTTCCTTTAATTAACTTTGAGACAAGCAAGTAATTGTATTATATGCAAAGGTTTATCCCGGGATACATAATTGAATGAATTTAAATTGCAATGTCATGTCACATAGAAATAAGTTAGAACAATTAATTTAAGAAATATAAATCTTATAAATTTGCAATAAATCCCACACATATATATTACATTTAGTTATACTTAAAATATTATATATACTTTGAAAACTTTGGAAAAAAATTAAACCGCTTAATAAAATACTATTTATTACGAAGCTATATTCAACTAAGCGGAATATATACATAGTTAAATAGAAACACTTGGGATTTATTTCACTATTTATACGAGTTATATGCAAGTGTAAAATTTTATCCTATTTTATAAATTGCAGTTAAAAAACTTGCATTCAAAAATTTAACAAAAGTTTATATTTAAAGATTTTAATACACATATATGTAAAAGATCAATAAATATATCTGTTTGAAACAGTTCACCTGAAAAATTTCGTGTAAAATGTTTACACATATGAAATGAATATCTTATATATAATAAAAATTCAGTTTTCATCCTTCTTTATCCAATCAAAACGACGTTACCGTTTATGAGTAGAAATAAAATATTTTCCATCCAATCAGGAAGACATATTCTGCGCGCTTGTGTCTCTCTCTCTCTCTCTCTCTCTCTCTCTGTGTGTGTGTGTGTGCAAAGTATGTATCCACGCTAGCTGACATACTAATTGACAAAATTTCACAAAATTTGGCAGCTAGGTCATTTGTGGGTTACTCTGGTGGTAAATAGCCTTATTTGATTTCGGTGCGATTAGGAAAAAAAAGAACATGCCATTGTTTGCAAAATGGCCAGCAAAAATGTATATATCCACTTTAGTTGAATGGCCTCAAAAATGCCAAACTTTTAAATGAAAAACTAAGTGTGCCCAAATGTATCAACTAAATGCTTGTTTAATACGTAATTTTTGACGACAAATGGAATAATACCTACCATTACTCCATGACTAACCATTCTCGAGATATTTTTGTTTTGCGTATTTTTACCACGACGTCTTTGTAAATACGTCCAGTCGCTAAATGAAAACAAAAACTGAAATAAAACTGAAAAATTCAGTGTAATTTCAAATAATTATCCGTGTTTTTTTTGCGGGGGGGGGGAGGGATTTTAAACCCAATTTAATGTAATATAAAAGAAATAAAGAGAAAATGAATTTGAGTTTGTTGTGAAAGTCGTATGTAGTGCGCACATCTGATTTTTACGTTCCTAACATACACGGTATTGTGACAGAAAGGTTAAAATTTCGAACTCGAGTTTTCGACTGAAAAGCAGGTTTCAAGCACTGAATACGAATCGAACATATCTGAGGTGATGTTTCTGTCTGTGTATATTAGTGTGTATATGTACGTTGGTGTATATTGTCTGTTAGTGATTTTATGGAAGCAATATGTCGCGAACGAATGGAGCGTTTAGAATGTACTTTGCTACAATTATTATAATTAGTGAATATGGCAACACAATTGATTTTAAACGCAATCGAATGTTCGAAAGACGTTTCCCCCGTTAATGTTTGAATGAATTTAGAAAAATAAAATTACTAAATCAGCAATTTCAATAATAAAAAAATAATCATTTCAGATGTAATTTTTCATTAGAGAACGAATAATGCAAACTTTATTACTCCAGCATAACTGTTTAAAAGCATTAATTTTAAAAGAATCATTAAAAAATCAGGATTATAATTTAGTTGAGTAACTAATAATTTCGTAAGTAATTTTTAGAAAACGTTTGACACAAACGTTATAATTCGTACATGAACACGTTCACGAGTTATTGCATGTTTTCAAATACATTTCTGAAAAAATATATATATAAAATTTTAAAAAAGTATGAAAGTATCGTCAAATAGGTTCACTTTACAAATGCAATATTATTCAACACCATTCTCGTAAATCTAGATCACTCCATTCACGAGAGAAGTTACTTTTCGCGACAGTTTTTTATTTGAACCCCTAAGAATTCGCCAGCAGTCATTTATTTCGTGAAATGATATTTTGCACAAGTATTTTGCACTAGTATTTTGACTTGAATGAGTATTTTGAACGTGAGTTTAAATAACTCATTCGTTTGGGTTAGTAAATTGCCAAAAACGTCCAATTTCAAATTACGTGGTGTTAATTCAATGACAAAATTATTGTTCTGTGGATCTTGAACACGTTTATTTCTCTTTGAAACAAGCAAAACAATTATGTTCAACTTATGCAGTGTTAATTCAATGTAAATTCGGTGTTAATTCAGTGTTAATTCAAGCATTGTTCTGTGGATCTTGTATAAATTTATTTCTCTTTGAAACAAGCAAAACCATTATGTTCAATTTATGCAGTGTTAATTCAATGTTAATTCAGTGTTAATTCAATCATCGTTCTCTCTGTGTGTGTGTTGTTGTTGAGACCCAGACCGTCCGACCTACCAGAAAGGTGTAAGGTAACTGTATGGACGGCCGGGAAGTGCCACCCAATTTAAACCGGAACCCAGTGGTGGAGGCATCCACAGGGACCGTACCCTCCTTCCCCTACCACCAACCTCTCGGAAGGACTTACGGACCCACATGTTTAACGGGATCGTATTCTACGTGAACACAGCGACAGTTTCGGCAGAGGCGGTTATTGCTTAATGGTTAAAAATGGTAAATCTGTTATGTATTACTGTATTCATATTCTGTATTAATGGTAAATCTGTTCTATATTAATGGGAAATATGTTCCATATTTATATTTTTCCGATGGCTCAATAAACGCTGTATTTGCCGGTCGTCGGTTCAACTGCTCTAAACCTTCGGATATGCTTGGAGGCCTCGACAAAAAAAGCTATAAATCACAGTGTGGGCAATACTGCTCAAAAGAAATCATTGGATCATTCTTCTGTTTGGATCTCATCTGAATGGAAACAACTTCTGGAAGACTTTTTAAATGCTGATTCTCTCTCGGTTAGAGTTAAAGAATATTTTCCAAAAGTTAATGCTGATATGTGATAAAATTTTTTATTTATTTTATTACAGATCATGGTCCATTTGTGAAACATTTACATAAGCGTAAGATTAAACGTTCTCAGCATTGTTATGTCTTTAGATTGGTAATGTTGACCACTACGTTTTCGTTGTATATATACAATTAATTACCGTTTGTCTAAAACCAATGATCCTAATAGAGGTGCTTAGTTTCCTAGATCTAGAGTCTTTAGAAATGGCAGACTCTATTTTTATAATTAAGGAGTGTAGAACTATAAATGTTCGAATATCTGAGAGTCTTAATTAATCTTCTGAGGTTTTCGTTTGTTGTGTTCTTTCTATTATGTTGTATTGTTTGTTGTGTTCTTTATTATGTTGTATTGTATCTTTTCTATTCTGTTTCAATGTTACTTGACTTATTAGTCTAAGTTTTCAAAATTTATTAATTAATTGTTTTATTTATTTAAATTTTATCCTGCTCTTTGTATAAACTAGATACCAAAATGTGTTGGACGACTGGACTATTTCTACAATTTAGTTTTATATGTTTTACTTGTTGTTACCTTTTGTTATTATTGTTATGTTTTATTAGTATTTATATGTTATTTTGTTTATTGTTTTTCTGTTTTATTATTATTTGTATGTTTTATCCTTTGTATCTTCTCTGCACCCTTTACTTGAGCTGGACGGCCTGATAAATAAAGAAAAATAAAGAAAGACTAGAAAAATATTGATAACATGATATTTTTCAGGAAATTTAAATTTTGTCTTAAATTTCACGGTTTGAAATTATAATAGAAAATTGATATAATAACTAGTTTTTATCCATAAATAAATAATATATAATATTCATAACATAAAATCATTCTACAATATACACATTAATTATTCTGGATTTAATAAAAAGAGAAAGAAAAATTAGGCAAAAATCTGGATAATATGAAATTTCTCAAGAATTTTTAATTTTTGTCTTAGATCTCAAGGTTTGAAATTATAATAGAACATTGCTATAATAGCTATTTCTTATTGATAAATAAATAATATAAAATATTTGTAACGTAAAATCATTCTACAATATGCAAATTAATTATTCTGAATTTAAATGTGTTTAAGGATGGAAATTGAACTAATCAGTTAATGAAATCCATTTTCCCATTAATTTCATATTTCAATCTAAGTAATTAATCCACTGAATTCAATCAAGTGAACTAGAAAATAATATCTTCACGATATTCGTTTCATTTCTCGATTTTTTCCTTTAATTAACTTTGAGACAAGCAAGTAATTGTATTATATGCAAAGGTTTATCCCGGGATACATAATTGAATGAATTTAAATTGCAATGTCATGTCACATAGAAATAAGTTAGAACAATTAATTTAAGAAATATAAATCTTATAAATTTGCAATAAATCCCACACATATATATTACATTTAGTTATACTTAAAATATTATATATACTTTGAAAACTTTGGAAAAAAATTAAACCGCTTAATAAAATACTATTTATTACGAAGCTATATTCAACTAAGCGGAATATATACATAGTTAAATAGAAACACTTGGGATTTATTTCACTATTTATACGAGTTATATGCAAGTGTAAAATTTTATCCTATTTTATAAATTGCAGTTAAAAAACTTGCATTCAAAAATTTAACAAAAGTTTATATTTAAAGATTTTAATACACATATATGTAAAAGATCAATAAATATATCTGTTTGAAACAGTTCACCTGAAAAATTTCGTGTAAAATGTTTACACATATGAAATGAATATCTTATATATAATAAAAATTCAGTTTTCATCCTTCTTTATCCAATCAAAACGACGTTACCGTTTATGAGTAGAAATAAAATATTTTCCATCCAATCAGGAAGACATATTCTGCGCGCTTGTGTCTCTCTCTCTCTCTCTCTCTCTCTCTCTGTGTGTGTGTGTGTGCAAAGTATGTATCCACGCTAGCTGACATACTAATTGACAAAATTTCACAAAATTTGGCAGCTAGGTCATTTGTGGGTTACTCTGGTGGTAAATAGCCTTATTTGATTTCGGTGCGATTAGGAAAAAAAAGAACATGCCATTGTTTGCAAAATGGCCAGCAAAAATGTATATATCCACTTTAGTTGAATGGCCTCAAAAATGCCAAACTTTTAAATGAAAAACTAAGTGTGCCCAAATGTATCAACTAAATGCTTGTTTAATACGTAATTTTTGACGACAAATGGAATAATACCTACCATTACTCCATGACTAACCATTCTCGAGATATTTTTGTTTTGCGTATTTTTACCACGACGTCTTTGTAAATACGTCCAGTCGCTAAATGAAAACAAAAACTGAAATAAAACTGAAAAATTCAGTGTAATTTCAAATAATTATCCGTGTTTTTTTTGCGGGGGGGGGGAGGGATTTTAAACCCAATTTAATGTAATATAAAAGAAATAAAGAGAAAATGAATTTGAGTTTGTTGTGAAAGTCGTATGTAGTGCGCACATCTGATTTTTACGTTCCTAACATACACGGTATTGTGACAGAAAGGTTAAAATTTCGAACTCGAGTTTTCGACTGAAAAGCAGGTTTCAAGCACTGAATACGAATCGAACATATCTGAGGTGATGTTTCTGTCTGTGTATATTAGTGTGTATATGTACGTTGGTGTATATTGTCTGTTAGTGATTTTATGGAAGCAATATGTCGCGAACGAATGGAGCGTTTAGAATGTACTTTGCTACAATTATTATAATTAGTGAATATGGCAACACAATTGATTTTAAACGCAATCGAATGTTCGAAAGACGTTTCCCCCGTTAATGTTTGAATGAATTTAGAAAAATAAAATTACTAAATCAGCAATTTCAATAATAAAAAAATAATCATTTCAGATGTAATTTTTCATTAGAGAACGAATAATGCAAACTTTATTACTCCAGCATAACTGTTTAAAAGCATTAATTTTAAAAGAATCATTAAAAAATCAGGATTATAATTTAGTTGAGTAACTAATAATTTCGTAAGTAATTTTTAGAAAACGTTTGACACAAACGTTATAATTCGTACATGAACACGTTCACGAGTTATTGCATGTTTTCAAATACATTTCTGAAAAAATATATATATAAAATTTTAAAAAAGTATGAAAGTATCGTCAAATAGGTTCACTTTACAAATGCAATATTATTCAACACCATTCTCGTAAATCTAGATCACTCCATTCACGAGAGAAGTTACTTTTCGCGACAGTTTTTTATTTGAACCCCTAAGAATTCGCCAGCAGTCATTTATTTCGTGAAATGATATTTTGCACAAGTATTTTGCACTAGTATTTTGACTTGAATGAGTATTTTGAACGTGAGTTTAAATAACTCATTCGTTTGGGTTAGTAAATTGCCAAAAACGTCCAATTTCAAATTACGTGGTGTTAATTCAATGACAAAATTATTGTTCTGTGGATCTTGAACACGTTTATTTCTCTTTGAAACAAGCAAAACAATTATGTTCAACTTATGCAGTGTTAATTCAATGTAAATTCGGTGTTAATTCAGTGTTAATTCAAGCATTGTTCTGTGGATCTTGTATAAATTTATTTCTCTTTGAAACAAGCAAAACCATTATGTTCAATTTATGCAGTGTTAATTCAATGTTAATTCAGTGTTAATTCAATCATCGTTCTCTCTGTGTGTGTGTTGTTGTTGAGACCCAGACCGTCCGACCTACCAGAAAGGTGTAAGGTAACTGTATGGACGGCCGGGAAGTGCCACCCAATTTAAACCGGAACCCAGTGGTGGAGGCATCCACAGGGACCGTACCCTCCTTCCCCTACCACCAACCTCTCGGAAGGACTTACGGACCCACATGTTTAACGTGATCGTACTCCGCATGAACACGGCGGCATTTGTGGTAGCGTGCAAATCTAGCGCGCAAACCACGGGGATACCGCACTCGAGATGGCCAACAGCACGCGGTGTTCCGAGGTGGTCACCCACCAAGTACTAACCGCGCCCGATGCTGCTTGACTTCGGTGATCTAACGAGAACCGGTGTTTTCATCTCTGTGTGTGTGTGGATACTGTACACCATTATTTCTCTTTGAAACAAGCAAAATCATTGCTTTATGTTTAATGTACGCGGTGCTAATTTAATGCCAAGATCATCGTTCTGTGTGGATCTTGTACAACATTATTTCACTTTGAAACAAGCAAAATCATTGCATTATATTCAATTTGCAATGGTTTTGCTTGATAAACTATTTTTTGCTTGATTTTTGCTTGACTAAAGGGAAAGTCATATGCTGCCTACATCAGATTTTTTCATATTGATTATTCAGGCATAAACTTGTAATTTGTGGAAAACTTTCTGGTTACTAACACATCATAATACAAAACGGTAAGGGGATGGTATCTATATGAGCCATCTTTTCCAAGATAGGATCCACAAAGAAGCCGTCCTAGTAACAAAAAAAAAGTCAACGATATTTTTATAGAAGGCTGGATCACTTGAAAAAAGTCGTTGTCAAACGGAAAACTAGATAAACAAGCGAAAATATGTCCTAGCTAACGGATGCAAAAGCTCTTTTTTCCATGTCTCGTGAGGAAATCTTCAGTTGATAGACGTTCTCCTGCTTTCGCTGGAATGACTGACGTGTCTCAGTTATCCCGAAGGAGACTGATTCTATCTCCGATATAGGTTGATATCATATTTTGTTATAATTCAGTAATGAAGATTTTTAACCGTAGGATTTTTTGACAATAGTTTGAATAAAATAACATAGAATTTGCAAGTTATTGTGGAATGTCAACAATCTCTACACATCAGTTTTTCTTTCTTGGTATACAAATGGGCTGTATACTGCCCATTGTAAAAATACAGAAAAATTTCAGTTGTTTTTTTAATATTTACAGTATAAAATGCTGAAGAATACAGCTAAATCTGCAGTAGAATTTTACAGAAATACTGTAGAATACACCTTATACAAAACAGCATAAAATTACAATTTTTTTATCAAATTTTCTATATAAAACGCAGTAAAAATACAGCAAAATGTGCAATAGAATTTTACAGGAGTACTGTAAAATATACAGTATACAGCACTTTAAAGAATACAGCAAAAAATTGACGTACAAATTACTAAAAATTGCAAAATTTACAGTATAAAACGCTGTAAACATTGCAGCAAAACTGCAGTAGAATTTTACCGTAGCACTGTAAAATTTACAGCAAAAAATCCTGGTGCCAGAATTGCCCGAAATTTTTACTGTAAAATTGACAGTAAGTTTTTACAGTGTAGTGAATTAAGTAATCGCTGAAAAACTGCTGTAATAAAACTTGTAATAAAAATTTCGTGAATCCAGCATAAATATAAAAATAAACTGTTCTACTAGTTTCAAAGGCAAATAGTCTTCTTCAGGATCGTTGAAAGAGCGACCACATTAACCGACTGACGTCGACAAATAACGATAACAGACGCGACTGAAGGAATGAGCAAAGAAGTTGCCATGCCGCGGAAAGAAATGAAATACTAAAATATATCAAACCACAAGCAGGAAACAATATACGGTCAACTACAGAAAAGATAAATGAAAGTAAGGCGGTAAAAGAACAGATAGCAGAACAAATAGTTACAGAGAAAAAAGAAGACAATAATAAAAAACCAGCGATGCTTAAATCAGTCTTTAAAATATATGTAAAAATTATTGGAAATAACAGGAAAAGTTAAAACAAGCAGGGAAAAATGGAATTTAATTATAAGTACCGACTGCTTTGGGAAAGAATATATTCTAACTTCGTCAAATAAAACGACAGAAAAAAAAATAAAATTTGGGAAAAAAAGGTTGGCAAACAGGAAGAAAAAGAAATAAGACGACCGGAATGGAAGAAAATTATATCAGGGATTTTTAAGCACAAGGGAAAAAGGAACATTAAGCATCATCAGAAGAGTTTGATTGAGACACAATAGAGAGACATTCAAGAATGCCCATTTCAAAAACATTATTAGGAGAAAAAATAATCTTAGTTTCCAAAAAATTGACATAATTAGGAATGTTAAGTAACTAAAGAATTGGAATATGTTTGGTATAATATAGTAGAAATCTATCTATGTCATAAAGATTTGTAAAATTAAATGTGGTTTCAAATATTATTCTCTATTTCGACTAATTTAAAGTAGATAATTATTTTAAATGCTACTAAGTTATGATTGTTTTAATAATTACAAGATATTTGAATATAAGTTATAAATATAAATAATAATTAAATTCATTCTTTTACCTTTTCTCATTCTATTGAAAAAGGTCTGAAAAAGCAAACATTTAAGCTGACATTTTAAAAATAATTACTTATTAAATTTACATAGTTATTAGAAAGATTTTAATTGTTGACATTTACCATTTCAATTAACTCTACAGTAGTAATCTTTATTTTGTATCAAGTAATTTATTTTGTATATGGAAATAAATTTAATAAATTAATTTACTTAAACTTCACACTAATTAAATGAATATTTATAAATGGTTTCTGCGTTGAAGAGTATAATCCGTATAAAAACAAGTTTGTTTCATGTAAAAGGATATGTCTCGGTATTAAAGATAAAAATAACGATTTTTTTACTCTGCATTTAAACAGCCCTAATGCAGATAAAAGGCGTTTTTGTTTTCAAATACAGCAATTCTATGGAAATATTTTCATTGGCATTATCATACTTGTTTTATTACTTACTCATATTATAGAATATAGTATAGAGAAGTTTACACGAAAATTTCCGAATTCGAGATTTTGGTGCTAATATATACTTTAGGACCCCCTGAACACGTTTTGACTATTTTTAGAGAGATATCCGTCTAAGTGTGATGGCTTTTTTGTGTACACGATACTGCCACAAATATTAATGGATTTTCACAAAACTTTATATCCCGCTTTGTTAATGGAAAAACTAGAATTAGATAGAACTTTTGAAACTCGAGCGAAAACCACGGTATGTATTCGAAATTTTATATTTTTTTAACATGATAGCATAGGATAAAATTTGGTACAATTATGCATGAAAGGTGTTATGTATGGAAGAATAATCACAAAGCTTAACAGTTTCAATCATTATAGTGAAAAATAATCGCGATACGATTTTTGTGTTCGTGATGTCATAACCCACCCTCGGGGATGGGATAGTTACCTACCCGAGGGGGTACATTGTTAATCTTGGTATTAATCGAAAGAGGTTTTCAAGCCCTTTAAAATGAAAGGTAACATGCTATAATCGTAATTATTTGTACCAGCGATATATTTTTTTTGAATTTTTTCTTGCAAAAAAGAAAGTTAATCTATTTAAAAATAGGAAAAATAATTCAAATAAGGACAAAAAGACTTCAATGGCTCGGACATATGATGAGGATGGAGGAGAGGAAAGTTAGAAGACTTTTGGAGGGAAACCCAGGAGGGTCAAGATCTCGAGGAAGACCTGGGTTAGATGGAAGGAGCAGGTAGAGGAGGATTTGAAATTGCTTGGTATTAGCAATTATAAGAGGAAAGCTGCCAATAGAAAGGAATGGTCAAAAACCTTAAAGGAGGTCAATGCCCTACAAGGGCTGTAGTACTATGATGATAATGATGATGGGGATGATTTAAAAATAGATTCCGGTATGAGACAGTCAAGTTGACTGTCTTGATGCAGCAGCAAATTGGTGGGTTAATGCAATCACAACGCAATTTCTCGTAAGTGTAAATGATAACCATTTTCAACTAATAATAATTATTAAATCTACCTATTCCATAATTTAGCACGCATTTTCTTTTTATATTTACTATGTATTATAATGATAAAAAATTCATAGTCGAAATTCTATTACAGAATTCTTCGTTTGAGTATTATATTACCTCAAAATGATGCCAAAAACAAAAAACATATTTAATGGTTCACATATGTCCTATCGGAGGATTTTTTGACACGTAAGAAATGAAGTACATGGAACAAAATAAATGTATACAATTCAATTCTCCTCTTATGCTTGTTTAACTTCTCCTCTTATGCTTGTTTAACTTCTCCTCTTATGCTTGTTTAACTTCTCCTCTTATGCTTGTTTAACTTCTCCTCTTATGCTTGTTTAACTTCTCCTCTTATGCTTGTTTAACTTCTCCTCTTATGCTTGTTTAACTTCTCCTCTTATGCTTGTTTAACTTCTCCTCTTATGCTTGTTTAACTTCTCCTCTTATGCTTGTTTAACTTCTCCTCTTATGCTTGTTTAACTTCTCCTCTTATGCGATCCGTACTGAATGCATGAATTTCTACGCATTTATCTCTCTTGTTTTATTCGAATTATTAGAGATTTTTTTACCTCTGAAATATGAAACTAGGACGATTTGGAATATGGCCGTTAATTAAATTGCTGTATTTGGTATATTTAATTGCATCCGTAAAATTATGCATTATTAAAAAAAAAAGAAAATGGTTAAATTGATTCCTGTATTGATTGGAATTGTGGAATCGAATATTAAACAAAGCAATTAAGGATTTAAAGAAAGATAAAATAAAATAGAAAAATTTTATAGATCAATTTTAGATAACGAGATGTATGTTCAAATTATGATCTAATGAAAGAGAAATTGTAATTCATTTGTCAAAATTCTGAATGTGCTATTGCATTTGGAAGATAGAAAGTTGAGGTTCTATGAGTATTAATCTTATTTTAGGATTCTTATAATATTTTTAAATTGTAATCAATCACATCGTGATAATGAAAAGTACGGCCTGTTTTAGCTCTTTATGTATCTGCCTTAATCATGGGAGTAACTGCCTTAACCATGAACTGTAACTATAGCCCAATGGATAAGGCACAGAAGGATTGCAAGTGATAGTTCCTTTTTGATCGTCTACGATGCACGTAGTTATCTCTGTGTCAACGCAAAAATTTGTACGAAAAATCTTTAAGTCAGATAATCTATCTCAGGGGGGATGGGTTAGAAGGTCGGTAAAATTTTTGTGGGTACCACTCCCATAGATTTCCGGTCTGAATTGCGTTTCACTGTCCCAGCCTTTCAAACAGATACCTTACACCTTTGTGCATGTTAGATGACCTGGTGCAAAAGGCAAACAAGAAAGATCAATCAGACTTAAAGCATTGATTATGCAACACTTTCCAACTGAAATGCAAAATGCGATACATTTAGAGGTGATATTTTTTTTTAATTATCACCGTACTACGATAATTTAATTTACTTGAAAACTTAAAACTTCATAAAAAAATGAACTGTATTCAAATGGCGTCATCGAAATATAAGTCGTCTAGATCTCTATGTAAAAGCAGGGGAATATTTCATTCATGCCCTTTTATTCCAGACTCCAGTGTTAAATAATTTTGCGTGAACAGTTTCAGCAATTTTATACAACTCATCTTACAATCGCTTGTTTACATTCTACATCCATTAAAATTAGACATTGTTGTAGAAATTGTCAACGTTTGATCATCAATTAAACACAAAAATATTGTAATTGCGTCAGCCAGATTATAGATGCATAAAAAATACGCAAAAATAAAGCAGTTTTAGGATGGATACTACATAAAATATAAATTTAAAAGAGCTTTTACAATCACGATTTTTATTCTGGTAAAAAATACGGATGCCATATTTTATTTTGAAATGGATCACGTGATATTTTCATATTATATGGTTGTAATTATCATTTTAATTTTTATTTGAAACTACCAAACATATTTTGCTGAAATGATTTTTATATATTTTATGGGATAAATTGAATATTTCCTAAAACTTTCGAAACAATTTGTGAGTTTTTAATTCGCTTTAAAATTGTTTTAAAAATTAGATCCCATAGGGTTTAATATATTTCATTTTATCGACCCGAGTGCATACCAAAACTAATTTGGTGATATTATTCATTTACGTTCCCATATGTCCCACAGACCGTCTCAACAACATACTAAAATTACATTTCGATAAAGTAATTTTACGGCAGTTATCGTGCGAACGGACAGACAGACAGATGTAATGAACAAAGTCATAAACACTTTTCAACTATGTTGTAAAATGTTAAAATGCCTATTGTGGTTCAGCTATGTGTAGTTATTTAAGGGCGAGATTTATTGGATTCACACTGATCAGTTTACTATGGCTGAACGTGCATCGTTTTCCGTTCGCTTACGGAAGATGGATGTTTTGCTACTTCGAATATTTCGTGTTAACTCTATGGTGTCTTCTACATTCTACTATAGTACATTTATTTACATGAAGGCTAATTTGGTCGTGAAATATGAGGAAATCGATATTAAAGACGGTGATTGGAATTGACTGAAATGTTGGGAAACTAATAATTATCTTTCTTTCTTGCTGTTCAGCACATTATTGCAAACATGAATATTAAGGAACTAAGTAAAAATTTCTTGAAATCATCACATCATGTTGTTGTTGTTGTTACCCAGACCATCCGACCTACCAGAGAGGTGTAAGGTAACTGTTTGGACGGCCGGGAAGTGCCACCCAATTTAGACCGGAACCCAGTGGGGGAGGCATCCACAGGGACCGTACCCTCCTTCCCCCTACCACCAACCTCTCGGCAGGACTTTCGGACCCACATGTTTAACGTGATCGTACTCCGCATGAACACGGCGGCAGTTTTGGCAGTGGCTGGAATCGAACCCGGGCCTACCGAGTGCAACTCCAGCGCGCTAACCAATGGGCTACCGCGCCCTCATCACATCATGTGTAAAATCTGATGGGAAATCTAAACTCTACTAAATTAATTCAAAAGGATTTTCCAAGTTAAGGCAATATAACAAGTTCTTCAGCAGTCAATTATTAAAATCTGATGGGAAATCTAAACTCTACTAAAATAATTCAAAAGGATTTTCCAAGTTAAGGCAATATAACAGGTTCTTCAGCAGTCAATTATTATTCCTGCGTCTATCTTCTTGTCTATGTGGATCGGATGTATGTCAAACAAATTAAGATATTGAAATATAAGTCGGTACTTTGCATATGCAAATCCCAGAAATCCATGAATTTCTAAGAAGATCATGCCAGGATAAGATAATTAATAAAAATAATTATCGAAAATGATAGAAACATGACAAAACATAATTTTGTTCAAATTTGGTAAATAAACAGTCAGAAGTGGATTTTAAAATGTTATAAACTGAAATTAAAGAAGTTATTTATTAAAACTGGCAATGAGGAATACAATTTATTTTCAAGGAGCTTATGCTTAATGTAGTTGGCGTTCAATTAGTTTTACGCAGTAAGTCCAGGAGAAAACTTGAGTTAAACTTTTTTTGGATTGGAAGTTTTTGTTTGTAATTACCCAAGTTTAAGTTTTTAATGAACTTATATCCCAGCTTCACACAGTGTCTCTTTCATTGATGTTAGCTACACTTGCAAATTCAAACCTTCTGATGGTAAGATACCAAGTTGGTAAAAAATAACGAGATATGAATTGCTTCACACACTTCCCATTGACTAGTGTTAAGCGACGATTAAGCCCCCAAGGCACATAGGAGCCTAAAGCGAGCTGAGACACTTGCAACATCAAGAACAAAACAATTTTTTCTCAAAAATATTAATCAAAAATAAAAGTGTTTTACTGTTATTGTAAAAATTATGCGTACTAAGTTATTTATGATGACGTATAATATTTTTACGAAAACAATTTTACACAAAATATCCATTACATAGTAAAAATAATAATAAAAATCTGATGTGAGCAGCACATGAGTTTCCTTATATAATGCAATGGATTTACTACTTTTACAGTAAAAAATAGGTTTTTCTTATAGTAGATACTTATATTCTTTCTAAGATATTGAATTTTCGACAATTAGTCGTCATTTTCATTGATTTAGCCTCATTTTAATCCATTTGGCGAGATTTTCGTTAATTTGACATTTCAAAAAGTCGCCACGTTGGCGACATTCCGCCAAATTCGTCGCCAAAATCTCGCCAAGCTTTACTGACGGAGAAATAAGTTATTCTTATAGCAGATAAATGACTATTGGCATTCAAATACAAAAGTATTACTCGAAGTATCTTTTCTTATGAATGGAACGAGCTAGATCCACGAGAACGATGTCACCTAATTTATCGCATGGTATTACATATGAAAAGTGAACTTGTTTCTCAATAGGAAATATATTTTTTTTTATTTTGTATGACATTTTGATAATTTTTTTTGAAAAATGTGCAATATCTCGAGAACGGTTCATGTTAGCGTTCTAAAATTTATGTTCATCGTTTTCTAATGAAAAATTACATAAGAAATGTTTATTTGCGTAACTGTATTAGCGGTTTTGATTTTTTGTTGATTTTTTCAAAATTTCACTCAAAAATTTAGGGGGATTCTGAACATTCGATTACGTTTACAAACAATAGGCTTCTAGTGTTTACGGATTGTGAATTTTGTACCAAATTTCGTTCGAATCGGTCCATTCGTTCGTCAGTTATCGTCTTCACAGACTCACTGACACACACACACACACACACACACACACACACATACTTTCACACACACACACACACACACACACATACTTTCACACACACACAGACATCACTTCAAAAATGTTTGATTCGTGATCAGGGATGCTTGAAACGTGCTCTCCCGTCGAAAACTCGAATTCGAATTTTCGACCCCGTTACAATACTTTCCTTATACATTATGTATATAAGGAAAGTAAAAAAATTCTCAAAATTTGATCAATGCAAGGTCCTATCAAGTGCAAAGCAGGAGGCCAAATGCATACCTTGAACGATGGAGTCATTCGCAATTGCCTTCAGTTCACAGCAGATAATAGCATATAGAGCATAAAGGGTCTAAGGTTTTTACGGTTTATTAAAATAAAAGAAACATTGAATTGTTGGTCAAAATATTTTAACAAAATTAATAATAACGTTCATTAATCTACCTGTGGGTCATAAAATGTTTAATAAAACTATTGGAGCTTTAAAAACTGAAAAACAAAAGAAAATACCAACATTTTAAAATTTTTTCTCATTATGAAAATGGATCCCAGAATTAAAGCATTTTCTTAATTTTTTTTATTTTGGAGGACAAAGTTTTAATTTTACCAAAGCAGTTTGGATGGAACTCTTAAAATTCTGATCTCCCTAATACTAAAGCCCCTTCTCCTCCTCCCCCTCCAAAAAAAAATGTTTTCTTAAATGCTTTTAGTTTGGAAGTCAAAACTATAATTTTGAGCAAAAATTTTTAGTTTGGGGAAAACAAAAATGTTATGTGTATATTTTACGTATTTTGTTTAAGGTACTACAATTCCTAGTTACGCTGATATATACGAATAGAAGGAGTCGAATGACATTTTGTTCGGTTATTATTCAATTCAAAAGTGAATGCAAGAAACCAGCTCAATTGAGCATATTAAAGTTACATTTTTTCAAATATTATTCAATTTATGATGGTCGATTTCGAAGTCGAAATACATAAAGTTCTATTAAACACTCCCATCTTATAGTCCTACCTACAGAATTTCTGTTCCTAATTTTACCGTATAGCCGAGCACCATGCACCTCTCACGGTCAATATTCAATTGCCCTCTGTGGTAACAAGAATAAAATATAAAGAATACTATTATTATTTAACACAATAATTTTTTTAAATTAAACTTAATATACATGGTCGTAAATTCGAACATAGTGGACTTTATTACTATTGTACATTGCTTTGTTGTGCCGCTATATAAAACTATCCAATTATTTACATTTCCGTTGAGTTCTGTAAAGGAATATTAATTAATATGGTACTAAATGGATCACACCATTTTAACTTTAACAATAAAACATTTATTAAAAACATAGCTACTTAATTATTCAATTACAACAATTAATCATATTATTTCGGCGGAGGGGACATGTGAGACCACTTAAATTGCCTGAAATAAGTTTAGACCTAGATATCATTTTTTCAATGGGCACATACCTTCAAATCTGTTTTGAACATAGACCATAATGCTTGGATCATCGGTAACTTGTACCGGCCATAACTCAGGGTCTTTGGCTCCGTCTCGCGTACTTCTGATTTGCACTGCGCATATCAATAGGTCTAGCCATTATTTTTTTGGAACATCTACGGAGCACTCTGTATCCCTAGTATTGTCGTTCTTTCATAATGTCGCACCTGTATCTCTCTGAGAACAAGTGCCGTTCTTAAATCACAGACTGTGGCTCTTTTTCCTTGGGGGTGCTACTCCCCCTTTTCTCTGATTTGCAGCATTCAGGTGACGCAAAAAGCACCTTTCTCCTTTGAATAGCCTTTCCATCCAATGTCGTGTTACTTCACATTTTCTTAAGGGTTCGACCCCTCTTCCGTCTTGACACTCCTAAATTTATGGTTTTCTGACCTCTGGGTTCACATGTCGTAAACCTTGGCGTCATTCAGACTGGAGGTATTGTCCGAAGTTTCATATCTGTAAATAATTGGCATAAAACTGTCTCACTAACGTGTGAGATCTATTTCTGCTCTCACACCCTCTAACAAATCATAATTACTATAAGGACCCTTAATAAAATGAAAAGACTATATAATCCCCTAGCAAAGGGTATCAGTCTCTGAATATCTTTATATTTTCAAACAATAATTTTAAATAATTAATTTTTACTAACCAACAGATAATAATCAAAGAAATTACATTTAATTTTTAGAGATATCGAATTATCGCCAAACCAGCGATATTTTCTCCTCAGCTGAAGGATGAAATCCTCAAGCTGAAGGTATATAATGCCAAATTGATCACCGTCGAAATTCTGTTATGCTCGATTCGAAACTAAACTTGCACTTTATTACTCGTGAACCTCAATGCCGGCCATTGCCCTATATTGTACTGATTATTTCAATCAAGGTTACTATATCCTAAAATAGGTTGATTTTAGCGATGCGCTCGCTGTCATTGGCTACTGATCGTGACGTCACCATCGAGTAAGTCAAACCCAAGCCGCAACGGCGAAGCCCAAGAATCGCGTATTTTAAATATCCCAACTTCTTGTCACACGTCTCTTCCAAAATATTTTGACAAATATTAGAAATTTCCTCTCCACCACGAAAATTGGGCCTGTTATTTGAGCCTCTATCACTTCTTTTATTTAAAATAAATTTCTTGTAGTCCAATATTGACGCAAAAATTATCAATTGAATATTGACTACGAATCAGTGGCGAAGGGTTGCAATATTATTAGTCATCAGTTGAGCCAATAGATTCGCTAAAGGCAAATACGATTACCTTAAAATTTAGGTTTGCTAACAAACAATTGGAAAATCCCCCCCCCAAAAAAAAACATATGATTTTTTGAAAAAACAATCAGTTTTCAATATTTCTCAAAACGTAACAAAATTGCTTCCAAACCTCAAAATTAATTGGCCTACTACATTGTTTCAGTGTTGTTCTTTTTCTTCAATTAAAAAAAATCAAACATGAGAATTTCAATACTAAATATTTTATTAATTTCAGGCTCTAAAATTCACCACCAAATTTCTCTATTTACATGTAGACGTTTGCAATTTTTTTATTTTTCTGTTTTGGCGATTAGCTGCTGCTTTTGCTGTTGCTGCGATGTTTAAGTGCGCATCCTTATGAACACACATTCAGTCCATGTTTCTTTGTCGTATTTCATTTGTTTTGGTGATATGCTAGTAATTGTAGAAAGAGCACGCTTCCTCACTTCTCTGTATACACATCTCGTTCTTCTTTCCGATTTCGTGTTTACAATACAATTTTCTTCGAAATTTTTACTTAAAAAATCACAGCTATTATTTGTTGGAGTGCTTGGCCTTGGACTAGAAGTATTCAATTTCTGAGATGGAACAGCAGTGAGGTTCAATCTCCTTGACGGGGGTAATTGTAAAAGTTCAGCTCTTAAAAAAATCTCTGGCATAGTCCTCCTCCACAAAATGCTCGGAACATGCACATGCATTTGAAAAATTCCCTTTATCCAATCTTCGGTACTTAATTTACCATTTTTGTCGCATAGATTCAAATTTACGGAAACTATGAAAAATAATTCCCATACCTTTTGTGTTGCGATTTGTGTTCTTACATGTAGTAACTGCACAATTCGGCATGATGTTGATGAAATTATTAATCACTAAATAAAAGTAAAATAGCTACACTTGAATGTGTAAAAGAAATCAAACGATGCAAAACAAGATGTAAATCCAAGGTCAATATAAACAACGTAATAAACATCAACGGCGGGAAGAACAGCAAGCAATCCAGAAACTTTGACTCGATGATGACGTCATGGGCAGATTTCGGAAACAGGTGTTGCGTTGCGCATCGCTTTTACAACCCCTCCTTAGGGGCGCGGTAGCCCATTGGTTGCGCGCTGGAGTTGCACTCGGTAGGCCCGGGTTCGATTCCAGCCACTGCCAAAACTGCCGCCGTGTTCATGCGGAGTACGATCACGTTAAACATGTGGGTCCGAAAGTCCTTCCGAGAGGTTGGTGGTAGGGGAAGGAGGGTACGGTCCCTGTGGATGCCTCCCCCACTGGGTTCCGGTCTGAATTGGGTGGCACTTCCCGACCGTCCAAACAGTTACCTTACACCTTTCTGGTAGGTCGGACGGTCTGGGTTTCAACAACAACAACAACCCCTCCTTAGGGGCGCGGTAGCCCATTGGTTGCGCGCTGGAGTTGCACTCGGTAGGCCCGGGTTCGATTCCAGCCACTGCCAAAACTGCCGCCGTGTTCATGCGGAGTACGATCACGTTAAACATGTGGGTCCGAAAGTCCTTCCGAGAGGTTGGTGGTAGGGGAAGGAGGGTACGGTCCCTGTGGATGCCTCCCCCACTGGGTTCCGGTCTAAATTGGGTGGCACTTCCCGACCGTCCAAACAGTTACCTTACACCTTTCTGGTAGGTCGGACGGTCTGGGTTTCAACAACAACAACCCCTCCTGATTTCAATGTGCTGTGTGATAGATTATCACAACAGCTTCCTTGATAGACACAATTCAGACCTGTAGACCGTTCATTAAAGGAAATAATATTTTATATAAAATTTAATGTTTAAATATTTTGGTAGATAATAACATTTTAAAATAATAGAATATTATAAGCACTGTTATATCAGTCTGGCCAGATGGTTAGACTCAAAGTTGGTTGGGCTCAAAAATTTCGAATTGTCCTTACATTATACTAAAATTTCCCGACAAAAATTCTACAAAGTGCTATTTATGTCAAAATTATGACTACTGCAGAGCTTTTTATTTCCATTACAAATTATAATATAATACCTTAATTTTATTTTTTGGTTTCAAAATGCAAAAGTTTCTGATATTTAGTAAAAATGATTAATATATTGAAACAATTTTATTTATTTATCTTTTTAATGGAAAGCGAACTGCAACGCTGGAGAAGTTCCCTTTTCATTTTTCTGATACGTTTTTAAGAAATGAATAAAATTTTTAAGATGTCAAATAAAAGGGTGGTGGTTAAAAAAACTTTGATAAAAATGTGGTGGCGGTTGATTAAAAACGATATACACTAAGGGAATTCTATAGTACGCACATACACTATATATATGCTTGGTCGAAACAAAATGCCTAGGCTTTTCAAAATTAAAAAAATCATGTTTTGATCTGTTTAAAAATTTATTTTGTTCTTTAGTTTCTTCATGAATTTACTAAACAATAAATTCAGGAGAATGTGTAATACTTCAATAATGTAGGAAAATGATTTTTATAGTATTAAGAATTTTAGAGATTTGAAGTCCAATTTAAATTAAATATTTAAAGTCTTCTTAAAATATTAACAAACTCAAAATTATTTCTATGTCGTATGAGCATAATCATAACTACATTTGGGAAAGATAAAACTAGCTGGTTGGACAAAATGAATCCAAGTGTGTTTAATTTTCTCCTTGAATACACTTCATTTTAGTTTTAAAATTTGTAATTTATGTTCTTACTTTATTCATCTACCACAATTTTTAAAATATTTATTAAATCGTTATTCTGTTAATTATATAACTTTGGCGCATCGAAATTAAAATGTTCCTATATAAGATTTTTTGAAAATAATCCTTTTGTTCATACAACCGAAAATTGAGCTCAAAAGTCCCTAAGCGTAAAGAGATATCTCTAAACTGGACCACATTGGTTATTATAGAGAATAACAACATATAGTCGGCCAAAAAAAAAGCGAACACTGGCCATTATACCGTCTCCCTGGGTCGTACATTCAAACCAAAAGTATCATTAGACTTGGTATAATGTGTAGTATAAATGAATGTGCATCTAATTTTTATAAGGGATCGTGTTCATATTTTGTTGCTCATTATTTCCAGAAACTCAAATGGCAACACCCATTTGTATGTCCTACTATTTATCATACCACATATAAATATGTCTGTGATTCCGAACATAGATACGGGAAATACACGAAATAAAAATGTAATGTCTGTCTTCATATTTAAGGCAGTAAAATGAAGGTTAATCATACTCATATACATTTTGAATTTCATTGATATGCAAAATATTCATTTAAAATGTTTATTTAGGCTGATATAATTTGAAATCCTATAATATTTCTTTGACTATTGGCTTTAATTATTATAACACACAAATGCGTATGGCAGTAAAACATTAAACAGCATTAAAACATTTTATTTTCTTTCTCATTCAATGTTTTTCAAAACATTTTATTTTCTTTCTAGCGTCCAAGGACGCCAATGTCCGCAAAGGGGGATCGAACTGCTTGGGATAGGGTATGTCAAATACCGGTCTTTTTAAGAGGTTCTTCGTTTGGGATGAACGCTGTCCCACCCGTAAGCAAAAGGTTAAACTATATTAAAACATTTTATTTTCTTTCTCTTTCGTGGTTGTCACATAATTTGTTTAAAACTTATTAAAATACACAACTTAAAATAATATCTAATACAGAAAATCTCAATACTATTTCATTTGGTACAATTTATTATAACCATGGTTATATATAAGTGCACTTATATATATTTTTTTAACTACAGGCTGTGTTAAAATCCATTAGCGTGCTCATACATAAACCAACCGCTGATTGGCAGATTTAAAGCACGGCTAATTTGCTAAGTTTAGGCAAGGTTCATAAAAGCAAACAATTTGGCCTTTCAACACTTTATCTAACACTTTATCTCTCCGGCCGTCCAAATAGCTGCTCTTAGTCCTCTGGACGAGTCGGACGGTCTGGGTCTTCAACACTTTATCTAAGTATTGCGGCGTTTATGATTTTGTTTAGGAATGTTTAAATAACTTAATCGGATTTTTTATTTCTCCTCCGGGAAAGCAGAAAATATTTTATTTTTCAAAAAGTCCCTCCAGATCCTCCTGAAACCGTCAAAGTGACATATATACCTGAATCTTTGCAGGCTTATACAGGGTGAGTCGGAATTGTTTTTACAAAAGCAGAGGAGTGATAGTACCCCCCCCCCAGACGAGCAATAATTACCATGGAACATGAGGTCGCATTGCACTCTGAGAGGCAGAAAAGAGGCACGTCGAACCGCGTCGAGAATCCGAGTCAGCGCCTCGGACGTCATTGTGTACCTGCCTACGTAGTATCTCGTACGCCAGACACGAACGTAGTTACCGTATGCAAATGTCCAGGGAGCAGAATCAGCATAACTGGCTCCTAGTACGTTCCGGCGATAGCCAATCAGAGCACGCGTTGCCCTTTAAAAACCGGCACAACTTCGAAGCTGCAAGTTATTCCCACTGGACTTTTTCTTCTGGGGCCACATGAAATCTTTAGTGTACGAGACGCCTGTGGACTCGGCGGAAGTTCTCGTCGCGCGCATCGTTGTTGCCTCAGACCGCATTAACACAACACCCGGAATCTTCGAGAGGGTGCTGTTATATTGTGATTTGCAATCCCAATGTAACATTGCTGTTTTGAAAGGTGATACAAGACCTGAGAAGATGGTCCCTCTTACAGCGAGACAATATGTATAACGCTCCCTGTAACGCAGCTGGACAGGACATGTTTCGAGAAAGAAAAAGGGGACTTCTCATATTCAAGTCAGCATTAGGTGCTATGATAAACGGAAGGGGTTGAACTTCCTGACCCGAGAGGTCAGTTTATTTTCACATGGACATGGGAAAATATCCGTGAGAACTCTTTGCACCTAAGAAACAAAAACTTAAAGATCTGATATTTCAAGGGGGCTTTGGCCAGTTAGACAGCCGGAAGGCGGAGTTTATATATTTACTGGACCAATGACAGACTGGGGACCTTAGAGAGAGGGGAGAGACGGAGTGAAACTTTGAACTTTAAAAATTTGAAAAACGTGGAGTTGAATTGCAACTGTGCTGAAAGGAGGTCGCAAGTGCGGCAATCGTGGACACGGAGCCCATCGGAGAAAGCCGCCACGAGCCGCCGACAAGCCCGGGTCCGACAGTGATGACCGAGGTAGGCTATTTCCTTACATGTATCTTGCACGAAGGCCTATTGTGAAATTCTCTCTCTCCCTTTCTCTGTTAAGCTAAGCTAGCGTTAGGATTATTGAAAGCTTTGTTGAATTTAATGATGCATGTGGTAAATGTATTTCACACGTAAGGCAAAATGTGATAAAAGAAATTTTCAGTATTTGAATTAAATATTGTAAGTGGGACATTTATCCTATAGGCAAAGTAGGATGAAACGATGTGTTATTAATAATGGTTTTTCGGATATAAATGCATAATTGTAAAATTAAATGGGTTGTTATGGGTACTGGAATAGTAAACAATAATTGTGGAATTGTTGACTTGATCAAATGTTAATAATGGATATCACAAAATAAATGTTTATTTCTTTTTTGTTTTAAAATTTGTCTCTTCATTTTTAATTTCTTGTAAAATGCATTTTAATTTACTTCCCTTTACGAAACCGGCCTACTGAGCGCCCTTACTGGACGTGTGGTTTTCCACGTACCAGGTGCGTCCGTCATTCCTTCGCCGGTGTGAACGGTGCAACGACACGCATGGTCGCCACTTTGAGCACTTGCTGTGAGTTTGTCGCTGCACTATAAATCTGTTTGTGCAACGTTTGATATCGTTAATTCGCATTCCCAACACTGGTGTACGTGCAGGTTCGTATTCTAATTTTACACTTTTCTACCTCTCTGAGTGCAATGCGACCCTTTGTTCCATGGTAATTATTGCTCGTCTGGTGGGGTACTATCACCCCCTCTGCTTTTGTGAAAACAATTCCGACTCACCCTGTAGTATCGACCACACACCGGAATCGAACTTTTTATATTTCTAGAAACGGCAGAGAAAATGGAGGGGTTTTCTTTCATGCTTGGCACATAATTTGCTTTAAATTTATTAACTAAAAGACAAAGCTTGAAATTATTTCTTTACATACAGAAAAGCTCACTATTCAGAAATAACTCACTATAATAACTTATATGTATTTTTAACCATGAAACGGCTTTTAAATACAGCCACCTGTTCATTCATGAAGTAACCATGGAGTGGCTGACTGGCTGAGGCACACCTAATTTGCCTAAGTTCAGGTCAGATTCATAAAATTCAATAATTTGGCCTTTGAACGCTTTACCTAATTGGCATGTCACTTTTGTTTTGTTGAGGAATCTTTGGGTACATATAGAATCGGCCACGGCGCAGAACTTAATGAAGCCGGATTTTCGATTTCTCTTCCGAGGAAAGAGAAAATCTTAATCTTATATTTTTCGAATAGTTTCTCCAGATTTTTATGAAACACTCAAGGCGACTTTTATTACTGAATATTACTTACAGTATGACCACACAACAGATTACCTCACTGTACGGAATTTTCAATCTCTTTACAGATGGAGGAGAAAATAGAGGAGTTTTAAAAGTGTATCCACCCCATCCAGAAGTCGGGCCCCCGGTTACTTAGCAGACAAACGCTTTGAAAACTCATAGTACTGATCTTAGGAAAAAAATTAACTGAGACAATTTTTGATAAGGACGACTATCCTCGAGACCAATATAAACTTTTTGACAAAATAAAAAATCGAAAATTCCGAAAACACGTCTCAGTCAGCATGTTGTTACATTGCAAATTATCTTTTAGTCAATATAGTAGCACCTTGCAAAATCAAGCCTATATTATATTTCAACTCAGCGTGTAATATACAATTTACGTCAATATTTTTTTTTTCAAACGCGGTTTAAAAGAATTGAGTTTATACACTTTAAGACAAAAAAATCGCTGCCCCCCGCAAAATAATCCGATAGTAATGAAACTGTAAATGCAAAACCTGTCGACCGAATATACAAATGATCAAAAATTCGCAGCCATTGAATGAATAGTCGGAACTACAGCGTATTGAAACTGAGCACCATGGCGGTGTATATAAGGAACAAACCTCGTTTTCAGGAACGAAACATCCAGTGGATTTCGATTTTTTTTTCGCAACACAGATCAGAGGGCTCGCCCGTAGGGCTGAGCATCCAAACTCTCGGGCCGAGAAAAATAGATAGAGAAGATCCCCAGCAAGAAAAAGAGCCAACGGGCAACCCAAGCCCAACGGACAGAGGAATCCGCCGACTCCCCCACGCGGCGCAATTACAACCCAGGACCCCAAGGATTTATCAAAACAAAAGTCGTCTGGCCGAGACAAGTACGAAGCCTTAAATTCATCCGCACATTTTGCGGGTAAAATAATATAAACATATCCAATATAGCATCACTTACAAGCAAAATTAATAGGCCAACATACTTCAATACAAAATTCACAATAATATAAATCCAAGAATAAATATATACCAATCCAACAAACAAAACACCAGAAAATTAATTAAACAATTATCACCGTAATTCAAAACCATCTTATTGCCTTACAAGATCCGCTTATACAAGGCCAGAACCTTTCAAACATAAGGGTTAAATACCCTCAATAGCAAGTATTCCGAGTTCACAGACCCGAAACAAAACCTAAAGAAAATTTCTTTGCCTACTATTTTCTTCTATACAACTCTTGCAATCGCATAGATTTGCAATACCATTAACGAACTATATATACATTTACACCTATATACAAATATACTCCTATATACAAATATATGCAATATGGAGTATTTACTCTTTAATTACAAGTAGCCAGGAAATTTAAAATACTATACATTAACATATTTTTCAACATTATTGGAAGTATCCTGAGCAATGAGCATACATTTAACAATTCTCCCAATAGTTCCAGGACAAGCCAAAACTCTACTAGCCCAGAATACCCGATGTTCCTCCCGGAGCAAGGCGAGTGGAATTCGATTGCGTTTACGTAACTTGATTGTAACAGTGCCTCGCCGGCGAATTCGCGGCCACTACGAGCATATGAAGGAGTTTGAAAGAGGGTGTGCAGTCGGACTGCATGAGGCTGAATGGGCGCACCGACGAATCACTCGGCATTTCGGTAGGAGCGATGCAGCAATTAGACGATGTTGGCAGAAATGGATCCGGAATGGCAGGTTTCAGCGGCAAGCGGGCAGCGGACGACCTTGAGCTACGGCGTAAGAGGAAGATAGAGTGATTATCAGAGCACAGCTGTGGCAGCGCGAGATGCGGCGTTATTAACCATCCAACGTGTGACAAACACGGAAGTGACCACCCGGACCATTAATAGAAGACTATGGAAGCAGAATCTATTCTCGTGGCGTTCATTACGCTTACCACGCCTACCACTGACCAGTATGCACCATTACGCCTATCACTGACCAGTATGCACCATTACGCCTACCACTGACCAGTATGCACCATTACGCCTATCACTGACCAGTATGCACCATTACGCCTACCACTGACCAGTATGCACCATTACGCCTATCACTGACCAGTATGCACCATTACGCCTACCACTGACCAGTATGCATCGTCAACTGGGTGCCAGGCCAGATCAACGTGGAATTGTTCGGAGTGGGAACGAATTGTCTTCAGTGATGAGTCCCGTTTCGAATTGAGTCCCGACGAAGTGTCTGGAGACAGACCGTACATCGTCAGGATTCTGCTCTTATTTCCATACACCACACGACCAAGCAACAGGGAGTTATGGCCTGAGGGTTCCATTTCGTGTGATAGATAGACCCCTTTGATAGTCCTCCTTGGCACCATTACAGCACAACGTAGGTTGAAGGCACTATACGACCCGTTGCATTTCTTTTCCTCTCGCGACACCCCGGGGAAACTTTTCAGCAAGATAATGCCAGAATACACACGCCAAGTCCCTCTATTAATTGTTTGCGTGCTTACGACACACTTTCTTGGCTATGCAGATCCCCAGATCTCTCGCCTATTGAGCACATTTAGGCTGAGATGGGGTGTCGTCTGCGACCATCCCAGGATGTAGACGAATTAGCTCGTCAGTTGGAGACCATTTGGAACGACATCCCTCAGAACATTATCCGGCAACTTTATGCATCAATGCCACGTCGGGTAACAGTTTGTGTCAAGGCCAGAGGTGGACCAACGCCATATTGACGTCCTCACTTAGTGTAGATCTTTCAGTGCAATAAATCATAGAAATACTCTGAAATTCTAATCATTTCTTTTTCTGTACATCCACATTATATGTACCAAATTTTGTCTCCTTTGGATAATTATTTCTTGCTACGTCGATTTCTTTTTCTGTCTTAGAGTGTATACAAGTCGATTCACACTCACATATATATACATCAGTATATAAAAAGCATATATAAGAAACATAATTCTGGAGTTTTACCTTATGTATGACATCAGATACTGGAAGCCAAGCCGAATAATGGACTCTTATTTAACACATTATAATACCCCTTTTGAGTTGTGGCTATGCAGTCAGTAATTGAGTGTTGTCTTTTATTATATCAGACATCCCAAGATTACAAGGATTTCTTAAATTTCTTACTGACAGAATGTCCACTGGAACTAACTAGTAATATTATTGCTTTGAATTTCTGAAATCTTTTGCTGGCAGTTGCAGAAAAACCTGCATTTCTCTGTCAAGGCTTAACTGTATTCGTCGACGGAGTGTAATAGCGGAGCGGATAACAGAGCGGGATACAGTTAAGACTTGTCTGTGTATATATAATTAACCCAATTGTTTACTAACATACAGGGTGTGTCTGAATTCGTCATCAATGTCTGGTGGAAAGGTTGGGAATAGGATAAGAAGACTATTTCACATAAAGCATAGGAGCAAACTACCTCACATTTCTTCAGACTGTGTTACCGGGTCTTATGAACGAAGTTCCTGCTGATATCTTCCGGCGAATGCGGTTTCAGCATGACGGCGCTCCAGTACATTTCGCAAATGATGTGCGTGACTACTTGACCAGAAAATTTGGAGCTCAATGGATTGGTCGCGTTGAACCGCTTTGTTGGCCACCACGGTCAAAGGATTTATCACCAATCTACTTCTTTGTATGGGGTGCAATGAAAAACATAGTGGACGAGACACCTGTTGCCAGTGCTATGCACCTAGTAGCACGCATATCGGTTACCGCCGCAAACATCCGCGAAATGCCGGCCATATTCCAGAAAGACCGGTTGTCCATGTAACGTCATTGTGAGGCATGTACTCTAGTAAATGGTCGGAATTTCGAGCACCTCTTGTAAGTTTGTACAAATGATGCACGAGTAAATGTTTTTTTCTTTACAACTTTCTTGTTATGTTTTCTTTCCATCATTTAACCGGGCTCATGTTGCCCTACTACATGACGCCATGCTTTGCTATATGAAATAATCATCTTTTCGTATTCCCTACCTACCCATCAAATATTGATGATGAATTCATATACACCCTGTATGTGTTAGTAGCAAATTCTGTAATTCAAATTGCAACGTCATTTTCTTTTGTAATTTATCCAAAGCAAATTAAAATTGTGGCAATAAAATATACAGCATTTTAAGTTTCGAAACTTTATTTTAAAAATAAAGTATAAAAAATCTTGTAAAGTTACACTGTTTTAGTAACATGCATTAAAAAAAAATCTGATGTGGGCAGCACATGACTTTCCTTATATAATGCAATGAATTTACTACTTTTACAGTAAAAAAAATAGATTATTTTTTTATTGCTATTTATATTATTTCCGAGATATTGAATTTTCGTCAATGAGTCGTCATTTTTATCCATTTGGCGAGTTTTTTGTTAATTTAGCAACATTTTAAAAATTCGCCAAGTTGGCAACATTCCACCCAAATTCGTCGCAAAAATCTCGCCAAGCGTTATGGACGAAGACATAAGTTATTCTTACAGCAGATAAATGAATATTGGCGTTCAAATACAAAAGTATTACTCAAAGTATATTTTTTCATGAATGGAACGAGCTAGATCCACGAGAATGATGTCATCGAATTTATCGTATGGTATTACATATGAAAAGTGAACATGTTTCTCAAAAGTTAATTTATTTTTTTTAATTCATGGGATTTTTTTATAAATTTATTTGAAAAATGTGCAATATCTCGAGAACGGTTCGTGCTAACGTTCTAAAGTTTATGTCAATCGTTTTCTAAGGAAAAATTACATAAGAAATGTCTATTTGCGTAACTTTATTGGTGGTTTTGATTTTTTGACGATTTTTTCAAAATTTCACTCGAAAATTTAGGGGTTCTGAACATTCGATTGCGTATAAAAACAATAGACTTCCAGTGTTTACGAATTGTGATTTTTGTACCAAATTTCGTTTGAATCGGTCCATTTGTTCGTCAGTTATCGTCTCCACAGACTCACTGACACACACACACACACACATCACTTCAAAAATGTTTGATTCGTGATCAGGAATGCTTGAAACGTGCGCTCCCGTCGAAAATTCGAATTCGAATTTAAGACCTCGTCACAATACTTTGCTTATACATTATGTATATAAGGAAAGTAATAAGAGCAATTTTTAGCTATCACAACAATTTTATCATATGCGTCTAAAAATAAAACCATAGGGCGCCTATAAAACAATTGCATATGGGCATTAGCAGAATTTTGAAGAATAATAGAAGTGATATTGAAATGACATATATAGGAATGATTATACATTAAATTCATGTAAATTTTTCTTTAAAAATTTTGATTTAACAACCCGTTATTTTTATATGCCACTAGCAGCATATCCGTTCTTTGGACGGAGTATAAAATATAAAGAAATTTAAAATTCACAATCGTGTGCAAATTCCAATAGTATACTAAATGAAACTTTTAATCAACATATTCTGTTAAAATATTTAATTAATGCTCCTAAAAATAAGTTTAAGAATATCTGTTTTCGCAATACAAAATTATCTTCAAGGGCAGATCTGAGGAATAAAACATCCCCCATTCTTTGTAAGCAAATTTACAAAAAATATGGAATTGAATCAATATATACAAAATAAAAGCGTTAAAATTGTATGGGATCCGTACTACTTAAATACACAGACATTAGAAAATATAACCTGTATTAGTAGATTACATGTATAAATGAAAATATCAATAAATCCGTAATCTTTAAACCTACAGGCAGTAATTGATTTCAATATATGCCAAAATGAAAGTGCTAAAATTATATGGGAATATATACCCGTACTACTTATAATGTCGTAGATTAGAAGATATTTATGAATGTTAATAGAATATTACCCGTATTACAATTAGAGTCTCAAAAATATTTGCCAAAATAAAACAGATGACGTAATAAATTGAAAATATCAATTATCCTCGTAATCTTCATACGAGAAGGTCGTACTTGATTCCAATATAAACCAATATATGTCTAAATATATGCCAATATACCTGCACTACTTCTATTCTCGTAGATTAGAAGATATATCCGTGCATTTGTAGAAGATTACTCGTACAACGTATAATATATGTGTTTCAACAATTTTTGCCGCAATAAAACAATGTCATAATAATTTGAAAATATCAATAATCTCTGGACATATCAATAATAATAATGTTTAAACCTGAAGACCTTAAAAGATATTATCAAGTTAAAAATGCAATGGTAATAAAATTTATTTTATACATATCTTCATTATTCAAATCGGAAAAGATTTTATAATTGTATATATATCGTTTGCAGCATATCGTCTGCAGCTTTAAGATCATTATTGTGAACTAGCAATATGCCCGTTCTTCGCACGAATATATAATGTAAAAAAATTTAAAAGTCACAATTATGCGCAATTTCCTTCATATTTTAAAAGACATTTTTATTCAAAACATTCTACTAAAATAGTAAATTCTCCTAAAAAGATGTATAAAAACTTATTCTCTCTCTATACAAAAATATCTTCACAGGCAGATCTGAATAATAAAACATATTGGTACACATTGGTAAAACATAATTTTTTTTCCTGACAGTCTTAAAAGTCCTTCTTCAAAGGTTAAACTATATATTTTATAAGAATTCCACAACTTTAATTCAAAACATTAATTTTTTACTTTCATGCGTCTTGTACGAATGATTAAATCGTTTTTAAAAATATGACCTTCAGTAAACAAAATTTATTTTATAAACTACTACTAAAAAACATAACCATTATTATTACATTAAACTTACGACAGTAAAATCTAAATTTAGAAATGCAATTTTCCTTTTATCGTAATGACATAGGAGGAAAAGTTACGCAACAAAATATAAATAACTTTGTCGAATTTTCTTCGTAAAATGGACGTTCAATAATTATAACTTCCGTAAGTTACATAAATTTTAATTATTTTTACCGTTAAAATTATTTATAAATGCACTTTGTGTCCCAAATAAAGTCATTTATAACTTTAAGCAAGTGAATTCAAGACAATTTTCAGCCCATTATTCCAATCCATTAGCAGATGAAAGTGTCTAAGATGACAAATAGATGTAAAAGTTTATGAATTTTCTGTTTTCAGCAAGTATCAACTGTTTACGCATGAGACGGAAAATTGTGACAAAATTATCCTCGAACCCAATAATAGCTACGACGTTTTGTTTCCCGAGGTAGAGAATAGTTTTCGTTTCTCTGGAGATTAATTTTAAGATTACTCGCTTTTCTTTTTAAAGTCAATGGATAAAATTATACTTCTGAGTAAGATTTTATTTAAAACATTCATTTAATGTTTCTTAAAATATGATCAATTCATTTAAGTAATTGTTAATTGCTGTAAACCTATTGCAATACTTATTCTGGAAGGATATTTAAATATGAAACAGTAGAGGAATATGAAAAATTTGAGCTTCGTAATAAAAGCACAAATAACGCAAAAACATTATTGTGTTATTTGCGCTTTTATAAGCTGCTCAAGTTTTTCTTATACTTCGCAGAAAGTGCAGTTATCAATTTTAATTTTATAATATAGAGAAAGAATTTAACTAAATGTTTGAATTTCCCCAAAATGTTTTAATTTGAGATTTTGGCAGATGGAAGCACTTTCAAAACCTCCTGAATGTCAATTATGAATGTTTATCGCTTTTAATTATGTGAGTGTGTAAGTGTGTGTGTGTACGTCCGATCTGTATGTAAGGTTTCGACACAATTACTTAGAGTAGTTAAAGTGGTATCATGACTACTTCAATATTTAAGCATAAATTAAAGACACAAATCATAGGTAAAAAGGTCATTTAATCATATAAAATCATCCTATAAGACGTACAAATATTAAAAGGCCAGAGCGCTTTCGGGCATCAGTATACCCTTCATCAGTGGCTATATAAAAAATCATCAATAATTAAAGTAGTATCACGTCTACTTCAATATTTAAGAATAAATTAAAGATAATTAATGTGGTATCATTTGTGCTGAAGCTGTTTTGCAGGCGCTCGAGAACGCGATTTTGCCTTTTTTAACTCTTAATCTTTGGTGCCGCTATGTTGACGATGTTTTAATTATTTGGGATCATGATTTAAACAATCTCCTTAATCTTTTGGATAATGAAAATAATTTTTACCCCCCTATTCATTTTACCATTGAGCATGAGTCCAATTTTCCTTAACTGTTTTTGATGTTCTTGTTACCCGTAATTCACTTGGTTTTTATACCTCTATTTTTCGTAAACACACTTTTACTAATTCTTCTACCCATGCTAGTTCATCTCATCCTATATACTCTACAAATGCTTCCTTTAACTCTTATTTTAATCGTGCTTTTAACATTTGCTCTTCTATTCGGGTTTTAACTAATGAAATTAATTATATATTTAATCTTGGCCATGAAGCCGCTTATTCCTTTGAGTTTATTTATAAAATTTTCGCTCATATTCGCCGTAAATTTATTCAACCTAGTACTAAACGTGTTGCTGTTGTTGATCTTATGCCGCATAAATCTAGTCTTCTGTATCATACGAAGTTTTTCCGTCCCCTCATTCAATTTTCCCATGTATTTAAATTTAAACCTGCTCATTTGAATCTTACTACCTTATTCAATCGCATTCGTACGGATAAGTTTAAGGATAGAGATAACTTTAAAAGCCATACTGGGGTGTACGTTGTACCCCTTTTAACTCTTGATACTGACTACAAGTTTTATATAGGCAGTACTAAACGTACTGTTGGTATCCGTTTAGCTGAACATGCTCGTGACGTCAAGAATGATGAACTTTCTACTGCTCTTGTCCAATGTGTTGTTAATGATAACTTTCAACCCTATTTTGAAAAAAAAACTTTCCTTTTAATTCTTTGCAATAACCCTCGTAATATTTATCTTTACGAATTCATGTTTATTTATATGTACAGTGATTCCATTTGTTTTGATCCTGTGCAATTTTAAGTTACACTTGGTGACTCGTCCTCAACTTATGCTTATCAAACCTTCGCACAGTTATCTGTGACGTTTCTTTTTAATGTAATTTATGCTTGGCTGTAATTTGGGCATTTTTCATTGTCTTTTCTTTTGTGTTTGTATTTAATATTTGTTTAAATTTTAAATCTCCCGTTTACAACACTTTATATTGTAATTTTGTAATTGTTTAATCCTTAATAGCTTGTTTATAATACCATTTAATTGTCATTATTCCATAGCTGATTTATGCAAATTTTGCCTGCCGATTTGGTCTATATATAAGCTTGTTTCCACGGTCATTTTTCATATAGCCACTGAGGAGGGGTATGCTGATGCCCGAAAGCGCTCCGGCCTTTTAATATATATGCACGTCTTATAGGATAATTTTATATGATTAAATCACCTTTTTATCTATGATTTGTGTCTTTAAGTTATGTTTAAACTCAAGGTAGGCTACATCAACGTCTATAAAAATTATGCGTAAAGGCATTATGTTAGCAATTAGTACCAGATATAACTTTTAGTAATTCTCGTGTTCAAAATACTAGTTATTTGAATTCTAAGACTTTCATAATATTATTTTATGTGGAAAATAATGAAAATACCAGACACAATCATAGTACTATTTTGTACGAGGGGGAAATTTATAATTTGATTTGCGAAGAGAATTAGAATGGTGTCGGTTTATATTGATACATATGGATTAAATGCTTCCAGCGGCGTTACTAGTCCAACGTAAACAATATCTTTAAATATTTTTTATGAAACATTTAAAATGGAATATAAAATCTGCAAAAAAAAAGTATTTTCTTTTCATCCTAATAATTATTGGTAAGCCTACACCCCATGAAATATGAATGAATGATGGGGTCGAGGTGGGATTCAAAGTTCAATTAATTATTTATCAAAGAAATTTATTGTTAAGTAATGATGCTTTGCAAAATATATTTTTAATCTCATTTTAGAGTTATCATGTTTTATCACTGGTATATAAAGAATTTTTACTTTTCCAAAGAAAGCACGATATTTGTTGAAAGAATCAAACGATTTATATTAAATCTGGAATATTTTTTTTAGATAGTCACAAAATAATTCTTATTGAATTTCAAAGAGATATAATCATACGAAAACTTTAATTTGTGCTATTTTCCTACGATATCAAATATTGTTAATCTGTAGAGAAAATCATGTGTCATCAATTCCTTTAAATTAGTCTAAAATTTAATATTTATCTCATTTTCTTCCAATGCTTTAGTCTCCATTTAATTTTGTCTTCTGATACATTAGTCTTTATTTCATTTCGTTTTTCAATGCTTTAATCTTCATTTTATCTTATTTTCCAATACGTTAGTCTTTTATTTACTTTGTATTCATACGCTTTATTTTTTATTTCATTTTGTTTTCCGATGCTATAATCGATATTCCATTTTTAGACGTTTTAGTCTATGTTTCCTTTTGTCTTTCCAAACTTTAGTCAACATTTCAATTTGCCTTCCGATGCTTTAAAATATATTTTGTTTTGCGTTTACTCAGAATCGACAAAAGTGGAGTAAAGTCAGGTAAGATTGCTCAACTGCTGTTTGTTTGTCAAAACATGGTTACGTAAGCGTGGAAGTAAACAAACTTGAGTCATAATGTAGAAATATAATGTATTTAATTAAATGGAAATTCTGGTAAATATCTCCGTGTATTTAACACACAAAAAAATAAACTATTTGCGTAATTGATTGCAGACGACCCGTATAAGAGTACGCAGATTTTTTTCCAAGAGCATACAGCTTTAATTCTGTTACAAATGTCGTATGTAAAATGTTTGATTTTCTTAGTGAAGCTGTATTTGTGCTACTCATTTACCTACTCACAGAAGCGTTACTGACACCAGCATGCCCATTTTATTAACACTTTACAGCAAAGTTGAAAAGTGTTTATGACTTTGTTCATTCTGTCTGTCTGTCTGTCTGTCCGTTAGCACGATAACTGCCGTAAAAATGACTTAATCAAAATGAAATTTTAGTATGTTGTTCGGAGGGTCTGTAGGACCTATGGGAATATAAATGAATAATATCACCCAATTAGTTTTGGATTGAAGCCGGGTTGAAAAAATGAAATACATTGAGCTCTATGAGACCTAATTTTTCAAACATTTCTTAAGAGGATTTAATATTCACAAATTGCTTCGAAAATTTTAGGTAATATTTAAATTGTTCCATAAAATATATAAAAAAAAATTCAGCGAAATATATTCAGTAGTTTTTTAAATAAAAATTAAAATAATAATTACACCTCTTATATGAAACGAGCACGTGACCATGATATGAAACGATCACATGACCCACTTCAAAATGATATATGGCATCCATCTTGCTTCAAAATCGTGATTTTTTTAAGTTCTTTTTAATTCATATTGCGTGTTGTATCCGTCCTAAAACTACTTTATTTTTGCTTAAATTCTGCGCATCTACATACTGAAACAACGCAATGACAATATATTTGAGTTTAAATGCTCATCGAAATTTGATTATTTCTACAACTAAGCCTATTTTCCACCTATGTAAAATGTAAACAGCAAAATATGTAGAATGAGTTGTATTAGAAGTTTTGGTATTTCATTAACACAAAATCATTTAGTCCATGGAGTCTGCGTAGCTGATATGAATGAAATATTCATTGATTTTACAAGAGAAGGACGATTTTTTTCGATGAAGTTTTACGCATAGAGTTTGATTACTTGCAGCTCCATGGTCTTAATTTTTAAATAAAATAAATTATTATAGTATTGTGATGAATGATCTGAATGGGAGAAAGTTATGAATGAAATGCTGTTTCTATAGAGAGATCCAGGCGTGTTATTTCTTCTATGACATCATTTGAATGAATTTCAGTTGTTTTCGATGACGTTTTCAAATATAATAAATTATTGTAGTATTATGATATTTTTAAAAATATTACCGTGGAATGTATCGCATTTTAGAGATATTTAAACCAGGCAATTTATATTTTAATGCCGTCATTTGAATGAAGTGCATTTTTTTCAATGAAGGTTCAAATTTTCAAATATAATAAATTATGTAGTATTGTGATAAGATTTAAAATATTACCGAGGAATGTATTGCATTTTCGACTTTTTAAAATAAAATTGCATTGAAGTTGGAAAGTGCTTCATAATCAATGCTTTAAGCATGATTGATCTTTCTTGTTTATCTAAAAATTGACTACTGGTGAAAAAAATCGATTGGATAGATTTTCTTGAATTATTCGCCATCTATAAAAATATAATCTTTATCTCACTTAAATATATCTAAAATACTAATATGCTGATTATATTGTATCTCAGACAATTCAGATTCACTTAACATTCTCAAACAATATATTGCTCCCTCTACCGTCACTTTAGAATGTATCACCCCACGTGACTTGATATCACCTAGGTTGAGAACCACTGCTATAACGTTATCACCGAGTTTCATTATGCCAAACTACATCACTTTCTCATAAGCCTTCGAAGAATTTTACCTGCAAATATAAATTGTAATTAAATTGTATAATATTGGGATTTTTTTCACTCAGATGTAAGCTTTTTAATTTCACACTTCAACAATTTAGAAATAGGTATTTGCCAGGATTGAATGTCACCCGCAATAAAAGTCAAAACGCTAAAAAAAGACCATAAAAATGTAATTACCCTTTTCTTTGAAGAAAAGATTATTACTTGCATGAAAAAACTTTCAATGGGCAATTTTTTGCTTAGCTAGTTACTTTTGATATCATTGCATTTTTATACACCATCAAATTACATTAGGTGTTAATGCATAGATTGTTGGCGGCATGTGCACCCGTTAAGTATTTAACATTTTAAAACCGCTATTAGATCAGAGATAGAAGTATAAAAAATGCTACAACCGATTCTAGAACACGTTCTTAAGCATTGAAAACTAATATAAATCTGGCATTCAATTGCCGACTTGAATAATTTACGACTATTTTACAACGACGATATTAAACTACCAAATTATCTGAAAAAAAAAATGTTTAGTACTATGTTGCTGCATGTATCAGCATCAGAACTAAAAATGCATATTTTCGTTATGCTTTTGGAATATGGTCAACAAAAAGCAGGAGGATATGTTACCCCAGACAAAAATAAATTCCATGAAGCAGAATAAAATTTGTAAGTTCTGCGTTTTTTAGAACCCCTATTTAGAAATTTATCTTCGTGTACAAACATTTTAATCACTTTCTTTAATCATCTTAAATGCAACAAATATTAGCATTTACGAAGTAGAAAATAAGACTAGAATTACGTTAGAATTGCAGATAATAGAATACACTGGACTGATCATACTCATATTATGCCCTCTTCACCATAAGTCAGTCGATAATGGCAGCAAGAAACTTATTATGCGCAATACTGTTGCATACCTCATCGACAAATACAGCCTTACCATGTTGTCGGCTTAAAATTTAGCATACAAGGACGAAACGGTCAAGGTCATGGTCATAGAACTCGTTCTATACGAGACGTTCCCAAGTTATCATTCCGCTCTCAGTGCACATAGATAGTATGGATCCATGGATTCCACTTATTGCTTTTTGATCAACATAGAATCGCCAATATTTACAATGGTAGTTTATTAATATATAATAAGTTTTCTTGCTGTTATTACAGTTATCGGAAATTCCATGCTGAGGAGTACATAATAAGCTTTTTTTTTGTGCAGAAAAAAATTCACTCGGTACAATAAAGACCTTACACCTTTCACGCTTAGTCCGCTGTACTCATCTTTTAGGTTTTTGAAAAAGGAACTCAATTTAAAAGAAGCAAAATAGGTTCTGGTTTTGAATGGAGTGTTCCATTGAGGACGATTAGAGGCGGGAAAACATTTAAACATCAACGCACGAAACTATGCACGTGGGAGTAGTTTGACAATACCATTTTTAGAAAAAATGGTATTTTAACATAAAGTATGAGAAATTATTCTTTCTTATTTATTTAGCTATGTTTTAAAGAAAACTCGTTGAAAATATTCAAGATTTACTTAAAAAGTTGTTCTGAAATGTATACGCATATATTTGTAACAAAACCTACCAATTTAATTTAAGTAATTCTTTACATGGCCTGACGGAATTGACTAACTAGTAGTCCACCCAGTGCATTTCAGGATACTTTGGTGTAATAACCCGTTCTAGGCTATTGTTGTATTGAGCTAAATTTATTTTTTTCGTTTCTTTTTACTTTACAATTGCAATTGGAACAAAATGGTGTCATAATGGCTGGAAGAGGTGAAAGACACCTGATTGAAACCGAATTAAATATAAATTAAATATATTGTAACATGGCTGGAGTGGTGTAACTTGCAGTATATCTGTGCGAAATTCAAAGGAGCCATGTTAGGTCCTCAGTTTCAACGGATTTTCGTTTCAAATTAAACAAAGTTTAAGTATTCCACAACCATTAAAATGTGGCGATTATAATTAAAATATCTAAATATATAAAAATATAAATTTTTAATAATTTATACTTAAAAATTATTAAAAATTTAATTACAGATAATTTTATTATATAAAAGTGAAAGTTCTCAATGATCCGAAAAGTCGCTAAGAAGGTAATATTTTGCTAAATCTGGTACCCATATCCCGAAGAGTTGCTAATGGCAACCCCTACTTTCATATAAAAGCAATAGTTGTATGTAAAAGGTTTTACTCCATGCAAGATTAAAAGCACAGTGAAACATTTTACATATTCATAACAAAACTGTTGCGAACGCCCAATATTCCCAATGCCGCCTCCTCCTTCTGGTGTCTCGAAGGCCAGGCGAAGAAAACACAGTCCATGACGTCAGAATCTAACGTGAGGATGACGTGTTAGCAGATTTTCAAGGATTTCCCAGTTAGAATAAGGGTTGCCAGATTTGGCGATTTGACGATATTTAGCGACTTCAGGAATGTTCCAGAAACTGCACGAAATCACGATTAGTCTAGGAGATATGAGGTGATTTCCAGAAGTTTTTATAGAGAGACTATAGGAAGGACTCACTACTCCGTCTGCGTTGGCGAGTTGACGCGACATGAGCTACATTGAACCGTGATTTTTGTCAATTTTTTTAGAATAAAAACTGCTGTTTTGTGAAAATACTTTCGTCCACATTCTGAGAATAATATAGCTTATTCTGTCAAAGTAGTGGAGCATTTAAGTGTTGTTTGATGTGTAATTTTTCTGTGTACTGTCTCTGTTTACTATGTGCTTGTGAATAAACGTAAGTTATCCAGAAACTTGGAATCGTTCTTATATCCTGTGTTTACATCCAAGATTCAAGAGGATGCGTTAGTAACAATACGCAAAACTTGTGCTAGTTTTAAAATATCAATGAAAAGTAAATTAAAAATATTTTGTGTTTCCTTATATCATAATAAAATTAGGTAATAATCAAGATGAAGTAAAATATACAATTTGCGTTGGATATCATTAATTTCTTTTCAAGAATGTGATATAGAATAAGTCTGTTGAACACACATATGAATTACAGATGCTGCTTATCTCTCACACGAAAAATCATAAACTTGCGTGTACTCTATACTAAATAAATAGATTTACAAATATATAAAAGTGATGTTTGAAAACGTTTTTCGATTATTACTTTTCTGTCAATCAATATGGAGGTATTCAGAAAGTCGTGTAGAATAAAAATGATGTTTGTTTTACTTTCTGAGCCACTATTAACTCTGTTTATACAGAGAAGAAGAAAACAATAGTATTAAAATTATCCACCAAATTAAAATTAACAGAATTTAAAGTACCCTGACAGAGATACAATTTTTTGTTTCTGCGTTGAGTAATGACAAATATTCTTCTTCTTTAAGCGAAAATAAGTGAAGACTAGAGATAAGCGAATAATGAATTTCTTGAACTCGAATACCAAATTCGAATATTAAACAGATTTCAAATATTCAGTATATCCGATAAGTATTCCAGATAAGTGCTAATAAAGATAATAATATTTATATCATGAGTTTTAAAATGTTAGTACTTCTATTAAAATCTAAATTTAGTGATTCGTAAATCTTGCTTATATCGTAATTACAGTTGGAAACATTTTGAATAAAGGAATTAAAGTAATGTACTTAAGCTTACTTTGTAAAACTAATACTCCCTAATACTAACTTACTGCAATAGATATATAAATTTTAATTTTTTCAGCTGGGAATTATCTTATAATAATAAAAACACTATGTTCACCAAAACAGGATATATATTGCTTGAAAAATTGTGTGAAATATTTTCAGTAAATTACTATATGTAAGTGTCTATGATTCTGAGTAGACTGAAAAATGTAACCACATAACGTGATCAGCCACTATAAGTAGTTTACACATTTGCGACAGCAATAGTTTACACAATTGCGACAAAATTATCCCCAAACTACGGGTTAAGAATTATGAGGTTAAGAATAATTTTCAGCTTCCCCCAGAGGTTAATCAGAGATTAATCGTATTGTTTTCAGAGAAAGTAGTTAAAACTTTACTACTGGTAAGATTTTCGTCAAATCATTACTTTAATGATTGTTAAAATAATATTAGTCTGCTTAAGTAATTGAATCGCTTATTTTGAAAAGGGGTGAAGTCCAAAATAAACATTTTGAATAAATAACAAAAAAAATTTAGGCGACTGATTTTTACTGATGAATTATTCAAAATCGGAGATGTATAAAATATTAATCCTTATCAGATTGATTAATTGTGCACATACATTTAAAATACATTTTCTATATTGGTGGTATTATTCCTTAGGAAGCCTTTAGGACTTACACGCTTTTCAGAATTAAATATGCTAATATTGTTTTTCATATGGTAATATATTTATAGTAATAAGGAAATGAAAAGTCCTAAAATTTTCAAATAAACAAGAATAATGTTTACATTATACAACAAATTGTATATTTTTGACGTGTTAGTTTAATGTCATTCGTCGTCACTGGTGTCTGCGTCATTATCAGCAGTATTGTTTTGCGACCCGAACTGTCCGACCTATCCGTAGGTGTAAGGTATTTGTTTGGACGAGACACCCAATTTAGACCGGAACCCTGTGGGTGAGCATTATCTGCAGTCGTAGTTTCCATGTTAGATCCTTGTCGTAAAAGGGTTGAAGTTCTTCCAGGATATATCGCAGTTCCCTACTTATGTATATGGGTATCCATTGGGGACAACAACTTGCCTCCCCCTCGGCATTTAAGGTCACAAAGGTGAGCATCAGGTTAGTCGATGTTGCACATCGTATCATTGAGTTTGCCCTCCTGACGGCAGTGATTTTTTCTCCCGCATGGAAAAAATTATGTGGGCGCCCATGCGAATGCATGCAGTTTTTTTCTTTTTGATAGGAATCTGACTTTCAAAAAGGTCAAATACCTATCAAGGTTATAGAATCATCTGCTTACGCCCTTCCAATAAGCATTAGATAGAGCCCCTTTTGTACAATAAAACTACATTATCAAGTCAAAATCACAATATTTTCGACTTACTCCCTTTTCGAAATCAGTGATTTAATTGCTATGTGTACTTTTAACATTATATACAATGATGAAACATTAAATTGCAGAATATCAAAAAATCCTGGATGATCATAAATTGCTATACATATAGGTATCCTTTGGCTAGAGATGTACAATTAAAATGCACAAGCGGTATGCATTCTACAGAATATATTGTGTAGCGATTTAAAAAAAGGAACGCCTTTAATCCCGTCTATAACGAAAACGGACACAATGAGTTTATGTCTATATCGAACACATGGTTTTGTAGTTTATTTTAATGTATTAATATATAAGAAATATCATGGATATAATGAATAATTTCAAAGATATAATGAAGGATTTTCTTATTTTATAATTGTATTTCTCACATTGTATTCTAGAATTTTATTATTCTGAAATCCTCCTTATATTAATCAGATTATAATAGCATTTTGATTGTTTCTCACAGTGAAAACGGGACAGTGTTGCTTTATGAAATCCGGGTTTTTTCTACAGTGTTTTCGTTTTAAACTGACAGTAATTTTGATGAGGACGATGAATTAATTGCCTTTTTCAGAATGGATTAAACGTGACGAAATTATACATTTCGTTCTCTTAACTGACATACATCAATTTAATAAAATTGATAATGAATTAATAGCGTCTGGAATGCCAATAGATGATAATGTGCTGAATGCTGAGCTAACAGATAATTCAGAGGACTAAATCAATGAAAGTACAGCACAATGAAACCTACGTCATCTCGATCTATATGTTCGAGATGCTGTGCACACGCTAACGCATTTCTTTGAGGCCAGTGATACAAACTGCAGAGTTTTCAATGCTTTAAGCATTATTAAACATAATCCTAAAGATGTGAAACTAAAGTCTCTTAAGGTAACACTCATTACTAACTATATACATTGATAAATTTCAGTGTAATATGTATTATTTTTTATGCCAATGTACATATTTTATATTATGTATGCCATTAATTATAAAAATTAATTACATCTTCTCTATCTTATTAACTAAATATTAACCATTTTTTTTACTTCCCTTATATACATAATGTATATGGAAAGTATTGTGACGGGGTCGAAAATTCGAAATCGAGTTTTCGACGGGAGAGCACGTTTCAAGCATCCCTGATCACGAATCAAACATTTTTGAAGTGATGCCTGTGTGTGTGGATGTGTGTGTGAAAGTATGTGTGCGTGTGTGTGTGTCAGTGAGTCTGTGGAGACGATAACTGACGAACGAATGGACCGATTCGAACCAAATTTGGTATAAAAATCACAATCCGTAAACACTGGAAGCCTATTGCTTTTATACGTAATCGAATGCACAGAATCGCCATAAATTTTAGAATAAAATTTTGAAAAAATCGTCAAAAAATCAAAACCGCTAATAAAGTTACGCAAATAGACATTTTTCATTAGAAAACGATTGACATAAATTTTAGAACGCTAACATAAACCGTTCTCGAGATATTGCACATTTTTCAAATAAATTATTAAAAAGTGATATAATATGAAACAAAAATATTTCCTATTGAGAAACATGTTCACTTTTCATATGTAATACCATGCGATAAATTGGGTGACATCATTCTCGTGGATCTAGCTCGTTCCATTCATGAAAAAAGATACTTTAAGTAATACTTTTGTATTTGAACGCCAATAGTCATTTATCTGCTGTAAGAACAACTTATTTCTTCATCCATAACACTTGGCGATATTTTGGCGACGAATTTGGCGGAATGTCGCCAACTTGGCGACTTTTTGAAATGTTGCCAAATTAACGAAAATCTCGCCAAATGGATCAAAATGACGCTAAATCAATGAAAATGACGACTAATTGTCGAAAATTCAATATCTTGGAAAGAATATTAGTATCTACTATAAGAAAAACCTATTTTTTTACTGTAAAAGTAGTAAATTCATTACATTATATAAGGAAAGTCATGTGTTGCCCACATCAGATTTTTTTAATTTGTAGACATAATGGCTGAGTAAGTATATTGATTTATAAATTATGCATATTAAAATTAACGGTTATACCAAGATATGGTTTTTGAGAAAAGGTGTTGTCGAATAACGGCTGCAGCGAAAAACATCTTCTGGTCCCTTGATGTCCGCTAAAATCGAGTTCGACTGTAATAAATAGGTTTAAAAATCCATACCAAAGGGAGATAAAGTTTAGCATACCAAATTTGAAAGAAAATAGAGGATCGAGGAACACTTTGTCCACCAAACAAGTGATTATTCGATTTCGAAGTCAAATTATATATATTTAAAAAAAAAGTTTCCGCATACACATCTGCACAGTTTACCCCTTATATGTGGTTCAAATAATGTCAGCAATTTTTGGAATTATGGATATTTGTTGATTTTTACAGAATCCCGTTCTGCAGCTAAACTATAAACGTTAAACGGATTTCTTTCCTGCTTTTGCAATTAAACAATATGCGCATCATAAACACATGCACTGGGTCCAACTCGCTTAAGGGGACGGTGGACGTCGAATTTTCTTTTATTCATTTATTGACTTAGAAACATGAAAATTTGTATAAATATTCCTCTTAACATTACTATATAAAATACCATTAATTTTTAACACTTTACAACAAAGTTGAAAAGTGTTTATGACTTTGTTCATTCTGTCTGTCTGTCTGTCTGTCTGTCCGTTAGCACGATAACTGCCGTAAAAATGACTTAATCAAAATGAAATTTTAGTATGTTGTTCAGACGGTCTGTAGGACCTATGGGAATATAAATGAATAATATCACACAATTAGTTTTGGATTGAACCCGGGTTGAAAAAATGAAATACATTGAGCCCTATGGGACCTAATTTTTCTAACATTTTTTAAGCGGATTTAAAATTCACAAATTGCTTCGAAAATTTTAGGTAATAGTCAAATTGTTCCATAAAATATATAAAAAAAATTCAGCTAAATATATCCAGTAGTTTTTTAAATAAAAATTAAAATAATAATTACACATCTTATATGAAACGATCACGTGACCATGATATGAAACGATCACATGACCCACTTCAAAATGATATATGGCATCCATCGTGTTTCAAATTCGTGATTTTTTAAAGTTCTTTTTAATTCATATTGAATGTTGTATCCATCCTAAAACTACTTTATTTCTGCTTAAATTCTGTGCATCTACATACTAAAACAACGCAATGACACTATATTTGAGTTTAAATTCTCATTCAAATTTGATTATTTCTACAATTAAGCCTATTTTTCACCTATGTAAAATGTAAACAGCAAAATATGTAGAATGAGTTGTATTAGAATTGCTGTATTTCTTTAACACAAAATAATTCAGTCCATGGAGTCTGCATGGCTGATATGAATGAAATATTAATTGATTTTATAAACAGAAGGACGATTTTTTTCGATGAAGTTTTAAGCATAAAGTTTATGAATTGTAGCTCCATGGTCTTAATTTTTAAATAAAATAAATTATTATAGTATTGTGACGAATGAAATGGAGAAAGTTATGAATGAAATCCTGCTTTTATAGAGAGATCCAGGCGTGTTATTTTTTCTATGACGTCATTTGAATTAATTTCAGTTGTTTTCAATGAAGTTTTCAAATATAATAAATTATCGTAGTATTATGATAGATTTAAAAATATTACCGTGGAATGTATTGCATTTTAGAGATATTTAAACCACGCAATTTATATTTCAATGCCGTCATTTGAATGAAGTTCATTTTTTTCAATGAAGGTTTAAGTTTTCAAATATAATAAATCAATGTAGTATTGTGATAAGTTTTAAAATATTACCGAGGAATGTATTGCATTTTCGACTTTTTTAAATAAAATTGCATTGAAGTTGGAAAGTGTTTCATAATCAATGCTTTAAGCATGATTGATCTTTCTTGTTTTTTTCAATTTTGTTATAATTTGGTAATTTCTTTTAAATTTAATTTTTTTAATGAAAATTTGAAAATGCTCCTTGCGTGCCATATGTTCACATTTTTGATTCATTTTACATTATGATCACTCCAAAACACATTATGAACACATTTGGGTATTCATTTTTAAATCCCTTAGAAAGTTAATTTTTTTTAAATATTTTTCTGCATTGAAACTTAATTTTCATCATTTAATTAGGTTCTTATTCACTTTTAATTATCTTACCAAAGTCCAATTATAAAATGCATACCCAGTTTTATTAAAAGGTATAAAAGGTGTCTTCTTGCCAAATTTTATGCATCTCAGACAAAAATTAAGACGCATGGAGTATTTTTAATATGTAAAATATGTTGTATATATCTAGAGTCTTAATCCCCCCCGCCTCCCGTTGCATCCATTGTCAAATCTGGATTTATGATTAAATCACGATCGCCATACTTTTCTTTGGCTACATTAGTGAAAGTGAAATGTTTGCTTTGCTTCTACTGCTAAAAGCATATGTATCAACAAAAGTGATTCAAGTCATAATCACTATACCCGTACTTTCCTCTAACTCTCCATAGGAAGAAAGTATAATGTTAAAAACTGTGAATTTTTATACTGAACAGATTTTGGCAACAGCGGACTCTGCTCCATTCAAAAACATCGATTGAAGATCGTAGGATTCAGTACCCGAATTATACCTTCGGATCAGAAGCAAGTTTATGGTCTAACCTTTTAATGTCCGTCTTGTAAGCTCCTGCTATCGAGTTCGAGACTGTCTCGGGAACAACATCACCAATTCCTACTATGGTGAACTGGACAATAATTGTATGCAACTAACACGAGATAGCAGCACCACACTGAGCCACAGTCACAAACTACTCCTGTCTCCAGGATAACTACGGCTGACCTCACGTAGCCGCACAATGAGGTACGACACGCCTCCCAGCTACTTAGCTCAAGACTGAGTTTTGGGTTAAGACGCGGCGGGGATTTTCTGAGTGCCGCCATCCTCACCGAAATTCGACTGAGCTTCTCACCAGGGGATAGAATGTCTGGCAGTAGCCGACTCTGTTCCTGCCAGTAACATCGATCGAAGGTGCTAGGAATCAGTTCTTGAATTATAAGTTCGAATCCGAAGCTGGCCTTTGGCCTAACCTTATAATGTTGGTCTTGTAATTTCGAGTTCGAGCCTTCGATGTCGGTCCCGAAAGAGGGTGCTCACATCCTCAATTCCTAAGACAAAAAAAAAATCAATTTTGTGTATATATATATATATATATATATATATATATATATATATATATATATAGGATGTATATAAACTGATGGTCAGAACTGCAAGGTGTTATAGAATAGAACTCACCAAAACAAACAACTTTCACAATACAGTGCGGGGTCGTAAAGCAACCTGCCAGCCGCGAGAGGGCTGTTTTTCTGGGAGTGGATGAAACGTCGTGTCAAAATGGAGTGAAGTGAAGACGAATACAGTGAAAACGAATAATGGAAATTTATTGAAAAAATGTTTAGAACAAATTCTGAAATGAATGACCACCAACTGCGAGACAGGCGTCATAGAGGTGACAGAGTAAATCGCGTACACGTTGGAAGATTTCTAGCATTTCACGACCGTCTGCAGCTGCTACGCTAATTCGGGCGACAGAGTCCTTTGGTGACTCGATGGGCGTCTCGTAAACGATTATTTTTTAGCTGTACCGAGAGGAAAAAATCCAGGCAGGACAGATCGGGAGATCTAGGAGGCCAAGAGAGAATCTTTGCTGGTGGCACCTGAAACGTGTAGCATGCAGATTTACTGTGTTCTCCATTTTGACGCGACGTGTCATCCACTCCAGAGAAAGCGCCCTCTCGCGGCTCGCCGGTTGCTTTCCGACCCCACATTGTATTGTGAAATTTGTTAGATTTGGTGAGTTCTATAACCTCTTACAGTTCTGACCATCAGTTTATATACGCCCTGTATATATATATATATATATATATATATATATATAAAGGGTTAATATATAAAAATATAGATGGAAATAAAAAATGAAGAAGGACGTATAATTTATACGTCTTTGAGAGTAATGACATCACAAACATCTAAACTGCTGAATATGATTATTTCGATGTTATAAAGAGGAAGCATAAGCATGAACTTAGCTGTATCTGCGGCTTGGACCAATACTTTTTAATATCACTTTCCTTTATAAAAGGTCTTGTGATAATTTTGATTGTCACTCCGGAGGTTGGCTAATGTCAGTGCTGGCGTTTTTTTATTTCCATTTATATTTTTATATATTAACCCTTTATATCTTTTTAGTGTTTTATGCTGCTGTGCGCAAGTACACTAAAATTCATTTCAATATTTTTCTTTAGAAATCTATCTTTTATATTTACATATACACACACACACACACACACACACATATATATATATATATATATATATATATATATCGAAACAGTAATTATATTAACATTGATGATTTAACATATAACATTGATTATGTTTTAAACTAGTTGTAGACTTTTTGATTTCACACTTCAATAACGTAGATATCAGTAGTCAGCAGAATTTAATATTCCCAAGCAGTAAAACCCGACATCTACCAAACGAGATCTTAAAAAATAGTAATTACCCTTATTTTCCACAAGTTTTTATTACTTGCAGGGGAAATTTTGAACCGGTTATTTCTAAACGGATACTTTCGGTATCGTTCCGTGTGTGTTTTGCAGCGTGTAATTATAGAGAAATCACAACAAAAATTCTTGTAACCGACTTACACGGAAAATATTTAAGACCTCTACACTGTTAGGTCGCACATGAGAGAAGAAAAAAAATGTTCACGGTTACTGCAAGGACACGTTCTTAAGTAATGAAAACTCCACTTAACATTTTCTTATCGACTTCAGAAATTTACGAGAATTTTATAACTTTAATATGAAAGTTCCTAAACTGATATGTGCAGTAAAAATGAAAAAAAAAATATAAAAGCGATATTTAAAGAATAGTTCGTCTTTCTTTTAATTAGTTTTTATAATACTTTTGCAATTCAGTGAATTTTTTCATTACATAAAAAAGTCAATATCTGCCAAATTGGCGACAGATTTTTGCGAAATTAACGATATATTTGGCGAAATATCTCCAACTTGGCAACTTTGGAGAAGGGCTGATAGCCTTGCAATAATACATTTTATCCGCGAAAATAAATATAATTTCTTTGATAACCCATATCCCTTTATGTGAATTATTGATAATATTTTGAATCAATGTAATTGTGAATTTCACTGTTTGTGGCACAAGTAGGGTTGCTTGAGGTTTGTAATTTCGTTAAGTTAGGGAATCGTATAGAAAATTTGTTTTGTTAGGAGTCTTATACAATTAATATTGATTAGAAAATACGCATGATCTACGTGTTCTGGAATTTAAGGAGCACAAGTTCCGCAGGTAGGCAAAGGGGGAAAGGAGGTTTTGCAACAATTTATGCATCTCATCATATGACAAGCTTAACATACAGGTTAATTGGTAAAGTTGTAAGCTGGCCATGTAAGCTGGCCGTTTACGGGCCAGATGATATTGACGACAGCGCCACTAGAAGAATTTGGAAGTACTCCTATTGCTGAAACTATGAGGGATTCCGAAAAAACTTCAATTAGAGAGTAGTAGAGCATCACACAAACAGTAGAAAAGGCTATTTCATTTAAAACAAAAGCGCTATTTACATGAAGTACAGATTAACTAAAAGTATGATCAGTATACCCACCATCTGCGGCAAATAATTTTTTGTATGCAGGAAAGAATTTCCTGTTGGGCGTTCACCAGCGTTACGGGTGGAAATCGTAGTGCATACTTGTGCGCAACTTTCACTCATTTACCATCTCGCAATAAACTTGTTGCAGTACCATATCTCGCAATAATCTTCATGCAATACCACCTAGCAATAATCATTCAGAACCATCTCGTAATAATCTTCTCTCAGTACCATATCTCACAATAATCTTCTCGCAGTGCCACCTCGCAATAACCTTATTTCGAATAGCCTGTTACGTTCTTTTCTGACACGATGTTCATCAAAGTGCACACATCTGATAACAGACGATCATTTGAAAATGCCCTCGTACATTTTATCTTTAGAAGCGGTTTTACATGCTACAACTATTATTTGCATAGGGTACTCACAATAATGCTTAGAGCTTTCAATTTGGAACATTCTGTCATCAAAGCATTATTTCTCATTAATTTGACAATGATTTACAATTTTCTAGTCGACATTTTTTCTGCATTCCTCACAGTGTAGCCGATATGCCTAATGCAAGCGTTTCTTCCTGCTCTCTTGACTGCCGAGGTCGTAAGTTCGAATCCCTCCTGCGGGCATGGATGTTATGGTGTCCATAAAGGGTGTAATGGATTCTATCCCAGCGTGGCACGGGATATAGACGTAAAAGATACTATATATGTCTTGGCGTCGCGTCAACATCAAGCGACGGAAATATGAATCACGATCTATCTGCTGTAAGGGTGAATGATTAGTTAATCATGTTCCTGGCTATTATATATACATTACTATACTAAAAAGTCGATTATTTATTGTATATTAAAAATATTTTGTGCGGGAGTAACTTAATTATTGAATGGCTTTTGTCATGAGTGAGCAATAATATATGTGAAATTATATTTGACATCAATTGTAACATTTTTGAGTCTTTTAATTAATTAAATGTCGGTCTAAAGTTTAAAGTTTATTATAATAAGAAATATTAACAAGAAATACAAGGCTATATTAAAGCTATACACATTCAATTCTAAAATCATGGGATGTACCGACATAATTAAATAGTAGATGTTTTTAGTCAAATGATACTCCTATATGTACAAAATCATATAAAAAATTATCGTTCGCTGTTCTTAATACGTTATAAAATCATAACATAACTATTTTGTCTTCAATCAAAAATCAGGACCTTTCCCCAGAATGAAATATTTCTTTATATTAGATCAATATTTCTAACACCATTCTTATGAGAGTGTCATTAAAAAGTTTTAGAAGAGTTATTTAAATAGTTAACGCAATTCAGTAATTTCACACAGTTTATCCTGTGCTCAAATGGAAGCTTCTCGCTTTGTCTGAAATAGTCCATGTTTGTCATAAACGTTTTAATAAACTCGTAATTGCTGAATTATTAGGTTTTTTTTTATCTTATGTGTATCTTCAAAAATACTTTAATAGCACCTTCATAAGAATGGTTAGAGAAATTTGGATCTATTAAAAATTCTTTAATTCTGCGAAAACACCACGTTCTTCGGCGAATAATAAACAGGTCTGTAATGATTGTCTAACGTATTTAAAATAGTAGACAATATTTCTGATATATCTGTGAGGGTATATTAGTGCCACGTAACTGCATAAAATTCTACTATATCAATATATCGGTAAATTATATGCATGTAAATTTAGATATGAACGATGTTTAGATCACTCTGTATCAGTATCATATCGTGATATTTTTAACTGGGAAGGCTGAGCGATTGGCGTTTAAACATGGAAAAAGGTTTTGTATTATAAGTGAAATTTATATTGGAATCCACACTTTGAATACGTTTTATTTCCTTGGCGAGTAAAATAAAATAATTTAACATAACAATATTAAGAGTGACTGAAATGCACGATATTTTAAAATATATTACCTACATAAGATAAATACGTACAAAATATAACATTTTACATGATTCCTTAATTCTAAATTAGTTAAACTTTTACAACCAATTTATTAAATATAAAGCCATAGTTGCTCCCCCTCAAAAAACGTTCTACAGGCCCCATGTATGAAAGACTGCACTGAAAATTGGTCAGAAATCTGGAACATAAGCTTAGTTGAAAACCAGTGTAGTTAACAATGTCCTTAAACAATATTGTATATTAATTATTTACAAATGCTGTACTGTGAAAACTTTAAAATATCTTATACCAATTACAATATGCTCAGAATTCGCTAGAAAATTATCAAACACTTTTTTTTTATCTAACTGAGATTCTCGTGTAACATGAAATTTTTAAAGAGAAACCGGATTTATTCTTTATAAAACACCCAAAAACGCAAACGGATGCTTCGCCGATATAAAGAGCTAAGTCTACTTTGCAAACTACTTAAATTTAATGGAAGTCATTCCTAGTATATTTCGTCGTTTTGATATTGTATAAAGTTACGTAACTGCTAGGTTATTCGTGAAAATGACTCGAATTCTTTAGTATTACAAATAATGAATATTTTCTGCGAATATTTATCAATAGAATCACGTTTGACCCTACTTGGAGGATCCATTAGCCTTGCACGATCCACCCACACGCAGACATCACTGATGAACGCCACATCCCACATCCAATCATTGATTGTTAATAATGGATTAAAAATGGGGAAGTACAGTATTGTGGCAATTAATTGAGAAATGTCATTTTTTTCGTTTTATCACACGTAAGCTTAGGAAGAAGCACTCCAAATTAGCTCAGAGTTCAAATTGCAGTTATTATCAAAGTAGCAGGTGTTCGTATGCACCTGGTAAGTAGCAGGTGTTCAAATTCCTCCACCAGGTGGCAGGTGTTCCGCAGTGGTAGTTTCTCAGTTGTTGCGGAGCTCATTAGCGTCATGGATATCAGCGCGGAAACACGTGCTAAAGTGATTGCGCTTAGAGAACACACTTCTAAGACGTTCGAGGAAATAGGTAAAATATGTGGAGTGAGTACAGCAAGTGTCGGGAGGCACTGGAAGCGGTTTCAGGAAACAGGAAATGCTGGAACCAACCGCTCTGGAAGATGCGGCCAAAAGAGATCAACTTCAACTCGTGACGACAAAACTTTACATCGAATGAGTGTTAAAAATCCTCGATTAACCAGTTTTGACCTGTCTAAATCCATGATGGCAGCTGGTGTTGATATTGCACCTTCAACAGTGCGATACAGGCTCTAAGAACGTGGACGGAGAGCACGTCGACCGTACAAGAAGCAGCTTCTGACGCTTCGCATGAAGAAAAAAAAGTTGGAATGGGCAAGGAAATACAAAACATGGACTGGGAGAAAGTTTTCTTTTCTGACGAAACACATTTTGTGGTTCAGGGATTTAGATCTATGTTCGTGAGAAGGAGCCAAGGAGAACCTCTCAATCAGCACCACATCAATCAAGCATCCGCCCAAAAAGATGTTTTGGGGTTGTTTCAGCGTTTTGGGGACAGAATCTCTTGTTCCCGTAGAGGGAATGATGAACAGTGCCAGTTACGAAGTCATATTGACCCGAAAAGTGCTTCCAACCATGGCTAAACTGTGGCCGAACGGAGATTGCGTTTTCCAACAAGACAGCGCGACATGTCACACTTCGAAGCGAATCAAAAATTTCTGCTCAAAAAAAATATTACCGTACTGGATTGGCCCGGGAATTCACCAGACTTGAATCCCATAGAAAATTTGTGGGCTATTGTCAAAAAACGGCTTCACAAATTTGACTGTACGATGATGAACAAGCTAATTTCGGCCGTTATTGACATATGGTTCAGAGACGTTGAAATTAAAACTACATGTGCTAGTCTAGTACATTCCATGCCGAAACGTGTCTGTGATGTTATAAAGTCTCGGGGAGGTCATATCACCTATTAGTTTTAAATGTATCCATAGAAAACTTGAATAAAACTGAATTTTATAACAAAAACTGCATTTCTCAATTAATTGCCACAATACTGTAATAGCCACGCCTTTCTATAAGCTAGCTTCCCATGTTAGTTAATCGGCTAGGGAGGAGTGTAAGAAATGCGTGGTCTTAAATGCTATGCTTCTCTTATAGACTACGAAAGCTGGATGATTTCAGCTTCTAAAACATTAAAATATGCGTTTAATGGGAAACATACTTTGAAATGTGCCACTTTAAACAGATAAAGGCAAAAATTTCCTAAATAATACATATATATTCGCAAAGTTTATTAAAAATTATAATAAATAAAATATGTTTAAATAAATCTTTAAATTAGATTTTAAACAAGGGAGGCTCAGCGTTTTAGCCTCAATGGACGATACGCCACTGCTCTGTATAATACATTACAATACTTATACTTGAATAAGTAAAAGAAATTTGCATTAGGTATAAGTAATAAAAAAAATCTCAACATTACATTCGCATTTACCTTTAAAACGAGTTTCTTTCATTTGACATTTCATTCGGAAAACGCAAGATATGTTTTCCCTTGGGACTTCACATATATATTTTTAAAACGATTCAGAATGCATCTTTTACGTTTCTATTTCGAATGGAACCATATAACGTTCTGAATTTTTGAAAGGGATTTCATAGAGATAAAACGGTTTTATTGTGCAGTACCTGTTCCTCGAGAAATAGGATATTTTTCCTCTCGTAGGAATATATGTTAGTGTAGAAAACATGGCAAAACGAGTTGAGGAATTTTAAACGATTCAGATATATAGGTTTACACTTGTGTTTGATGTCGAACGTTTTGAAGTTAATTTCGGAGGATAAAACGGTTTTCATGTACAGTTCCTGTTACGGAAAGAATAGGATTGTTCTTTTCTTGTAAAAACGCAATATATCTCATAAATTTATGTTACCGATGTAAAAATTACATTTGTGACTAAATAAATTTAAAACGTTGAAATATGATTTTCTCTTCTTGATATTCAGAAATAAATTTATGTTGTTTTATTTCAAATGTCAAATTTTAATGCCAAATTTGTGTTGTTTCTTAGTTTCAAACTAATATTTTATAATTATTATTAATAACGAAACTCATATTTGAAAATAATAAGTAAAGAAACGACTGATAAATATAGATTAAATTTTGATCGCATTCAATTCAGTAATGTTTCAAACTCAGACGTGCAAAATTTTAATTCATACATTCCAGTAAATTTTGACATACAGAGGAGCATTCAAAACATTTCGATGATTTTGAAATTTATTATAGGTCGTATTCAATTTCCAACGGATGATGCTTAAAAGGAAATATTAAAAACACATAATGGAATGCAATGTTTCAAGTCTTTCCATTATTTAGATGGTAATCAGAATGTATTCTTAAATTTGCCATTGGAATCTATCGAAAGATTGAAATGTAACGACAGTAAAGTTTAATGTCTATTCACAGCTTTAGTTCTTATTATTGTCATGTGGTTTCATGATATTACCCCACATTAAACATCTAGTATATATATATATATATATATATATACAGGGTTAACAAGAAATAAGTCTCCCACTTCAGAGGGCTAAAATTTGAAATGCAGATAAATTCAAATGTTGCGCTTGACATTTATAAAATCAAAAATTTTAGTATCAACATTCACCTGTAGATGGCGCTATAACACAAATGGTATTATTAACACAAATGATGCTCTTGACATTTACAAAATCAAAAATTTTAGTATCAACATTCACCTGTAGATGGCGCTATAACACAAATGGTATTTATTTGCATTTAGTGAAAATGTGAAACATTAATTGCATCACAGCGCATGCCTAGTAGCATTATTCTTTGGATAAAAAGAAGGCGGATTCTGCACGAGCATTAGTCACTTTTCAGCACATCATGCCAACGTTGCAAGAAAAAGCGCTACTGGTGAAATTGTTCTACCAGAACCAGCGATACTACGAGGTGGTCCAATGTCTCCATGTGCTCTACGTAAGATTATAAAGAAATTTGAAACAACTGGGCAACTTGGTATTCTTCCAGGTATAGGACGAAAGTCAATACAGTCTTTTAGCGTCGAAAATATGGTTACCACGATCGTTGAAGCCAGAAGTCATTCGCCGCATGGTAGTGTGAGTGTGCCAGTTGTTTCCCATGTATCGGATATGCCGTATTCCACTGTACGAAAACTCTTACGGTGGATTTTGAATTTTTATCCCCACAAAATAAAGCCTGTGCACCTATTGCAGGACGGAGTCTCAAAGGTTCGTAAAACTTTTGCACTTCACTTCCTTGTTCGAATAGTGGTTGACGTCAGTTGGCCATGAAACATCCTGTGGACTGACGAAGCCCACTTTTGCCTCAATGCGCAAGTTAACACCCACAATTGTCGAATGTGGGAAGCGGAATTCCCTCACGCTATCCAGGAACAACCCTTGCCTCCTGAAAAAGTGACAGTATGGTGTGGCTTTACGGCTACCTTTATCATTGGACCGTATTTTTCGAAGAGGTAACTGCAACTGGAATCAAAACCTGTTCCATCACAGGACTACGGTATCGTGATATGCTGAGGGATTTTGTAATGGGTGATCAGCCGGCATTTTCCAACAGCATGGCTTCCTCGTTCACCGAATATCACCCCCCCCCTGCGACTTTTGATTGTGGGGCTTCCTCAAGGACAATATCTACCGTAAAAGGCCCCAGCATCTGAGCCAGATCTAAAGGACAGCATTCGGCGCCATGTTCTTGGTATTCCGGCAGAATCACTCCGGTCAGCTGTGGAAAATATGGTTCTGCGATTAGAGCACATTGTTGAACATGAAGGGGGACATATTGAGCAGTTTTAATGCTACTTTTTAAATATTATTTAACATTTATAAAGCTTATTAAATGTTATGTGTATTACAGCGCCACCTATCGGCGGATTTTTGTACTAAAATTTTTAATTTAATGAATGTAAAGCGCATCATTTGAGTTATCTGTATTTCAAATTTTATCTCATTTGGACCAATAGAACTCATTCTAGAGCCCTCTGAAGTGGGAAACTTATTTCTAGCTAACCCTTGCTTGTAATATATATATATATATATATATATATATATATATATATATATATGTATATATATATATATATCAGTTAATTCAGTTAATACGAATCAAACAGTTAAGTTCACCATGTTATTTTCAAGAGCATATTCAAAATTTAATAGCCGCCGCTATAAAAAAATAACTACTCCCCCCAAACCTTATTTTTTCTTTAACAAGATCCGATTCAAATTCAAAATCCATGCTCAAATACAACAACTCCTTGATACATCAGTTTCAACAGCTTTTTATTATTGAATTCACTATTCATCAAGAAGTTACCACTACGTGTACACAAACATCATCTACTTGTATACGTTTTATTTTTGGGATTAAATTAATAAATTTATTCACTAAAATAAATTCAAATTTAATTATGTGCTTAAAAATTATTTGGAGTACCATTAGCAACACTAAAACAAAATTTAATGAATTTTATGGAAAATTTAGATGTTTCAGCATATGCATTCTTTGACTGTAACCAATTTTGAGTTAGTTTCAAGACTCCTCAAAACTTTTTTTCTACATGTACAATTTTATACAAAGGTAACACGTTTTATTTTATACTTATTCAATTTGAATTTCTCTGTGTTATATTATTATACAATTACGTTGTATTTAGTTATTTCTTGTTTATTATTAATTTTGATCCAATATATTCACGTCGAGGCATGTGCATAATTTATGTAATAAATATTACAGTTATGTACACAGAAAATTATATTTTCAATATCTCCGTACCAAGTATGATGCTTAAGAACATACACGTTTTAGAAAATACTTTTTATTTTATTGTATTCATATTCTTGAGTGTGATATTTTCATAAATGTTTGGGTGGCAATAAAGGCCTACTCCATTTTGTTGAATTATCTGATTGAATATATTCAGTTCTTTCATCATTTTTCCACTTACACAATGTGTGTTAATTCAGGGGACACGGGGTTTAGTGCCTGTATTATATATATGAAAATTCGTTGAATTTTATCTTTTCAATTGGGTGTAGAAATAGGCTTAACCAATATCATGGCTTTCTCAGTATGATATCTTGCAGTTAATTTCCATTGCGTGACTTTTATGTAGAACAGAGAACGAAGGTTTTAGTACCTGTTTAATGTATGCTCTATATATAAAGGGTTTGTTCTCATCTTGATACATCCTATATACATCATTGATACATTGATACATCATATATATACATATATATATATATATATATATATATATATATATATATTTCCATTAGTTTCGATTTAAAAGTATATAGATAACACTTTGACGGGAAGAACTTACAATTGGTTTCCAGTAGCTCAACGGTTGCAACATTGGCTGGCCACATCGACGATCATTTCCAGTTCCATCTTATATTTCTATTTCCAGCTGAGACAGTGGAAACTTTATAATTACTTCAGAACGATCAATCATTTGATAATATTAAAATATTTAATTATGTTAAGATTTTCCTCATTTTAGATTTAAAAAAAAAGCGGATTCAAGATTCATTTGTTTGCAAGAACGCCCAAAATGGGGAATACATCGAAATACTAAAATTGGAATTTTATTCCCACAACAATTTATTTCGGGAAGAACTTACGATTGGTTTCCAGTAGCTCAACGGTTGCAGCAATGGCTGGCCACATCGACGATCATTTCCAGTTCCATCTTATATTTCTATTTCCAGCTGAGACAGTGGGAACTTTATAATTACTTCAGAACGATCAATCATTTGATAATATTAAAATATTTAATAATGTTAAGATTTTCCTCATTTTAGATTAAAAAAAAAAGCGGATTCAAGATTCATTTGTTTGCAAGAACGCCCAAAATGGGGGAATACATCGAAATACTAAAATCGGAATTCTATTCCCACAATTTATTTCATTATCATCTATAAAGTATTGTTGTTCTAGTAAAAATAACCTCCTTTAGAGTTTCCTTAGCACACACTTTTCACTTCACATTTATATTTGAAAAACACAAGATGATTACTCTCTGGATTTAATGCATACTTTGAATGTTTTGGAAGAATCATTTCACATTTCGGTTCAGACGGTAAGACTCTCTGAACTACTGAAAAGTATTTCAATACGAATAAAACAGTTCTTTCTGAAAGGGGTGTTTCGAATAAAATACGAATTCGCCTGTCACAAGAAATTGCGCCTGTAGTATAAAACAACTCGATTTTACAAAATTCAAATATTTGAATAGCTGTAATTGTGAGAGAAAGACTATGGGAGGCTGTGGGGCAAGTTTCACTGCTTTATGTGCTCTGGGGGCCGAGAACGAGTTCATGAAAGATTACTATTAAATGGCGTAACGACGTATGCTAATGACATGAATGTTTCATAGCTGAAATTGTTTCGCTCTGTAAAACAATATGCCCAGTTCAGCTCTTTACCTTATCTGGAAACAGAGAACTAGCCCGTAAAAATAAGACACCTAAGACAGATTTTCAATGGTTTCTAGTGTTTTATAATAAATAGTTAAAATTTTATCCATTTTTTGCTTAATTCTCAAATATTTTGTTCACATGCCAAGATCATGGCGCAAGTTTTAAATAAATGCAACATCGTTGATAATTTGAGTTTTTATTCGTGGTACGTACACAGAAACATAACAGTCGGAAGCGTTTGTGGTGAAGATAAATGTTTATTTGATTATAATCACAGTGTTGCGCAATGCAATATTAATTTGTTTCTTTTTATTCATTTTAGCTATTTACACTGGGTTATGATACAAAGCGCTGATCTCAATATTCATTAATCGAAAGTTTTTTAGAGAGTATAATAAAAACATTTTTAAGATTATAATAAGCATTTTATTAAAATGATGCAATATTAAAATTCCTTCATAAATTGTTCAAGAGAAGAATGCACATTAGAGTTAATGATAAAATAATATAATCTTACTGGAATTTATTTGCCAAACGAACCTCCCAGAAGTGCTTTATGGTATATTTTTATTTGATATTCCATTTCGACAAAAGTGAAATGTTTGCACTTGGGATTTAGTAATACACTGGTGTCCAAAATTAAGGTTTCAAACACAAAACACGTAATATCTCGAAAAATAATTGATTTATTGTAATGAAATTTTGTACAAAGATGCCCCATACTATGAGACAGCCAATAGTAATACAATAAAATAAACATGAGGTAAATTTCTTGCGATATGCAAATGAGACCAAAAACGGCCATACCTTAATACATCATATCTCCAGAACGGTCCGGCTAATAAGAAGTGTGACCATCCCGCAGTTTTACAAGCTGGACAACGGGCCGTCATATTGTAAATGAGGTTATTGATCATAGCGTGTGGCAATAAATCTCATTCTTCGAAATTTTAACTCCTTGAGAGTCCTCGAACGTGGTTGACTTCGTGAATTTGCTCTCTCTAGAGCGTCCCAAATATGCTGTATAGGATGGAGGTTCGATAACTTCGCAGTCCACACCATACAACGAATACCCTCTTCCTCCAGAAAATTGTCGACAAGTTGAGCTTTGTGTAACCGCACGTTTTCGTCCATAAAAGTAAAATCCTCTCCGACAGCTCACGAAAAGGCCTACTATTAGAGTTCACGGACGTCATCCCTATAGCGCTGTGAGGTCACAATGCCCACATCGAAGATGTGCAGTGGTGTACGGCCATCTAACATGATGCCTGGCCACACAAGGATTCCACTTCCACCAAATTGATCGATTTCCCTTACGTTGGAGGGACGATAGCCGACCCAAGGATCTCTCCTGATGAAGACTCGTCGGAAATCACTTTGGGTACTGAATATCGATTCATCACTGAAGACGACACTGCACCAATCTTGCTGTGTCCATGAAGGGTGTGTCTGTCTCCACGAAAGATGGGATTTCTTCTGCGATCTGTTGAGGGGGACACATACCATTGGTTGTCCGGCTACTCAAATAGCGGCTGTAAACTACAGGGTCAGTCGAGTGGTCTGGGTGTTCGACACACCATTGATCGCCGGATCTAACGAGCCTTCTGTGCTAGGCATCTGTATACAGTTTGCTTAGAAATTGTTGTTCCAGATGCAACAGTGAGGTCCTGAGAGAGCTCGCTAGCCCTCATTTCTCAATGGTGTCGTGCAGTTAATGCCACGTTGTTGTTGAGAACCAGACCGTCCGACCTACCAGAAAGGTGTAGAAGACCCAGACCGTCCGACTCATCCTGAGGACTTGAGTATCTAATTGGACGGCCGGGAAAACTACCAGAAAGGTGTAAGGTAACTATTTAGACGGCCGGGAAGTGCCACCCAATTTAGAACGGAACCCAGTGGGGAAGGCATCCACAGGGACCGTACCCTCCTTCCCCTACCACCAACCCTATCGGAAGGACTTACGGACCCACATGTTTAACGTGATCGTACTCTGCATGAACACGGCGGCAGTTGTGTCAGCGTGCAAATCCAGCGCGCAAACCACCGGGCTACCGCGCTTGAAATGTGCCAACGGCACGCGGTGTTCCCTGGTGGTAGTTAATGCCAGGTATTGATCTTCCGAGGTGTAGTGGCTCTTGGGAGCCTTTGACTAGGCCTCATGATGATAATACCCGTTGTTTGGAAGTGGTGCCGTAACCTGGATACCAACAGTCTAGACACTCGTAACCATCGAGAGGCCTACGCTAGAGACTGGCCAGCTTGAAGTCTGACGATGGCTCTCCATCGCAGTCCATCGTCTAAACGATTATGAGAACTCATTTTAACTGAAGTCAATCCGTATCGTGATTGTTCTGCAAGAAACACACTTCTATAGAAGAAATTCTCCGATTCGGTAAACAGTCACTTTTGTGTTTTCTTAACAAATTTACTCTTTTAACCGTTTAACAAACACCGGATGCTTACATTACATTAATCGTTACATACTTTATGTATGACATCAATTTTTTAAATATTATTCCTAGCTATTTTGAATGATTGCAAAAAATGTGTTTGTAACTTTAATTTTGGACTGCAGTGTATATTTTTAAACTGCGCAGAAAAACCGCTTCATGCATTTCATTTATTTTTCATTTCGAACCGTATACAGTTAGGAATTTTTCAAAAGTAAGGTTTCTGTAAGAGAATAAAACTGTTTTTTGTGCAGTCTCTGTTTCGTAAAAAAAATCTGATGTGGGCAACACATGACTTTCTTTATATAATGTAATGAATTTACTACTTTTACAGTAAAAGAAATAGGTTTTTCTTATATTAGACACTAATATTCTTTCCAAGATATTGAATTTTCGACAATTAGTCGTCATTTTCATTGATTTAGCGTCATTTTTATCCATTTGGCGAGATTTTCGTTAATTTGGCAACATTTCAAAAAGTCGCCAAGTTGGCGACATTCCGCCAATTTCGTCGCCAAAATCTCGCCAAGCGTTATGGAAGAAGAAATAAGTTATTCTCACAGCAGATAAATTGGCATTCAAATACAAAAGTATTACTCAAAGTATCTTTTCTCATGAATGGAACGAGTTAGATCCACGAGAATGATGTCACCCAATTTATCGCATGATATTATATATGAAAAGTGAACATGTTTCTCAATAGGAAATATTTTTTTTTCTATTTTATATGACTTTTTGATAATTTTTTTGAAAAATGTGCAATATCTCGAGAACGGTTCATGTTAGCGTTCTAAAATTTATGTCAATCGTTTTCTAATGAAAAATTACATAAGAAATGTCTATTTGCGTAACTTTATTATTGGTTTTGATTTTTTGAAGATTTTTTCAAAATTTCATTCGAAAATTTAGGGGGGTTCTGAACATTCGATTGCGTATAAAAACAATAGGCTTCCAGTGTTTACAGATTGTGATTTTTGTACCAAATTTGGTCCGAATCGGTCCATTCGTTCGTCAGTTATCGTCTCCACAGACCCACTGACACACACACACACACACACACACACACATACTTTCACACACACACACACACACACACACACACACAGACATCACTTCAAAAATGTTTGATTCGTGATCAGGGATGCTTGAAACGTGCTCTCCCGTCGAAAACTCGAATTCAAATTTTCGACCCCGTCACAATACTTTCCTTATACATTATGTATATAAGGAAAGTAAAAATAGGAAATTACTTTATTTATAAATTACTTGTTGTAAAACACAATTTTTAAATCTCGAATTTCACTTTATCTACCAAATTTTTATCGATATGTGTTTTACTTTAAAAATTTTAGTCTTATAAGGCGACGAAAAGATCTTACGTTAGTACATTCTAGTTCCATTACAAATTAAAAAGAATGGACTATTTGATTCAACTTGAGTTTTTCATACATTCATACTGCTTATTCTTTAGGTAAAGTGTCAGAAAGGAAAGTCCTCTTAAGATCTGTTTCATTGAAGAGCTTTAAATAACAAGTTACTATTTTAAAACTCCTCTATAAATGCTTTTATAAAAAAATATTTTAATTAAACAGGCAGTAAGTCGCACTAATCCAACTTATTATAAACGTGCTTTTCCACAACCCAAATATTTGTTCTCTTTTACTATTTAAACATCCTAATTAATGATAGATATAAAGTAAAATCTAGTCAATTCGAACTCCAGTAACAAACAGGACAACGGGAATATGAAGGATTCTTATAAAACTCCTTAATCATCCCCATAACTTTGTATGGCAAAGTCCCTGAGTATATACGTTAGATCTGTCCAGGCGCGTTATAAGAACTTTCGGAGTCCCCTGCAACTCTTTAATTTTGTGCCCCACACATTTATGTCAGCAGCAAATTCAACCTGTTTTTAGCAATATTTAGACATGAAGGTCATGACGGATCCCCCTTCTCAAGTTTTGGGCCCACCGCAACTGTAAGGGATTCGGGGCCCTTAACTCGGCCTGGATCTATAGCAAAGTGAAAATGTTCGATTAAATACTAAAAGGGATTTCAGTGCCACTAACGCATGGTTTAAAAACCTAGGAAAAAGAACTATGAAACGCAACCACATAGATGGAAAAAACGAATTAAAAAGTTGTAGCACATTATGTAATGAATAAGAATCGACAAAAAATTTTACAGAAAGCATTTATGTCACGTATTATGGTTATTGGCTAATGGCTGTCCTATTCAGGAATGCTTCAATAAATGGTACTACATGCGAAGGGTTCTAATGCACAGCCTGTTTAAAATGCCCTCAATCAGCATCAATGCACATTTGAAGTCGATAAATAACATTATCATGTGCTTTGATAAGCATTGCTGGTGTTGCCGTGTTACAGTTTCTTATGGTAGGATATTTGTTGCCGTCCATATACCCGCTTAGTGCAATCCAGATGTCAATTCCTGATAATTAAATAATTCTCTACAGCTTTTTCTCAATCCTATTTTCTTTTATTTTCCTGCCAATTCCGTTGTCCTAACTTTTCAAAGTCTCTCCTAGGGGTAACGCAATCCATTTTATTCGATAGAGCATGGTCACTTTACAATATAAATCTAAAGTGTATACTGTAGGACTTTTCCTTACAAAGTCATTGGTGTGCTTCAGGACTTTATTGGGAATCCTTTATTTATCCGGTTCGTTAAAGTATTAAAAGCCAGGATCTCAAGAATGTTCCAACACTTGAAAAGTGTTGCTATTGAATTTATCACATGTGTGTGTGTGTGTGTGTGTCTGTGTGTGTGTGTGTGTGCTTTAATTAATTATTCATAATGCAATTTGATAAAAATCGGTAAAAATACACACTTCTGTTGCGATACATAAAATTGTTTAAACTGAGAATAAATATGACTACATGAGATATTTATTGCATTAAAGTACGAACTCAAAATACAGTTGAGAATGATTTGAATAGAAAAAAAATCTGATGTTGGCAGCACATGACTTTCTTTATATAATGCAATTAATTTACTACTTTTACAGTAAAAAAAATATTATTTTTATAGTAGCTATTTATATTCTTTCCCAGATATTGAATTTTCGTCAATGAGTCGTCATTCTCCATGCTGCCATCATCAATGAGTCGTCATTGATTTAGTGTCACTTTTATCCATTTGGCGAGTTTTTCGCTAATTTAGCAACATTTAAAGAAGTCGCCAAGTTGGTGACATTCCACCAAATTCGTCGTCAAAATCTCGCCAAGTGTTATGGAAGAAGAAATAAGTTATTCTTACAGCAGATAAATGACTATTGGCGTTTAAATACAAAATTATTACTCAATGTATCTTTTTTCATGAATGGAACGAGCTAGATCCACGAGAATGATGTCACCAAATTTATCGCATGGTATTACATATGAAAAGTGAACATGTTTCTGAATAGGAAATATTATTTTTTTATTTTATAAGACTTTTTGATAATTTTTTTAAAAATGTGCAATATCTCGAGAACGACTCATGTAAAATTTATGTCAATCGTTTTCTAATGAAAAATTACATAAGAAATGTCTATTTGCGTAACTTTATTAGCGGTTTTGATTTTTTGACGATTTTTTCAAAATTTCACTCGAAACTTTAGATAGGTTCTGAACATTCGATTGCGCATAAAAACAGTAGACTTCTAGTGTTTACGGATTGTGGTTTTTGTACCAAATTTCGTTCGAATCTGTCCATTCGTTCGTCAGTTATCGTTTTCACAGGCTCACTGACACACACACTTTCACACACACACACACACACACTTTCACACACACACACTTTCACACACACACACTTTCACACACACACACACACACGCACACACACACAGAGAGACATCACTTCAAAAATGTTTGATTCGGGATCAGGCATGTTTGAAACGTTCTCCCCCGTCGAAAACTCGAAATTCAACTTTCGACCCCGTCACAATTCTTTCCTTATACATTATGTATATAAGGAAAGTAATAAAACGAAGAAATACTAAATCATCTTATATAAATTGCTTGATTACTTAAAAAAGTTTCTAAAATGTGTTTGGCAGGCCCGCGTTTGGCTTTGAGCCCAAAGCTTTATTATTTTCAGAGTAAATATGTTGCTTCCGAAATTGAGTGTATTCTGAATTGGAAATAATGCAAGAGGCAATTTATGATCTTATACTCGAATTCCTATGTAATTTACTTGTCATAAATCCGTTGGACGTTGTTTGTTACATGTTTCATCACGATGCATCACTTTAATTGGGCAATTCTTGCACATTTTGTGTTATGCATCATAGTATCAAGTATCTTGGCAGAAGGTATTGTCTTTTATCCCCAATGCATCATCATTAACCTACTTTCTGAACTTATACACCTCTAAGGATAGCATAAGGTTAATAACTAGTATTTTATCCTATACAGGAATTCCTAACTTAAATTTTTGTATTCTTTTCTAAATTGAGGCGTTAAAATTTACTCAAAATGTATAGTTTTGTGTATAGTCTTTATAGGGAGGAGCTTAAGTAGTATACTGACTATCTGTTAAGTGTAGTTCTAATTTTTGGTAGCGCATTATGTGATAAAAAAAATCGAATGTGGGTAACACATCACTTTTTCTGCAGACTCAGATTCGCGGTCATTTTATTTATTCCCTTACGCATTACATTGGGTTTTGTTGCACAAAATAACAGCCATAATTATTTTAAATTACATTTTTGCACTTTTAATTCAATTTTCGTTTTCATTTGGTAACTGGACTTATTTTCAAAGGTGACGTAGCAAAAATGAGAAAAAAAACTAAAATATCTCGAGAATGGCTAGCCCCAAAGTAATGGAATTGGTCTTATTCATTTCATTGTCATAAATTAAGTATAAAACAAGCATTTAAATTGATGAATTTGAGCTTACGTAATCTTTCATTTTAGATTTTGATGATTTCTTCGGACCATTTCGCAAAGACAAAAAAAGTTTTTTTTGTATCCCGAATTATGTCTAAACTTAATCAGCACCAGGGTCATCCACAGGTGATCTATAAAATTTTATGACAATCGGTCAATTAGTTTTCAAGTTGAGTTAGAGTAAATACATACATTGCACAGACAGACATACACTGAAGTAACGCTAAAAATAGTTTTTTCTTGTTTTGGAGGTCTCAAATCGTGTAGATCCGTCGAAAACTCGAGTTGCGATTTTCGACATGAAACCAATACTTTCCCTATACATTACCATGTATTGCAGGGAAAGTAAAAAGGTATTGTGACAAAATGCAGAATTTCGAAATCTAGTCGTCAATTAGCTGTTGTAAATAATATCTTAAATTCTCTTTCAGTTTGGAATAATATGTGTAACCATGATGCTTCAAGTTAATGTACGTAACTTTACGCTTAACCATATAGAATTGGTTTACAACGTAAAATCTAGCGCAATTCAAGATGAATAAGCATGTTTACGTTTCGAAAATCAACTGTATCTCTTTTTTTCAGTTGATAAAAAATAAGGAGTACTCATGTGGCTCATTGACACAGATATTAAGTAAAGCGAGTGTCTTTGGGCACAATCAATAATGGTTTCATGATGCATGAGTTTCTTCTGCTTCTTCCATGAATATTACAGTTTCTATATATTTTTGGAAGAGTGTATTAGTTTTTTTTTTCAACCTGTGGTCCGGAAATAAATGTTGCTCTATCTGAAGGACTTTTAAGAGCAAGCATTGCCAGCAGAATCTTATTCCATACCATGGCCATATTTGATTTTTTTTTTAAATATATATTATTACTGCTACAAGAAATTACCTATACCGAGAAATACAAAAAAAAATGAGCGTAGCTTATAAAATGATTGTACAAATGCAAAAGATAAGATAACGATTTTCAAAAATCCTTGCAGATCGCTGGTATATTTTGACTAATTTTCAGTAAATATTAAACTAAAAAATCAGATGTGGGCAACACATGACTTTCCTTATATAATGCAATGAATTTACTACTCTTACAATAAAAAAATAGGTTTTTCTTATAGTAGATATTTGTATTCATTCCAAGATATTGAATTCTCGTCAATGAGTCGTCATTTTCATTGATTTAGCGTCAATTTTATCCATTTGGCGAGCTTTTCGTTAATTTGGCAGCATTTAAAAATGTCGCCAAGTTGGCGACATTCCGCCAAATTCGTCGCCAAAATCTCGCCAAGTGTTATGGACGAAGAAATTAGTTATTCTTATAGCAGATAAATAACTATTGGCATTCAAATACAAAAGTATCACTCAAAGTATCATTTCTCATGAATGGAACGAGCAAGAATCACGAGAATGATGTCACCCAATTTATCGCATGATATTATATATGAAAAGTGAACATGTTTCTCAAAAGTTAATATATTTTTTTTTAATTTATGGGATTCTTTGATAAATTTATTTTTAAAATGTGCTATATCTCGAGAACGGTTCATGCTAGCGTTCTAAACTTTATATCAATCGTTTTCTAAGGAAAAATTACATAAGAAATGTATATTTTCGTACCTTTATTAAAGGTTTTGATTTTTTGATGATTTTTACAAAATTTCACTCTAAAATTTAGGGGGGGGTTCTGAACATTCAATTACGTTTAAAAACTATGGTCTTCCAGTATTCACGGATTGTGATTTTTGTACCAAATTTCATTCGAATCGCTCTATTTGTTCGTAAGATATCGTCTCCACAGTCTGACTGACACACACACACACAGACATCACCTCAAAAATGCTTGATCCGTGATCAGGAGTGCTTGAAACATGCTCTCCTGTTGAAAACTCGAATTCGAATTTTCGACCCCGGCATAATACTTTCCTTGTACATTATGGGGTTCTGAACATTCAATTACGTTTAAAAACAATAGGCTTCCAGTATTCACGGATTGTGATTTTTGTACCAAATTTCATTCGAATCGCTCTATTTGTTCGTAAGATATCGTCTCCACTGACTGATTGACACACACACGCACAGACATCACCTCAAAAATGTTTAATCCGTGATCAGGAGTGCTTGAAACATGCTCGCCTGTTAAAAACTCGAATTCGAATTTTCGACCCCTTCATAACACTTTCCTTATACATTATGCATATAGGGAAAGTAACCAGTTAACGTAACTTGCCGAGTAATGTAAAGACGTGCTGGAGTGCCTAGCCAGGATGGCTTTAAACTCTGATCTGAGCATAATGTGTGTATACTTGATATCATTTGAACAATAAGGATTTGATTATAGACGACGGACAACATTGCCCAGTCCTTCCTTATGGGAAGGGAAATTAAAATTAATGCAGCAGTGCTGCCATCTATGAGGTTAACGTGGAGATACCACAACCAAGTATATAAGATACCAAGTATCCAAAATAGATACAGGCAGAGGGGGATACAGATATTAGAAATTGACAACAGAATTAAATCAAGAAAAGTGTTTCACATTAGAAGTGGACTGGGAAGAAGAAAAGTTATCAGTGCTTACGGTGGGTCATACATGATTGCACGGGGTCTCTTTCTATTCAGCCTCTGATCGTAGTCCGGGATACTGAAAAGTGCTTCGTTGGGGAAGCTGGGAATATTTCTGAAAAATTTGGTAGCCTGGATTTTGATGGTTGTTTTATAGTCTTAATTTTGAAATCCTTTCGGATAACGTCACTACGCAAATACCGCGGGGATTTCCTGATAATCTGGAGAATTTTGTTCTGTTCCACTTGTAATTTTTGAATGCTAGTTTTTCATGCAAAGCCCCAAATAGGGCATGCATAGAGCAGGATGGGTTATATGATACTTTTATATAACAGGATTTTGTTTTTTTGGCCTAAGTGTTCCGAGAAAAGTAAATGATTTAGTGAGCCGACAAGTTTTCTGGACTTTTTTAAGATGTAATCGAAGTGAGTACGCCAAGTAAGTAGACTGTCCAGTTGGACGCCGAGATACTTGACCGTACGGTGGAAAGGTACAGGTTGATTTTTTATCATAATGAGGGGGGGGGGAGACGGGTGCCTGAGAGGAAAATGGCTTGAGATTTTGTCGCGTTGATTTTGATCTTCCAATTTTCATAATAGTTTTCAAGAGTTTTAATGTGGGATTGCAGATGTGAGTGTAGGTAGTTTAAGTTTTGGTGAGAAGAAATTATGCAGGTGTCATCTGCATAGAGGCAGAGGGTGGTGTGGGGGGGAGCGGGGAATATCATTTATATACAAATTAAAAAGCAGAGGGGCAAGGATTGAGCCTTGGGGAACTCCGTCTTGGATGGGTTTGAGGTCCGAAAGGGTGTTAAGAGTTCTTACGTGGAATTTTCTGTTTTTTAAATAGGAGTTTATGATTTGGATATAGGGGGGGGATGTTCGTTTGAATAAGTTTGTAGATGATTCCAGGGGTCCAAGTTTTATCGAATGCTTTTTCAATGTCAAGAAAAAGGGCTCCCACAGGGGTTTTATTTTTGAGGCCTTCGGAGGTAAACTCCACAACTCGAAGAAGCTGGTGGGTGGTGGAATGCAGTGGGCGAAAGTCGAATTGTTCTGGGATAAGAATATTCTTATCGTTAATAATTTTGAGGAGTCTGGACTGAATGATACGTTCTGCAACTTTACTGAGGGAGGAGAAGAGAGAGATGGGGCGGTTAGACATGGGTTTGGAGGGGTCGGAGCCGGGTTTAAGGCAAGGTATGACTATAGCGGTTTTTCAGCATGTGGGAAAATGACAGTGGGACAAGATAGAGTTGATCATGAGTACCAGGTAGAAGATAATGTTGAGTGGGAGGAATTTGAGTGCCCTATTGTAGATTTTGTCGATACCGGGTGACTTTTTGTTTTGAAGCTTGTGGATAATATCTAAAATTTCACTTACAGAGGTGGGTGGGACAGGGTGGGGGGGAGGAGGAGAGGAAGCTGTTGACCGTTTGCTGCAAATGGTCATGAAAACTATTGTTAAGGATATCAACGGCAAATTGCTTCTGATAGCAGTTCGCAATTGCATTTGCTTTGTCCATTTCCGAGAAGGCTGTGCAGGCGTTAGTTTGAAGGGGCGGGAGTTGAGTAAAAGGTTTCCTAATTCTTTTGATTTCTTTCCAGATGGACCGGTCTAAGGGGGAGAGGGACTCGATGTATTCGTTCCATTTATTTTGATTATGCTTTTAAATGGCGTGCCTGATTTTTTTTATTAATTGAGTTAAGCTCAGTCTTGATTCTGGGGTCTCTGGTGGCTTGCCAGAGTCTGCGGATGTAGTTACGGGTTATGATTTTGGTTTGGATATGATGCGGGAGGGAGTTGAAACGGTGGGGGGACGGGAGGAGAACGCGCTTGCAAGGGATCTTTGTATTTCGTTGGTTATTTCCAGGGCCGCAGCATCAATGTCAGCAGGGCTGTTAATTTTAAGGATGAACAGGGTGTTTTTCCTTAAATTAATTTTAAAATTTTTCCAGTTGATAGAGAACGGGAGGCTGGAGACAGGTAGGAGGGTGTTGAGATGAAGGGTAAGGAGGATGGGGAAGTGGTCAGAGTTGAGTTCGTTTAAGTTTTCAATAGTAAAGGGCAGCTGAATATTTTTTAAAAGTCCAAGGTCAATAGTAGAGGGCGAGGCAATGTGCGAATAGTGAGTCGGGATGGCAGGAACGGCCAAGTGAATGCTATTAGCAGTGATCAAATTCTGTAAAGATTTTCCATATTTATTTCTTCGTTTGCAGTTCCAGTTTGGATGATGGGCATTAAAATCTCCTATCATGATAGAGCGGTGATTAATGTTAAAAATACTATTTAGGCCGGGGGTGAGGTCAATATTTTGGGTGTGTTTGATGTAAATGGAGCCTATGACAATGGGGGAATAGTTAGGGAGGGTGAGTTTAATCATTTTATTTTCTATGTAGTTGGTGTCGACAGGGTTAAGCTCGTGATGTGGGTTATTATACTTGATGTACACAAAAACACCTCCATAAACAGACTGTGAGTTTTGTGTTTGATTGCGAAGAGCCGTGTAGTTGATGAAGTTAGCTATTTTGAGGGGGGAGGACGGGGCCCGGGCCTAATTTCTTGTATCAGAATTATGTCGGTTTGATTATTTTGTACATAGTCCGGTAGTTCAGAGATCTTGCCGCGGAGGCCGTTGGCATTCCACGATCGGATTTTAAGCGAATCAATGTGTTTACTCGTCATGGTGGTGGTGGGGGGGGCTGTACAGAAGACCTCTCCAAGGTCCGTGATGATATTAAGGAGTTTGTCCAATGGATTGATGGGTTTGTGAATTTTGACTAGAAATATTTGTATATTTTTCTGGTAGATGAAATTTATTAATAAACCATTTTATTTCACAGATAGAGAAGTCGTAATCATGCACCTATAGATTGACCATGAGCGAAAACTTTCATGAGCGAAAACTTGCCTCCAGTGTTTCGTGATAAGATAGTTAATCCATTTCTTATATCGCTCATCTCCAATGTCCCAAATTTGGGATTATGAAAGGGCAATTCTGGTCTGAAGTAGGCCTTGACAAAGGGAAATTGCAACCATATTCTTCGTATCCGCATCTTTTAACAGTTCTCGCGATTATTGTTGTTATTGATCGTCATTGTTAAGGGAGCGATAATTGTATAAACTGAGTAAAATATATCCAATAACTTATAAAATCCTCTATTTTTAAATTTTTGTAGTACAATAATGATATGCTAAATTCTGTTAAAAATAATCTACATTGAAATATGGTATATAAACTGCAAAGAATTCCGGAAAAATAACCTTCCTTAGTTAAACAAAGTTTACAGAAAATTTCCACATGTCAGGTAAACTCCAGGATAACCAACGATTGGCATGTGGCTTCCTGAGGATATGGCTTCATGTGGCTCATCCCATGCATGTGGCTTCCTGAGGAACTGAAATAACTGCGAAACTAGTTTAAGGTTTGCAATGTGATGCAGTTATAGCGTTATATCTGCAGTTGTTTATATTTTTCAACGTCTATTTTAGGGTAAAATTGCTCTTTCGTCCAACTTTGCATCTAAAATGTTCCTTGTCGAAGTGCATGAGGTTACATACATAACGTTCCTGCTGAGACCGCAGTAATAAGCAAGAAGATGCAAAATATTCCCCAAAGTTCGTAATGGGATACAATGCATAAACATACAGAATATCTATTCCCTGATGAAAAGGACTCAGGTATTTGCAACATGTTTTTAAAACACGAAATAGAACTTTCACTTCTTTAAATTCAATTAAATTAATAAGGTGTATATCTATATATAGAGAAAAATAACATAGCTGAACAAATACAAACTATAATTATCCAATCCGTTCTGTTATTTCGATTCTACTCCTTTATTTACTTTTTTATACTGAAATAATCCGCTGTGTAAGAGAGAATTCAAAATACGGTCACTGCCCAAAATAGCTAATATAACAATAATCTTTTCTCATATAGTTGAAGTGGGCCTTGCATTTTTTTCTTTCGAATTTCAGATTGAAAGGCAACTTCTGATTTCTACAAGTACAACCTCACCGTTTCTCTGTTTTTTATTATTCGGGATACTAATCCCCCCTATAAAGAATCATCCCTTTAAGATTTTGAATTCTAATTACAGAATTATGCAAGATATAAAATTTCTATCTTGTTCTGATTTTTAAAAAATCTGATGTGAGCAACACATGACTTTCCTTATATAATGGAATGCATTTACTACTTTCACAGTAAAAAAATAGGTTTTTCTTATAGTAGATACTTATATTCTTTTCAAGATATTGAATTTTCGACAATCAGTCGTCATTTTCATTGATTTAGCGTCATTTTAATCCATTTGGCAAGATTTTTGTTAATTTGACAACATTTCAAGAAGTCGGCAAGTTGGCGACATTCCGCCAAATTCGTCGCCAAAATCTCGCCAAGCTTTACTGACGGAGAAATAAGTTATTTTTAAAGCAGATAAATGACTATTGGCGTTCAAATACAATAGTATTATTCGAAGTATCTTTTCTCATGAATGGAACGAGCTAGATCCACGAGAATGATGTCACCAAATGTATCGCATGGTATTACATATGAAAAGTGAACATGTTTCTCAATAGGAAGTATTTTTTTTATTTCATATGACTTTTTGATAATTTTTTTTTAAATGTGCAATATCTCGAGAACGGTTTATGTTAGCGTTCTAAAATTTATGTTAATCGCTTTCTAATGAAAAATTGCATAAGAAATATCTATTTGCCTAACTTTATTATCGGTTTTGATTTTTGACGATTTTTTCAATATTTCACTCGAAAATTTAGGGGGTCTGAACATTCGATTACATTTAAAAACAATAGGCTTCGAGTGTTTACGGATTGCGATTTTTGTACCAAATTTCGTTCGAATAGATCCATTCGTTTGTCAGTTATCGTCTCCACAGACTCACTGACACACACACACACACACACACACACAGAGAGAGACATCACTTCAAAAATGTTTGATTCGTGATCAGGAATGCTTGAAACGTGCTCTCACGTCGGAAACTCGAATTCGAATTTTCGACCCCGTCACAATACTTTCCTCATACATTACGTATATAAGGAAAGTAAAAATCATGCTAAATATGTATGCTGTTAAATAGTGTGGCTATACATGCACATACACATATTTTCAAATGTGTTCGAAATGGAATTTTTCGCGTATTAGAAAATTCGAAGGGAAAAAATAATTTATCTCTACTGTAATATAAGGAAGGAAACAAAATATTATTTGATAACACAAAATTATTATTTAAAAAGTGAAACTCGTATGTAAAGTGAAATACAAAAAATATTTCTTGCATTATTACTAATAAATGAATAGTTGAAGTCGAAGTAATTATTTCAGCTATACCAAAACAACTGTATTCAAGATATAATATTGCAGACATGATTCATGACTGGTTGTTGATGCGACTTTTAAGCATTCAAGTCTTACAATTATTTGAAAATGTAACAAATTTCAAATTGAAGTGCAACTTATCATGTGCATGATATCTCATTTCTTTGGTTATTTTTTGTAATACAAGATATACTTTTCTTCTGTGGGAAAATATAGACACTTTTATTCCTTTCTGAAAAGAAATATTTATAACAAAAATTTTAAAAAATGATAGTTATTTAAAATTTATTTTCAAAATGACTGCCAAAAAACTCCCAAATAATTGTAATACAATATTTTTTTAAGGCTATCAAAGTAGCATATATCTAACAATGTACTATGTTTTCCTGGAACGCTTGACGAAAAATTGGTGACGATAGCAACAAGTGTTACGACTTTTTGCAATGTCGCCAAATTGATGAAAACGATTCTAAAATAATGAAAATGACGGTAAATTGATAAAATTTAAAATATAATTATTAGTCGGACATTGATTTCAAATGTTAGGAGTGGATTGGAATTCCAACATCTTAACCTTTTACTTACGGGTTGGACATCGTCAATTCCAAACGAAGAACCGCTCAAAAAGACTATTTAACATGCTCTATCTCAAACAGCTCGATCCCCCTTTGCAGGCTTTGGCGTCAGACGCCAATATTATTTCGTACTATTTATTTTATTCTAGAGGCCGTGCGCATGTCATATTAAAATTGAGAAATTTGGGTTAGAAGACTTTTCTTGTCAGTTAAGCATTTTCATTAACTTAAAAGTACACAGTAATAATATTTAAATATAAACATTACTACTGTGAATTTTTCAATAAATACAATCATATATTTAAATATTTTTCCATTCTAATTTGTTACGTTTTATTAAATATTGTTTAACGTTTCGAAAATGCAACTTTTCAAAAACTCAACGTTTATAAAATACAGAGTACAAATTCCTACCAAAATATTCTTCTGTCATAGAAAATAATGTCAGTGATATTTAAGCATCACATTTTGTTAAAGCCATGTATTTCATTAGTTATCAATAGTTCTTAATTTTTAAATACATTTTAGTAATGTAGTAAACTTTAAATGTGTTATCTTAGTATTATCCTTGTTCAAGGTCAGCCCGTTGGACAATTTTGCATTAGAGCTTAGATTTCATGGCCAAATTATCTAAAAAGGACGGATTCCCCCTCCCCATCGCAGATCCGAAATTCGAAATTTGGATTATTTTATAAAATTCTTAATATAGCTATATTTTCAACTTCGATATTTAAAAATGAAATTTAACAAAAAACACCCAGAACCCCTTTACTCACAATTTACATGTTGCAAATAGTGTCTTCTTGTGCAATACAAAATTTCCTTTAACAAAACCCTTGCTCAAAGTGTTTCTAAGCTTAAAAATATTCAAATATATGGAGACTAAATTTCTATTCTTAAAAAGTTTCTATCAAAATATTTCCTTTCACATAAATCTTTTATTTAATGCATTATAATGTTAGAACTAGTCGTGTATAAAACGCCCAATTAAATATTGAATATCTGCAGAGTTGTATTCAAACGAATCTTCATCATGAGAAATGCCTAATGACTTATTCAAAAACGCCCCAAGCAAGAGTAATAAACGTTGTGGAAGAAAATGTACATTTTAGAATTTTATGAGCAGTTCCGCAGTACTTGCAAGAGCTATAACAAATAGAACTCCTCCCATTCTAATTAGTCGTGAATTTAAAAGTTCTTCAGATCGCAAACAATGCCATTTGTTGGTGAGCATCATCATTTTATGATTATATTTCGTTCCTGTTATAGTTTTTGTTCTGCTAATATTACAACATTTGCATATTGCCAATATTTATTTTCACCCCAGGTGATTTAAAATTTAGTGAAATTTGAATAGATTTGTTATTTGGTTGTAAACTCTAACAATGGCGTTTTCTATGGTAATGTGCATTCATTTTGCATGGCTATTCATTATGAAATTAAAATAATGATTTGTTGATATACGATGTCTTGTTTACTCTAGATTTATTATGAACGATTTATGTATATTTGATATTTTATTTGAAAATAAAAGGCTGTGTTAAAATGTTGGCGTGTGTTTCATTAGATAATATTTTTAGGATTATTTACGTGTAATTATTTCTATAATTCCATATAATTTAATTTTATAAAATAAAATAGAATATTAAATATAATAATATCGCTCAGTACTGAAAGTGTCAAGCAACAAATTATGCAGTGTGTAGGTTTAGGCATATATATGGCCTTGAAGACGTATTTGACTATAAAATCACCGCATAATTCAGAAAATTTTAATATGTTCCACACAATAATATAGATAAACAGAAAATGGCTTAAACTGCAGAGAAATGTGTTTAATCCTACGGAAAAGTGCTACTATTTGACAATGAAATTTCGTTCTGGTGGTGAATTTTCACGAACAAATCAGTTCTATATAAGAACTTACGTAGTAGGTAACTAGTGCTCCAGCAAAAGTGATCTGATACAATTCTGTATTTAAAGGAAACATTGATATTTTATATGTGTACTTTTATAAGGAAGTTCACCTCCCCAATTAGACGGATCTCTGAGAACTTCAATGTTTTGACAATAGTCTTGGTAGAGACTTGCAACTGAGCACATATCTCTATCTTACTATCCCTAAAGTCTGTGAGTTTATACGACAAATTAATGTTATGTTTACATTCATGTTTTTTGCTTCTGCAAATATTATTTTTCTATTAGTAATAGTAATTAAATCAGTTTAGTGGTATCTTCCTTTGATTCTGAAATCATGGTCGCTGTATTGCCAACACTTGAATGAACCTTATAGCTACAATCATAGCAAAATGGCTAGATATCCTAGATAGCCATTATAAGTAGTTGCAAACTTACAATTTTAAAGCTAGACTTAGCTCTTTCGAAGTGCTAAATGTTCGATAAAATGGCTAAATTGGCAATACTTCATGGTCTTTAATATGAAATTTTTGGTGTGACAATATGTTTCTTAAACATTTTATATATTTTTGACCCCTTGAAAAATGTATTAATACTTCACTAATTCATACATTAAGCAAACCATAAATATATAATTTAACATTTTGAAATAAGCTTTTCTTAAAATTAAGCTATATCAACATCTAAGGTGGTTTTAAGCTAAGTATCAAAGAACAAAATCAATCCACCACATACATTTCGAGAAAACAAATCCCTCTAATTTCTTGACACAATATTAAATTTATTACTTATCTTATTACTCATGTTCTCTGTCAATGTTGTGTTAAAGATACAACTCTGAATATTTTAAACTTGTTGCATCTGCTGAAGTGTATACGATGTATTATAACAAATGGTTATTATTTCTCTTTTAGTTTTAGGTATTTTAAACATCGAAATTAATAATGAGTCTTTTGGCGCTGAAGAAGAAAATATTTGGGATATTAGCCTCCATTTTTTAGTGTAAATGTGAATGTTGTAATGAATCGACCAATTCGGTATAGCATTATTACTCTTATTGTAAAAAAACAGTTTGTTTCCACGAATCGTATATATGGAAGTTTCCCTTCAAATATCCTTTATGAAGGAATTTCCTATTTGAAAATATTGTATCGTTTTGAATCTTAAAAACATTCTTGAAACCAGTAGCTGCTTAGAATTCAGCTCGGGGGGGGGGGGGGGGGGGAGGGGCACGATTTGAATATATAATAACACTATAAGTTTAGGGGGCGTATATTATTATTATCAATATATAATAAATAATATTGATTGTGAGAGATGTGTGGCTTGCAATTGCCCGTTGAAATTAGGAACGCAAAAGCTGCAGGCGGGCAGATTGGAGGAAATACTTTACATACCACTGTGCACCCTTTATTTGATGTGCCAAATATCTAGTATGATACAGATCTATAACAGAATTTTTAACTAGGAAAATATGGTTTGTTAAAAACGAAATATATCTCTACCTGTCTAATATGTTACGATGTAGCTATCTACCAAATTTATGATTATGAAAAAATAAATCACCACACATCATCTGTGAGATCTATAATCATAAGCATTATCCTTAGAATATCTCTATGAGATTATGCACCTTATTGAGATTTTCCATTCAAATAAATTTTGCGTGTACACACAGCCCAAAATATTCCTAATTAGACTTACCTCCAGAGATTCAGCATGAAAATTAAAACAAATGATGGTTATTTGCTTCTGCGACATATATCATCCATCGAAGTTAATTTGTCCCTCGGCAATGTACACTGGAAAATCAATGAACATTAAATCATATTTGGAGCCTGAAATGGAAGACTATAATAAAGTGGCTGTATGGTATTTGCATTGTGAACAATCAATATTTCTTATAAAGCTTTATAAAAGTTTTATATATTTATTCACAGTGCCTTATATCGCGTATCCATATATCACATAGGCGAGACTGCCTTTAAAGTATGTTTAATAAAAAAAATCGAATGGAACATACTATTAAGAACAACTATAACATACCACCATTTCATCCACTGCATAATATAGTAACCTAAGCAAAATAATTCTGGCACTATATCGAAGAATTAAGGAGTAGATTGTCGAAACTAATATTGTTACAAATTGTTTACTATAAGCCATCTTATGATGTGTTATTTATTACTCAACGATTAATACTCTTAGAGTTTGTGTTTAAAACAGATGCATAGCCAAGAGGATATTTCAGAAATCGATACCGTTTGAACTAAATGCAGTTCCAGTGCCCCTGCATGAATGGGACTTAAACTGAACGTGAGAAGCTGACATTTAGAATCTAACATTTGAAGTAAAAGGGGGGGGGGATGTATTTTTAGTATAAATCAATTATCGACTGTTAAAATAGTTCTTCTGATATAGATTTACTTTTGTCATATAGATTTTCAAACTACAGTAAATCAACATTAAAATATTTGTTCTGTGAACCATTCTCACCACTTTGTCAAATTCGAATGTTATTACAGTCTGATGTTTCCAGAATTCGCTTAATTAGTTCATTAATTTCATCATTTCAAAATTCCATAAGATGACTATTGAAGAGGGTTTTACGTTCTCAAACACGAGATAAGATACCCGATTAAACTATTAAGGTATTTCAGTAAAATATCATTAAAACATCTGCTCGGTGAACCATTGTCACGACTTTGTCATATTCGAATGTTATTACAGTCTGATGTTTCCAGAATTCGCTTAATTAGTTCATTAATTTCATCATTTCAAAATTCCATAAGATGACTATTGGAGAGGGTTTTTCGTTCTCAAACACAAGATAAGATACCCGATTAAACTATTAAGGTATTTCAGTAAAATATCATTAAAACATCTGTTCGGTGAACCGTTGTCACGACTTTGTCATATTCGAATGTTATTACAGTGTGATGTTTCCATAATTCGCGTAATTAGTTCATTAATTCGATCATTTCAAAATCCCATAAGTTGACAATTGAAGAGGGTTTTACGTTCTCAAACACAAGATACCCGATGAAGCTTTTAACTTATTTCAGTAAAATATCAACTGACTCACTTTAAAATACAGTTGTGGTCAATTAATGGAATCTTGCCCTTTAAATTACAGTTTTTAATATGGAGTTGACTCCTGAAAATTGCACATTCCTGAATATTAAATATTTCCGGATGTAAAGATAGAAATTAAAAAAAAAATTATTTTGATAATTTGGTGCATAGAATTTATTTATGACGTCAAATTTGGATGTTGCCATTTAAATTTTTGGAATTTTGTGAGCATTTAGATATGAAGACGATTGTTTATGAAAATTCTATGCACATAAATGTGTTGAGAACGTTATTTCTTATCGAATGCTATCTTTAGATTTGCTCTACGATAAACTAGGCTAAAATTATAAGGGGAGGTGTGCTTTGTCCCCACAGCTGCATATTTTATGCGCAAGTCACACGTCTTACGCGCAAGTCACACGTCTATACGAATTAGAGAGCATTCTACACCACTGTAACTGAAAACTCCTACCTATCTTACTTGTTTCCTGATCGAAATTCTAAATTCTTCAATTTGTCGATATTGAAGCTGCAACTTATTTTAATCCTAGTATATAGTTAATTTCCTATTAGTAGATTTTACTTCTGCAGCTCTATAAACCTTTAATCGAAAGTTAAAGGAACGCGTAAGGACTTAAGGGGGTACTATTCAAGTATAGGACAAGATTTTTATCTGTGCAATTTCTTGGATCGAAAAGTGTTGCTTTTTAATAGAAAGAAAAAACAGTTTAACATTTCCTTTTTTACAGCTTTTCTTTGTAGGACGAATCTTAACTTTTTCTTTCGACTCTTTCAAAAATGTCCTTTGTTATATGACATTTCTTATGTAAGTTTTCTTTGGGAAACGATTGACATAAATTTTAGAACGCTAACATGAACCGTTCTCGATATATGGTACATTTTTCAAATAAATATATAAAAAAATCCCATAAATTAAAAACAAAACAATGAGAAAAATGTTCATTTTTCATATGTAATACCATGCGATAAATTTGGTGACACCATTCTCGTGGATATAGCTCTTTCCATTCATGAGAAAATATACTTTTAGTAATACTTTTGTATTTGAACGCCAATAGTCATTTTTCTGCTATAAGAATAACTTATTTCTCCGTCCATAAATCTTTGCGAGATTTTGGCGACGAATTTGGCTGAATGTCGTCAACTTGGCGACTTTTTTAAATGTTTCAAAATTAACAAAAATCTCGCCAAATGAATAAAAATGGCGCTAAATCAATACAAATGCCGACTAATTGACAAAAATTCCGTATCTTGGAAAGAATAGAAGTATATATTCTAATTATAACCTATTTTTTTTACTGTAAAATTAGTAAATTCATTGCATTATATAAGGAAAGTCATGTGCTGCCCACATTAGATTTTTACTGTTTGAAAACACATGTCCTCACCTTATTCAGTGACAAAAACCAAAAAGATCAACTGACGAAATGCTCCCTATTTGTTAATTAGAGAAGAAAAAATATGAACGAAAGTTCTAAACGGTTCGATGGTTCTTTTCCAGAAAGTAATCAGACGCGTGACCAGAAAGCGGCGTTAATTTCGAAAGTAATTTCGGGATGCACTGAGAATGGTCATCTGCATCTGACTTCAGGTCTGGTATCTTGTGAGCAATTTGGACGGCTAGTATGAATGATTTTGTATTTATTCTCACTTGGCAACTTCGTTTTAAAATATCAGTGACCAGAAATATTTTAATATTTGTTATTTATACTAAAAAAAGGAAATGCGTTACCCTAGAGTTGTGGTGTACACTGTAAAACATTCCAACATTCCTCTACCTTTGCTCATTGTTTTAAGCTATTCTGTTGATAATTTCGGCAAACTAATAAGTAAAGCCACAATTATAGACGTTCAGAAAAATTCCACCTTCATTTTTAAATAAAATATTCAGCTAATTATCGTCTGCTGTAGTGTTATTTTTGTTATATATATATATATATATATATATATATATATATATATATATATATATATATATATATATATATATATATATATATATATATATATATAAAGTATAAAAAGAATTTTAGAATTGAAAAAAGAAGGAAGGCTTAGCGAGAAGCTTACTTAATGGCGGTAAGGGGTTGTGACCTTACACCCCAGTTGTCAACAAGCTTGTCATAAATGCCGCGGCTTGCAAGCTTGTTGACAACTGGGGTGTAAGGTCACAACCCCTTACCGCCATTAAGTAAGCTTCTCGCTAAGCCTTCCTTCTTTTTTCAATTCTAAAATTATTTTTATACTTTTTATATTTATATCGTGTATAGTATTTGTAGCTGCTTTGCGCTTATATGCTATAACACTTCAAAAATCTTTAATAACTTCCTTTTTCCATTTTATATATATTATATATATATATATATATATATATATTAGAAAAATATCTGAAAAATACTATACATTAAATACATTATCATAACACTTCTAAAAACTGCAAAATATTAAAGCACAATGCCACATTTCATGTTAAGCAGATATACTATAGTAAATACAAAAACAGATTTAAAAAGGGGGGCAGAAAGGAATGGGGGAAAAGAAGGGATAGTGTTTACAGGAACGACAGTAAAAAGACCGGGGGGGGGATTGTGACCCCCGTTCCCGGTTAAAGCGCTTTTATTCCCAAGAAACACTCCCGGTGCCTCTGTCTTCCCGAAGCATCCCTCCGTCCGATGAAATTAATGAAACATCCCGAAGTAAAACGACCAGGAAGCACAAAAGGGCTCAAGATATGAAAATAAACCAAACCTGTCCCTACTGCAAAATGCTCAAAGACCATGAGAAACGTCTTGTAAAGATACTGCACCTATAAACAATCATCATGCAATACCATTTATTTCCTTCTTTAAGATCAAGCTTACATAGTTCCTTAGATATCGAAGTGGATAATGGCACCTTGCTGCTTCTTGGAGTAATTTATGAATACAGTGTTGCAGTTCTTCTTTTTCTGTATTGAGACGTCTATATCGATTTGAATAATTAATAATTACATTTCTGAATATACCACTACTTAAATCGGATTTCCAGTCTATTATAAAATTAACATCGAAATCAAAGTTGTCTCATTTGTCATAAAGTTTAAAACATATTTTGTCATCTTCATCATAGTAAATACATGTATCCAGGAAGTTAACTATTCCTATTTGTATATGGAGTTTCTATAAGTTCCAGGCATTTAGGGTAAAACCCAAATTCAATATGGTTATGTTGATCTGTTTGTCCATCGTCAACATAGCGGTAGAATGGTAATTCATAAACCAAATGAGTACCTTGTTCGTACTTGTTCAAGTACATATCCACAAGAATGGAGGAGTATCCCCCACCCATGGGGATACCCTGTATTTGGCGATAAAAACCCTCTCCATTGTGCAGAATATTTTCAAACAAGACAATATTTATCAACTTTTTATATTTGTTAACTGAAATGGTAGAATGTAGATTTTAATGTTCATGAAGCTCCATTATAATGTCAAATAAATCTTTTACGTTTACGTTATTAAAAGGGTCTTTAAAATCGAAGCATCTAAAAAACATTTTCTCCTGTATTCTACTTAATTTGTCAATTGATTCATAAGAATTTGACACCATGCAGGTCCCTTCTTTTTTAATTTCCTTTAATAAGTAAGTCATAATAGTAAGCAACTTGGTATTAGCCACTGTAAGGTAAGATCCGCATCCCACTGTCACAGGTCTGAATTTGATCGTTTTTTTGTGCATTTTTGGAATTAGTACAAGATAGGGAAATCTTACTTTTTTTTAAATCATGTCCTATTCTTTTATAAAGTGCCTTGATAAGGTAAATTTTGATACTTATTGATAAAGCTCTCTTTGATATTCGAGAGATCGCTGTTAGTTCTGGCGAACAAATTTTAAAATGTGCTTTAATAATACTCTCGCTTATAACAGGGCGCATCCTCCCAGGTATTGAAATAGCTGTGCACCAAATTTCATGGACGTACGATGTTTAAGTTCTCATATTCTTTCATTATGTATATACATAGATATTCTTTCATTATGTATAGCTGTACCGTCACAGAGCATAGGCGATCTAGGCTTCTGTTGTTGTTGTTGAGACCCAGACAATCCGACCTACCAGAAAGGGCTCTAGGTATCTGTGAAATTTTTAACAGTAGGCTTCTGAAAAGAACAATTTAATTGGCTGTAAGTTTTGCATTTCTTTGCTGCGATTTATTTTAATATGTTTGTGGAGCTGAAAAGAACTTGAGATAGAAGTTAATTAATTACATTGCGAAGTTGATTAATTACATTCCGTTGATACTTGAAATGACGCTAATAACTCATTATAAAATCTTTAGTACGAGTTCCTGAAAATGAATATATTAACATAATATTACTCGCAATTAATTGCACCTATTTTAACTTTAAAATAACATTATGTATTAAGAATATTCTATGCATTACTAAATAAATTACAACACTAACCACATATAATTAAGGAGGAGATTGGGCATGTGAGGCCAGGTAAGTTAAAAATGTCTAAACTGAATATGACCTTATATAAGCTGACTTGCACATACCTTCTGCTTGTCTTTAGGCATTTGGCCTGCATTCGATTGATAATCGAAGCTTGTTTGTGCTACCAACTTTGTGACGACGGCTTCTTATTGACGCATATCCGCATCTCGCCTGTTGCACCTGTCATTCATATCTGTAGCACATTTCGCATGTCCACTATCAACTCTGGTTGCTATCTTCAACTATTTTCTCCAACTGTATCTTACACTGATTATATTACTCTGAATGATCTACTACTGATCTCGACTTGTTGCTGTTTGAATCATACATATGAATCTATAGAACCTTCTCTCGGTTGCCACCTCTTTTTGCCCGAGGTCTGATACGCCTCTTCGGCTATCATTGGTTGACCTCAGGGCGATGCAACAAAACATCCTCCATATTGGTTTAACTGTGAACCAATCTCATGGTTTTTCCTATAGCCTACGGTAACTGTTCTGGCTCGGCCCGACTTGTACTTGAAACCCCCTTATTTATAGCACTTGCTGACCTCTCAGGTCGGGGCTGCATCAAATTGGGGTCTTGCAGTCAAATGCCATTGTTTGACCTGCTAGATATCATAAATCCACCTATAAAACTGTCTACGTGAATCCCGGTCTCAGAATTTAATTCAACCGGTCGAAATCTATCAGATTCATTTTTAACACTTTACAACAAAGTTGAAAAATGTTTATGACTTTGTTCATTCATTCTGTCTGTCTGTCTGTCCGTTAGCACGATAACTACCGTAAAAATGACTTAATCAAAATGAAATTTTAGTATGTTGTCCAGACGGTCTGTAGGACCTATGGGAATATAAATGAATAATATCACCCAATTAGTTTTGGATTGAACCCGGATTGAAAAAATGAAATGCATTGAGCCCTATGGGACCTAATTTTTCAAATATTTTTTAAGCGGATTTAAAATTCACAAATTGCTTCGAAAATTTTAGGTAATACTCAAATTGTTCCATAAAATATATAAAAAAGAATTCAGCGAAATATATTCAGTAGTTTTTTAAATAAAAATTAAAATAATAATTACACCTCTTATATGAAACGATCGCGTGACCATGATATGAAAAGATCACATGGTCAAAATGATATATGGCATCCATCTTGTTTCAAAATCGTGATTTTTTAAGTTTTTTTTAATTCATATAGAGTGTTGTATCCGTCCTAAAACTACATTACTTTTGCTTAAATTCTGTGCATCTACATACTGAAACAATGCAATTACAATACATTTGAGTTTAAATAACTATTCAAATTTGATTATTTCTACAACGAAGCCTATTTTTCACTTATGTAAAATGTAAACAGCAAAATATATAGAATGATTTGTATTATAATTGCTGTATTTCTGTAATACAAAATAATTTAGCCCATGGAGTCTGCATGGCTGATATGAATGAAATATTAATTGATTTTATAAAGGGAAGGACGATTTTTTTCGATGCAGTTTTAAGCATAGAGTTTAATTACATGTAGCTCCATGGTCTTAATTTTTAAATAAAATAAATTATTATAGTATTGTGATGAATGAAATGAATGGGGGAAAGTTATGAATGAAATGCTGTTTTTATAGAGAGGTCCAGGCGTGTTTTTTTTTCTATGGCGTCATTTGAATTAATTTCAATTGTTTTCGATGAAGTTTTCAAATATAATAAATTATCTTAGTATTATGATAATTCTAAATCTATTACCGAGGAATGTATAACATTTTAGAGATGTTTAAACCAGGCAATTTATATTTCAATGCCGTCATTTGAATGAAGTTCATTTTTTTCAGTGAAGGTTTAAGTTTTCAAATATAATAAATTAATGTAGTATTGTGATAAGTTTTAAAATATTACCGAGGAATGTATTGCATTTTAGACTTTTTTAAATAAAATTGCATTGAAGTTGGAAAGTGTTTCTTAATCAATGCTTTAAGCGTGATTGATCTTTCTTGTTAACACATTACAACTTAGTTGAAAAGTATTTAATGACTTTGTTCATTCTGTCTGTCTGTCTCACCGTTCGCACGATAACTGCCGTGAAAATGATTTTATCAAAATGAAGTTTTAGTATGTTTTCCAGACTGTCTGTGGGACCTATGGGAATATAAATGAATAATAACACCCAATTAGTTTTGGGTTGAAAACGGGTTGAAAAGGTGAACTGCATTGAACCCTAAGGGACCTATTTTTTCAAACACTTTTTAAGCGAATTTAAAATTCACAAATTGCTTCGACAATTTTAGGAAATATTCAAATTATCCATTAAAAATTATGAAAAATTTTGTAGCAAAATGTATTTAGTTGTTTTTAAAATAAAAATTAAAATAATAATTACAGCCATATTATATGAAGAGATCACGTAACCTGCTTAAAAAATGTGGAACCGATCTTGTGTCAAAATCGTGATTTTTTTAAGTTCTTTTTAATTCATATTGAGTGTTGTATCCGTCCTAAAAATACTTTATTTTTGCTTAAATGCTGTGCATCTACATACTGAAACAACGCAAATACAATACATTTGAGTTTAAATGATTATTCAAATTTGATTATTTCTACAACGAAGCCTATTTTTCACTTATGTAAAATGTAAACAGCAAAATATATAGAATGAGTTGTATTATAATAGCTGTATTTCTTTAACACAAAATAATTTAGCCCATGGAGTCTGCATGGCTGATGTGAATGAAATATTAATTGATTTAATAAAGAGAAGGACGATTTTTTTCGATGAAGTTTTAAGCATAGAGTTTAATTACTTGTAGCTCCATGGTCTTAATTCTTAAATAAAATAAATTATTATAGTATTGTGATGAATGAAATGAATGGGGGAAAGTTATGAATGAAATGCTGTTTTTATAGAGAGGTCCAGGCGTGTTATTTTTTCTATGACGTCATTTGAATTAATTTCAGTTGTTTTCGATGAAGTTTTCAAATATAATAAACTATCTTAGTATTATGATAATTCTAAAACTATTACCGAGGAATGTATAACATTTTAGAGATGTTTAAACCAGGCAATTTATATTTCAATGCCGTCATTTGAATGAAGTTCATTTTTTTCGATGAAGGTTTAAGTTTTCAAATATAATAAATTAATGCAGTATTGTGATAAGTTTCAAAATATTACCGAGGAATATATTTTAGACTTTTTTAAATAAAATTGCATTGAATTTGGAAAGTGTTTCATAATCAATGCTTTAAGCATAATTGATATTTCTTGTTAACACTTTACAACATAGTTGAAAAGTGTTTAATGACTTTGTTCATTCTGTCTGTCTGTCTCACCGTTCGCACGATAACTGCCGTAAAAATGATTTTATCAAAATGAAGTTTTAGTATGTTTTCCAGACGGTCTGTGGCACCTATGGGAATATAAATGAATAATAACACCCAATTAGTTTTGGATTGAATCCGGGTTGAAAAGGTGAACAGCATTGAACCCTATGGGACCTATTTTTTCAAACACTTTTTAAGCGAATTTAAAATTCACAAATTGCTTCGAAAATTTTGGGAAATATTCAAATTATCCATTAAAAATTATGAAAAATTTTTTAGCAAAATGTATTTAGTAGTTTTAAAAATAAAAATTAAAATAATAATTACAGCCATATTATATGAAGAGATCACGTAACCTGCTTAAAAAAAGTGGCATCCATCTTGTAGAAGACCCAGACCGTCCGACTCGTCCAGGGGACTAAGAGCACCTATTTGGACGGCCGGCGCATCCATCTTGTGTCAAAATCGTGATTTGAAGTGAATTTGAAGTGAAATCGGAATTGAAAGTTATTTTTAATTCATATTTAGTGATGTATCCGTTCCAAAACCGCTTTGTTTTTGTTAATATTCTGTGCATCTATATACTGCTACAACGCAAATACAATATTTTTGAGTTTAAATGATCATCAAATTTTGATTATTTCTACAACGAAGCCTAATTTTCACTTATGGAGAATGTAAACACATAAAGATGTAGGAGGAGTTGTATAAGAATTCGTGGATTTCTTTAACGGATAATTATTTAGCTCTGGAGTCTGCAATATAGCTGATATGAATGAAAATTTCATTGATTTTACATAGAGAAATATACGACTTATTCGATGAAGTTTTAAGCACAGAGTTTAATTATTTGTACCCCCACGTTTTTCATGTTTTTAAATAAAATACATTATTGTAGTATTGCGATGAATAAAAGGAATGGAATAAAGTTTCATGAATGAAATGCTGCTTTTATATAGAGAGCCAGGCGATTTATATTACGATGACGTCATTTAAATAAAATTAATTTGTTTTCGTTGAAGTTTTCAAATATAATAAATTATTGTATTATTGTGATAATTTAAAAAATATTCCCGCTGAATGTATAGCATTTTAGGGATGCTTAAACCAGGCGATTTATATTTCGATGACGTCATTTAAATAAATTTCATTTGTTTTCGATGAAATAAATTTTATGGTCGTACAATGCTGGCATTACTTGCTATAAACCGCATGCACACATACTTCCTTTATAATGTAAAATGGAAAGCCACATGACGTACACATAACATGTGCACAGCCGATAAAAAATGGTGTCAAAGAAAAAGAAAAATTATTATACTGCATTATTTGTCTTCAACTTTTATACAACATATATTTTTACTGCAAAACAATGATAAATCTAAATAAATTATAATTGCCTTTTTACAGGGATTATTATTTTACCACTCGTGTTTCTTACCATTTTCTCTAGAACTACTTCGGTATAACGAGACATTTACATAATTATCGCTTGTTGTCGACATCGTTCTTTATATTCTGTGTACATATTATGTGCAAACTACACGTCTTCTCTGAGACCAGAAATAGATATCACGCTTGTTATGGTGAGACAGTTTTATGCCAGTAATTTATTGTGTCTGAAACGTCAAACAATACTTCCAGTCTGAATGACGCCAAGGATTACAGTGCGCTGACCTAAGGGTCAATCAAAATCATAAATTTAGGGGTGTCAATATAGAGGGAGTCGAACGAACTCTTAAGAAAATATGAAGTGACGACATTGGATGGAAAGGCTAACCAATGGAGAAGATGCTTGTGGCGTCGCTGTGAAGACTGCCAATCGAAGCAAAGGGGGAGTGACAGTCCTGAGGCAAAAGAGTCACAACCTGTGACATAAGAACGACGATAAAAATAGATATACGGGTGACTTGGTAAGAAACGGTCGTACAGCACGACACTTAAGGTATAGCGAGATAGCGAGAAGAACGATGACATTTGAAAAAGAGAGCACGAGTATGGAGATGCAGGATTTGATGTTGCCATGCCCGAACTCGGGCCCTCGTGCTTACAAGACCGAAATTTTTAAGGTTAGAGCAAAAGCTAGCTTCTTCTCCGAACTTAAAATTCGGGTATCATAACATCTTAGATCGATGTATTTGGCAGAAGCAGAGTCGGCTACTGCCACACAGTCCATCCCATGATGAGAAGCCCCGGTAGAATTTCGGAGAGGAGGTGGGGGGGTCACCCAGAAACCCCGCGCGTGTCCCCATCCGAAATTCAGTCGAGGGACTGAATGGCCAGGAGGCGTGTCGTGCCTCGGGCGTGACATCAGTAGTGGTCAACCAGGAAGGGAGTGGTATCCCCTCTGGCTCAGCGTGGTGCTGCCATCTCTTGTTGAGAGGTGAGATCGTTGGAGAGCAATGGTTGGTGCTCGCACATCCATGTAGGAAAGGATGTTGGTGATCCCGAGCCAGGACTGAACTGAGGACCTCGTGCTTGCGAGACCGACATTATACGGTTAGAGCAAAAGCTAGCTTCCTCTCCGAACTTATAATTCGGGTATCCTAGCATCTTCGATCGATGTCTTTGGCAGGAGCAGAGTCGGCTGCTGCCACAGAGGTAACAGATTAACAGCTCGAAAATTAAGGAGCACGAAACGTAGAAAGATATGTCGACTACGAGCGTAACTAGAGTTGTAGAGAACGACTTCAATGGCTAGATAAATTTGCAGTGCAATCAGAAGTCCGAGAGAGAGCCAAACATCTAGAGTTACGGCCAGTACGACTTACTGATGCAAGCATTATGGCTTATGGTCAATGCCGAAAATGAAGGTATGTGTTCCTCAAATATTTAGAGGTCGTCAAGACATTTTTGGCATTTTAATACTTGTCTCACATGGTCTCTTTCCGCCGGAATAATTAATAAGATGAATAAATGTTGTAATTGGGTAATTAAGTATTTTATGTTGTTAATAAATGATTTATTGTTAAAGTTAAAATGGTGCAATCAATTTAGTATTCAATTAATTAATATTCTTTTACAGAACTCGCGCGAAAAATAAATAATTGGAGGGTTATTAGCAGCAAACAATGCAATGTACAATTTAATAATGAGTTCCACGAATACGAACAATTTACGGCCATGTTGAGATAGAAATATATATTAATAATAATTAATCTAAAAGTTTAACTTTAAGTTCATTTTCTAAAGGTTTCCGACACTTTCCATACTAAATAGAGAATATTCTGCAATCTTGTAGTTGAAAAATGTTACCTATCTTGCTTTGTTTTCGAGATGGGAATTCTAACTTCTTCAATTCGCCACGAGAGGCGCTGAAAACTCTCTCAATCGACAGCGGATAGGTTCATTTTTATTTGTAGACCAAGTTTTGCAGCTCTAGAATAATTCAATTGAAAATTGTTTAAGGACTTATGAGGGAACCATGTAGATCTAGAGGGCTAATAAGCCCTATTTTGGTTATGCACTGTATATTTAAAAAAAAAATAAGGCACATGCCTTTAAACTTAGGTAGATATGTACACATAAGCATTGTATAAAATCTTGCAAAATTTTATATTTCTATCACCAATCCTTTTTATCTAGAGTGCATGCAAGGTAAAAAATGTAATTTAAAAAAAAATAGTTTAAACTTCAAAATTTTTAATAAATACTGCATGTATTGCTTCAGTATTTTATCTGCAATCCGTATTAATTGGAATTTTTCGATAAATTTTTCGTTGAATGATTCAGAATGTTTCATTCTTAATAATAAAAGCAAATTAAAATCGACTTTTTGAAACTTTGGAACTAATCTTCCCTTCCCCTTTAAGTTTTCGTAGGTTGTCTTATGAAATAAATAAAAGACTTGCGCTATTTTATTGTATATTGATTATATTATTTTGTCACTTTCAGCTATTTCGTGAGATTTCTTTAATGAGAAATAAGATAAGAAGTGAGTAATTTGTCTGAAGAAAAGAAAATTATTTTCGCATCAAGCAAACTATATACAATATAATTCCTTCAATCGCCAACTGCAACATTCTAAACATAGATAACTTTTCACAAGCTGCAAGGCCCACCTGTGACGACACTAAGGCTCCTTTATATACGAGCTGACTCATCAAACATATTGAAGACCACCATAACTGGAAGCGCAATCCATTAGCATTAGCTCTATTCGTATTTTCACCTTAGAAGTATAATTGAAATCATTATAGGTGGTTGTTCTGCACCGAACTGCCTTAATCGTTCTAGAAAGGGTTTTAGGTTATTTCGCTTTCCTAGAAACGAAGAAAGAAGAAAACAATGGTTAATACATAATTGGATATCCGGTACTATAGCATACTTGTGCGACCTAAGTTCTACAATATTCTAATTGAAACAACTTTTTTTATATAAAGTATTTATTTTAAACACTTATTTTATAATTTCTATAACTGTAGGATGGAACCCTATGGGCTTCAATATGCTTGATAATGCCTGTAGTAGAGGAGCTCTAGTTAACTCTCTTGCAGTGTCGACTCGTGACTTGAGGATTGAAGATGCAGATTCAGTAGCAGAATTCCCCCTCCTCCTCGACAACGATATTATCAAAATACATTGCGTTGTTGATCGCCAATATTATCTAAAAATAGCCGAACGAGTTTGAAAGATTTGCCAAATAATAATAACCCATTCAACCGCTAAGTTTAAGTGAAGCAGCACTTCACTTAAACTTACTCGTCGAGTCGCCATTGCTTTTGTCTTCAAATGAATGAAAATCTAGTTTATTTGCTAAGGTAGGTTAGAGAGTTTTGTGTGTGCATGTCCGTATATCTTGTTAATATATTCTATACACTAAATCCTGGAAAAGTAGTCCTTTGTCCTTATTTCAAACTTACCGATCTTACTATCGAATCGATCGATAGAGGGCGCTCTTTTAGCGGAACACCAAACGTTATTTCAAACACAATGGCGTTTGCAGATCCGCCGGAGGATCGCTGTATAGTGGAGCATTAAAATGATCGAATCCATTGTTTTCTGACCGTCCTTATAACTGCTTTACACCCTTTGGGTGAACTGGATGGCATTTATAATTGCAAAAGATATAATTATAATCAAATACAAGAGCTGTAAATATTGATAGAAGAATATTCTTTGTTTAAAAAAATTCTTGACATTTTTCTTGTTTTTATTTTCCTTATACACATAGCGTATAAGAAAAGTATTGTGACGGGATCGAAAATTCGAATTCGAGTTTTCGACGGGAGAGCACGTTTCAAGCATCCCTGATCACGAATCAAGCATTTTTGAGGTGATGTCCGTGTGTGTGTGTTTGTGTGTGTGTATGTGTGTGTACGTGTGTGTGAAAGTATGTGTGCGTGTGTGTCAATGAGTCTGTGAAACTATATCTCACTAACGAAGGAAGCGAATAGAATGGAATTTGGTACAAAAATCACATTCTGTGAATACTGGAAATCTATTGTTTTTCAAAGCAATCGAATATTCAGAACCCCCTAAATTTTCGAGTGACATTTTGAAAAATCATCAAAAAATCAAAACCTTTAATAAAGTTACACAAATAGACATTTCTTACCTAATTTTTCCTTCAGAAACGATTCACAGACTTTAGAATGGTAGCATGAACCGTTCTCGAGATATTGTACTTCTTTCAAATAAATTTATCAAAAAATCCCATAAATGAAAAAATAAATTAACTTGGGAAACATGTTCACCTTTCATATGTAATATCATGCGATGCATTTAGTGATACCATTCTCGTGGATGTAACTCGTTCTAGTCATGAGAAAAGAATATACTTTGAGCAATACTTTTGTATTTGAACGCCAATATTCATTTATCTGCTATAAGAATAACTTATTTCTCCATCTATACAGCTTGGCGAGATTTCGGCGACAAATTTGGCGGAATGTCGCCAACTTGGCGACTTTTTAAATGTTACCAAATTAACGAAAATCTCGCCAAATGGATAAAAATGACGCTAAATCAATGAAAATGAGGATTAATTGACTGAAATTCAATATCATGGAAGTAATTTAAGTGTCGACTATAAGAATAATATATTTTTGTTTTACAGTAAAAGTAGTAAATTCGTTGTATTATGTAAGGAATGTCATGTGCTGCCCACATCAGATTTTTTCTTTATGTAACGAGAAAATTGTCTGTTCTTTATCGGGACAGGATTTTTACTTTCTTCAGGATAGTTAAGTGCATATTTTTAAAAGTGTAGAATATATTATATTTTCAAAATGGCTTATAAAATATTTCCTTTTACGAAATTGGATGGTTTTCTTTCTCGAAAATATTCCTTCTTATAAATATCGCCTCTTTTTACACCTAATGTATCCTTACGCGGTCCCCATTTAGTTTCTAAACTAGCTTCAAATATTAATACAGACGCTTTAACGCTATTTCCCCCCTCTGAAATATTCAATTTCTCCGATGAATTAAAATAAGGAATTGCATGCGTTAAAGGTTTAGAGTGATGCAAAACCAAATCGAAGTACTATATCCCATCTTTTGCAATTTTTAAATTGATTCTCGTCAAACGCAAATGGGTTTGACTTTAGAATGAGAATTTTCAATTACCGATACAAATCGCAGGAATTGGCAACAGAAGCAGATGCGTTGACAAAATCGAAGTTATTTTATTGTCAATGTGGATAAAAAGTCAATCTAGGAATACTATGTTTGCATTATTAAGATTACTTTATTCGTTATTTTGTCCGTTTCTCAAGTTTATTCGAATTTCATTTTATTCGTTTCCCACGGGAAATACATAACTTATTTCAGCGTGCATAAAATGGGCAAATAATACAGTAAGAGTTCAAAATAGAACATTCCCAAGTAGTGATATGCTCGTTATAATGAAAAATTGGCAGTGGTTCCAGTCGGATACACCTGAAAGGGTATAACGTGAATAACATTTTAAATTAACTAGAGTGGTGTGTGTCTCAACTCGATTTTATCATACCAGAATCCATTTCGAAGTAGTTTCTATTTCTAAATTTTACAAAAAAAAAAAAAATCGATATCATGAATCCAAATGGCTACAATTATAGCGTGCTATCCTTCACCCTGTGGCAGCAGCCGACTCAGCTCCTGCCAAAGACATCGATCAAAGATGCTAGGATATCCGAATTATAAGTTCGGAGTGGAAGCTAGCCTTTCCTCTAACCTTATAATGTCGGTCTTGTAAGCACGGGGCCCCTAGTTATAATTCAGGTATCCTAGCATCTTCGATCGATGTCTTTGGCAGGAGCAGAGTAGTCTGCTGTTACAACCCTCAAGGGTTTGAAAAAAAAATCGATTGATACCATACTTGACAATGTGCACCCTTGAGGGGGTAACTTGTCCTCCCCCGTCCAAAAGGGCTAATCATGCCACCAAACATATTGTGCCGCTGCTATTTTTCGCAATAATAATTGAAACTATTAAGTGATCATTGAGGCATTAATAACCCTTTTATTTGCATGATTATGTCAAATTCTGCCCTATGCTGCTGCCATTTTAAGAAAATATAACATTTCAAATAAATTCGAAAGTTTACGCTGGAAAAAAAATCTATCTAGTTCTGTATTTTTTATAACAAAGCCGAATACAGAGTTTCATTAAAATCCATTAATATTTCTGGCCGCTATGGTGTACTCGAGAAACCGATCACAGACAGACTGGCAGGCATGACTCCAAAAATAGTAAAAACGTGTTGAGGAGTTGTTGAAACATATATTGGTATCAAAATAATTTCGAATTCGAAAATGTTTGCGAAAACAATACTTGCTCTATACTATTTTACATAGCATGAGAAAGTAAACATAAAACTCCAATAGTTATCCATGAATTTCCATTAAATTTATTTGATTTTTTTCAGACGCATTTACTTCATTTATAGACAATATCTCGTGCTTGTGCACCAATATGTGTGATCAAGAAATAAGAAAACGTATTGAACTGCAACAATGGTGTCATTTTAAATTTTACAGTTGTCACACCAATTAGAAAACCCAAATTGAAATATCAAAATATCAAAATTATAACTACTATACTTTAAAAATTAAGAGATCAGTCCATAATACAATTATATACACGTATAGAGCACTCAAAGATCTATAAATTCTTGGTGATGGTTCATAGCCAGAGTTTTCGTGTTTGTGAGATAAGCATTACAAACATAAATGCGGAAAATTTTCAAACTTCTTCAATTTGACAAGGCGATTATCAGAAAAATATAAAAGTTTTGCAAAAACAGATTATAGGTATGGAAGATATATTTCCTAATACCAATGTTTGTTGTTTAATATTCATATTTACTTCTTATAGTTTCTATGATACTTCGATTAAAATTAAGCAAAATGAAAAAAAAAAAGAACTCGCTAGGACAGATAACTTTTTTAAGGTTTTTGAAAAATAGAATTCAAAATAACAAAATATTGAAATAATTTTGACATATACTTATCTGTGTCATATTTCCGTCAAAACAAGTATATTTTGTTCACATTTATATGTATTAGGTTAAGAGATATAAGTGCCCAAATTTTTGCATTTTTTGTAATGCTCCGATTTCGCCATAAATATTCCATGCATAGAACTTAAAAAATCTGATGTGGGCAGCACATGACTTTCGCTGCAGACTTATATTCACGTTCTCTTTATTTTAATTAAATTTAGTTCACTTTTAATGTAATTTTTGCTCTCATTTAATAACTGGACTTATTTTCATAGGTGGCGTAGAGAAAATACGAAAAAACTAAAATATCTCAAGAACGGCTAGTTCTAATGTAATGGGGTTGGTCTTATTCTTTTCTTTGTTAAAAATTACGTATTAAACAAGCATTTAATGTATAAATTTGAGCATACGTAGTTTTTTATTTTAGATTTTGGCAATTTTTGCGAGCCAGTTTGCAAAAAAAAGCAGGTTATTTTTTTTCGAATCATACCAAAATCTAATCAGCAACAGGGTGAATCACAAGCGACTTATTTACTGAATTTTGTGAAATTCGGTCCATTAGTTTTTCAGCTAGAGTGGATACAAGCTTTTGCAGGCCATTTTGCAAAGAAAGGCGGGTTGTTTTATCCCGAAGCTTACTAAAAACTAATCAGCTACAGATTCGCCCACAAGTGACTTACCGACCCAATTTTATGAAATTTGGTCCATTAGTTTTTTAGCTAGAGTGGATAAAAAATCTGCACAGACAGACACACAGACAGACAACAGACGTCACGCTAAAAATGGTTTTATCGTATTCTAAAAGTCTCGAAACGTGTAGATTCGTCGAAAACTCGAGTTGCGATTTTCGGCATGATTCCAATACTTTCCCTATACATTATCATGTATTGTAAGGAACGTAAAAATTATTAAGAGGAATTTGAAACTTACCCTTTATTTAAAATAACGGACAGTTTACCCAGTAATTATGAAAATTTGTATGAAAAGTGCAGTATAGATGCACCCTAATAATCAACGTAAACTTCCACAATGGACTGTTCTGTCCCAAGTCTCCGAACAGCACGACCTTGTTGAGACTCTTCTTCATTCTTTGTGTCATAACAAAGATGATTTAATGCAAAATCAAGCCTAACACTCTTTGATAAATTGTTTTTGAGCATTGAAACTTTTATGCGCAAACGAGTAGTTTTCACCCACACCTAATTTTCATATTGTTTGAAGGAGAAATCGCTATTTGATATTTCCATATATATATCGACGACAACAGTAAGTTTCATCTAGTCAAATCCGCGGTTGCATTCGTTATTTGAGAATTTGAATCGCGTGTTTAACATTTGGAAGGCAGTATAGTTGAAATTATACTTCGAAAATTCAAAAAACATATTACCACCAATAGTGAATCCACCTTATACCAAATTATAAAATAAAGTATATTTTTTGTTACATTTCTGGTATCTGGTGGCTTGACGATTCATATTAATAGCAATTATAAATGGGTATTTTTACAGTAGTTTTACAGTTTTTTTACTGATGGTCGCTCATATATATATGGAAACCGCTTCTTCGTTTTTATTAAACTGCATAATTTTATAGTCGTAATCAAAGTAATTTTAATATCTTTCTGTAAGTTTTTTTTAAAATATTTGATTATGTTTCTCATGTAGCTTCTAAAACTGATTAATTTCATATTTAATTCTTCATAGGGCAATTTAGTTCTCTGAGTTTTATTCTCTGAAAAGTGTTTTAAGCCCTTTAACGGTTCGTTTTTCTTCGTTCTTTTTTCATATATTTTTTGTTTGGATACGATTTTCTTCACCGGACATGTGATGGAATTACTTATTAACAGACGGCTTGTGGCCTATGGTGGTGTGATTTACGTATATTTTTATTCCAAAACAGGATGCTACTTTTTGTCTCCGATATCGGTTGATACTTTTAAACAACTGCTTATGCCGTCACTTACAAAAATTTTTATTTCAGATGTAAGTCAGGTTTTCAATATTATCATTTTGTATCATTGATCCTATAAATTTACAATATCATAGTTTTCTTTGTGAACTATTTATCGACCCTCTTTTTACGCATGTAAGTAAAAAGAAAATTTGATGTGGACAGCACTTGACTTTCCCTACGGACTTAAATTCATTTTCTCTTCATTTCTTTAATAATTTATTAAATTGAGTTTACTTACACAAACACTGAATTTGCACTTTTAATTTAATTTTCCTTTTCTATTTGTTACCTGAACATAGTTTCAAAGGTGGCGTTGCAAAAACGTGATAAAAAAAACTAGATCGGTCAGTCCAAGAGTAATGAGGTTGGTCTTACTTTTTTTTTCGTCAAAATTTACGTAAAAGACAAGCATTTGATCGAAACATTTGAAAATACGTAGTCTTTTATTTTATATTTTGACCAATTTTTGCGGACCATTTCGTGAAAAAAGGCAAGATTTTGCTTTCTGAATCGCACCAAAATCTAATCAGCACCAGGGTATCCCACAAGTGACTTATCTGATAAAATACATGAGATTTTTTTCGGGCCATTTCACAAAAAGGCGGGTTCATTTATGCCTAATCGTAGCAAAATCTAATCAGCATCCAAGTGAATTACATATAAAGTCTTGTGAAATTTGGTATATTAGTTTTTGAGTTAGAGTGGATACATACATTGTACTGACAGGTAGACATACAGACAGACATACACACATACACAGACACACACACACAGGTGTCACGCCAAAACTTGGTTTTTCATGTTCTAAAGGTCCCGAAATGTGTAGACCCGTTAAAAACTTGAGTTACGATTTTCCACATGATTCCAATACTTTACCTATACATTACAATGTGTTGCAGTAAAGGTATAAACGTCGTCAAACATCTTTTTCATTTATCAGATGCGTTTCTTTCAAAATCATTGCACCTGTTCCGATTACGATTAATGAAACACATTGCGAAGGATCACAATAAAGCCAATGTGAATTTATTCCAGCCACTTCATTAGAATTTCAGCAAGCCGAGACGACAAATGTTCCGAGACATCTCAGTCAATATTGCTGTGGGACTAATTAATAATTCCGATGCGTGAAATGTTGCAAAGACAAATATCCGCCATTTGTTTTAATTTTCGAGGCAAATCTCTTGAGGTGATTCTAATTTCGATTGTTTTAGGTTGTGTTCACGGTTGAAATGTATTCGAACGGATAATCGAAATGCAACATGTAATCCTATTGAGATATTTTAAAGGATATGAAGAGGTGGAATGTAAATAGTTTTGCGGTATGTAGTGGTTTTATCTTTGCTTATTTGTGCTGCTAATGTTGGTGCATTGTAGAGGAGAATATTTGGTTTGAAACTTATATACATATCAAACGATTAAACATTATGAATGCCAATTTCCTGCAAATTTAGAAACATGAAGTACTCAACATTTTTAAACAATAGCATTTATTTATTTGTAGTTAGGAATTTTATCTACAGAAGTATATTAACATTAGTATTTAAGCCTGTCAAGGACAGGTAGGTTAACTCTCATAAAATATTAAGTTACAGTATTCTTTAATGCATTTTATTTTGCTTAACAATGCCTGATTCTTAGAGTCGAATATAATTTTCTCAATTGAAAACTGGCCCAGTTAGGTTCTGCCCATTTGACAAAATTGAGTCTTTTATAAAAGTGTATGCAAACACGTCAAAATAATTAATACTTTAAAAATAAAGACTACCAGAAAATTTGCCATAATTAAAAGTAATTTATTAAAATCTCATTTTACGATGTACTGAAATTACACAGACAGAGTGCTTTCGAGCATTACTATGCCCTTCATAAGTGGCAAAGTGAAGATGAGTAACGAACATGTTCTTAAATACAGGCCATAAACGCCAGGCAAAATTTACATATTAAACATTTCACATTGTTAAATACGATGCATTTAAAATATAATTTAGTTAAAAAATACAATAAAAAGGAAAAAGGTTCATAAATTAAATTGTACCCTATAGAAATGTCGTCAAAAACGAAATAAAGCATCTACTAAATATTCAGAAAATCGTAAAGGTTTAACATATAGTTAGTCAAAAACTAGACGCCAGGCATAACTAAGGGTCTGAACGGGATCAAAATTGCAAATATAGATTCACTGTAAAGATGAATAAAAAAGGATTCATAAAGTAAAATATTACGGGGGTAATTGCAGCTAATTAAAAGAAAAGTCTTATCAAACATAGGAGTTCCAAGAAACACTTTAACTCTCCGCCACCCCAAATTTGTTCTCTCCCGGAGAAATATCGAAAATGGCTTGCTAGATTCGGTCTAATGGTCGAGATTACAAGTGTGCAAAGATCCAACTTTATAAGCACCTGAAGAGGGGGACTGCTTGAGGGCCTGTAAAGACATAAAAATATCCCTCATTTTCGTTTATGACAAATCGAAAATTTTACTACGTTAAGTTCTGTCCGATGAAAAATACTATAAACAGAAAAGATCCAGCCTTCTAGGTCACAAGGGACAAGGTCACTGAACTGTCTGAAAATTCTGTTCGAAAAACCCTATTTCTCCATCCGCAGAGAGATAAAATGTAAATTCGGATACATTAAGTTCTGTCCAATAGTTGAAACTATAACTGTTCGGAGATTCGGTCTTCTAGGTCACCAAGAGCGCGTTTGAAAGGTTTGAAAGTTCGAAAGACTTATTCATCTTTTTCAAAACTCCTGTAAACCAAAACTAATTCGGATACGTTAGATTCTGAACCACAGTCGATATTATAAATGTGCAAAGATTCAGCCTTCTGGGTCACCTGGAGCTTCTGATAGGTCTGTAAGGACAAAAATGTATCAAATACGTGAACCAATTATATCTATAAGAGCTAGCTGTGTTATGAATAAAAACATAATGTTTACACATTGTGCAAATACTATTCATGCTCACCGGGCTCGACCCATAAAGAAAGGGGATGGGGACGGGTAATTACTCAATGTAGGTAATGTGGTCGATAAATTTAATTGCTAGCACGATACCTCCTCATAGACACGATGGGATAGTTCGACACCAAGGTTTCAATAGTGCAAGACAGAAGTTGTACATTTTCAAGTAAGAGATGTCGTAGTAAATGTCTAAATTAAAACGACAAATCTCTTGAAAATTATGGCCCCTGTCACGTGTTAAGTCACCCACGGGCAGACCTTCCGGCTGCTAAGAACCCGCAAGTCATTGAATTTTATTGGAACGCATATAAGATGAGCGTCCTTCCGTATCCAATAAATAGTTCGGAAGTTAGTCCCACCCATTCTCACGCATAAGTGATGTAACGAATGAGTGGACGAGGTAACCTAGCGCCCCATTTGGTTCCACCCCCAAGAAATGTGAAAGGACCGGATTTAGAAAAAGTTAAGACAGATTCCATTTTTCATTCTCGTGAGAAAGAGAGAGGGTCTCATTTTTTCATGACTTGCCCAGGCTGCGGATCTAGCCGAACCTGCATCCCTGCTATTTCTGTAGAGGTAGTCATAAAAAACCTACCGCATGAAACAGAATCCTAGGCACTAAATGTTTGAGTATTAGCTACACCAGTAGAGCCCGGATTCCTGAATAATAGACTAATACCGCCCTAGGGCATTATCCCGCAGAACGAACTGGAGTGGTTCCAGACGGCTTTGATAACCAACATCAGGCAGCAGCAGAAGTCGCTTTTCTTGTCGCCAAGCGGGCCCTTACGCAGCGGGCAGCCCGGCCCTTCGTGGCAGTTTAAATCGCCTGCTAGCAGCCAGGATCTTGACGCATGCGAGAATTTTTTTTGCGAGATCTTATACCAATCGGCACTTGGATGTTGCGCGCATAGTGGTCATCGCCCCAGTCTCCAGTAACAGTAGGCCCTTGTGAACTGTGTTTCCTCACCTATCCCAGACACTAACCATATGAACTCTTGGAGGTGGTATTTGGAATTAACAAGTCGTCCCTCAGTGTTGGAGGTATTGTGTTTTGAAATTCAATTGTAATGCTAATATATGTATTTCAATCTACCTATATGAGTATCAATAAGTTTGAACTTGGGAAAATTCCCATTGCTATACCATCTTGCTATATCATTGCTATATCAGCTTGACATTTAAATTAATGATAATATAAATAAGTAATTACCGTAATAACCCAGTACACACCGAGGTCAAGTTAAGTACGTTTTAAGTGTATCATGTTTGTGTGAGACTAGAAGTCAAGTGGACAGTTTTATATGTGGAAAACAATAAAGTTTTATATGTGTTGTCAAAAAACGTCATCAGATGGCAAAACGTCAAGATGTTACAGTCTTGACCCGAGAGATCAGCAAGAGCTATAAATAAGGGGGCTTCAAATACAGGTTGTGTAAAGCCAAAGCAGTTACCGGAGGATATAGAACAAACTATGAGCTTGGTTCAAAGTAAAACCAATATGGAGGATATTTTGTCGCATCGACCTGAAGTCAGTCAAAGATAGCTGAAAAGGTGCTTCAGACCTCAGGCAAAAAGAGGTGGAAACCGAGAGAAGGTGCTACAGATTCAGATATCATTCAGAGCAGTAACATGCCCAGTTCAGTAGTAGATCATTCAGAATAATGTGGTCAGAGACGTAAGCATTACGGTAAAGATATGAAGCAGTGATGTGTGTCAGCGTACAGCCGAAAATCAGTAGTGTGCCGTCATAAAATGGAGGCAAAGGTTGCCGAAGAGGTAATGTGAAATATCAAGTTGTGTGTCAGTGTCCAAAAACAGACTTGGAGGTATTTGTATATCAAATAATATAGAAGGTCATATTCAGTTTAGACATTTTAACTTACTTGGTCTCACATGTGCAATCTCCTCCTTAATTATATGTGTTAATTGTTGTAATTAATTTAGTAATGAAAATAATGTTCTTAATAAATAATGTTATTTTAAAGTTAAAATGGGTGCAATTAATAGTGAGTAGTATTAGGTTAATATATTCTGTTCCAGAAACTCGTACTAAAGATTTTATGATGAGTTTTAATACGGCACAATGCAAATGTTATACAACTTGCGATCAACGACCATATTTAAAAGTTTAATTTAAGATATGCTTTGCATTCCTTTATATTTTTCTGCATCACAGTTTGTGTATTATTTGTGTGTTTCATAATTTATGTGGATAATAAAATTGTTAGCGGCAGCAAACTCGACTGGTTTTCTGTATCCTCGCAATGTACTCAATCTTTTAGATTTCTCTTATACGATTGCTGAGTCAATAACACTGTTGGACACTGTTGGTAAATGTTAATACTGCATTTATGTGAATTTTACTTTACCACAAGTTGTGAAATACAATATGATGCAGTAATATAAAATTTCACTTTAGTACCTGCATGCGTCCTTCAGGTATGGTGGCTACAACTTACGCACATCTAGTTACAGACAGAATTTATACTAAAACTTCAATGATAGGTCTTCACATCATAAAATTCATATTTCTTTTAAAATCTCAAATTCAATAACTTAAGCAGATTTCTCAATACGACACCATAAGAAAGTATATATAGACAGTTTGTTTTCCTAAACCATGAGAAGTCATCACAAATCATTTTTCAGCCATTTAATTCCTTATTTTATCTTTTACAACATACGTATTTTTATTCGACATAGATAAACTTTGAAATATAAAACGAATAAAAACATTTTTTAAAGAAAAATCTTATAACTGTTTAAAATCCCCTTCGGAAAAGATCCTTATGATTTCCCCTCAGGTAAAATGATATATCTTCTTAAACTTCTAATTCACAAAGACTGATTACTTTCCGACATGTCGAGAATATCCAATTTGCTGAGCAAACAAATACGGCCGAATCTTCCCTTTGATGGTGGTATACAGTCAAAACTTTGATATGTCCCAGAACAAACTTCTGTTTGCGGATGGCTTAATAATAAGCTATTAGAAACGATCATGGAATTTTTTGGGCCATTCTGTGAGAGCTTATTGCAGATGAAGATTAATATTTTACAAGTACTTTATAATGATTTGCATACAATTGCATTTAAAATATGAGCTCAATATGCTATATGCATGTAATAGCAATGTATTGATAGCTTCGGTATTATATATATATATATATATATATATGAATATATATAGATATGTATATATATATATATATGAATATATATATATATATATATATATATATATATATATGAATATATATAGATATGTATATATATATATATGAATATATATATATATATATATATATGTATATATATATATATATATGTATATATGTATATATATATATATATGTATATATATATGTATATATATATATATATATATATGTATATATATATATATATGTATATATATATATGTATATATATATATATATACATATATTATACATACATTATATATATATATATATATATATATATATAAATATTAAAATTGTAAATCCAATGGTAAAATGGTAGCAGTAACTCATAATACACTATCATAAAATTTGCCTACAAAATACAATGAAATAAAATGAACTTCTATTATAATGAGGAAATTATAAAGCATATTACAGGTTATAAAGCTAAAGATAATCAACAAATGTTAATAGTGAGGAATCGAAAATAGGAATACAAAAAATAGCAAGCATTAAAGCTTGCACGTGGAAGACCTCTAGGGTTAAGAATAGTTCATTTCGAAAAAAATATTTTTCAAGTCCAAATATTTAATCGAAATAAACACAAAAATGCTTGTTTCTGAAACAAAAGATAGATTCTATCAATAAACTTGTGTTATTTGGACGACAAGCATAAAGATTGATAAAATAGATAGGAAATATAAATTCCTTAAAATACACCTCAAATATGCAACCATGACGAGCAATAAATGACTAGACCAAAGTTGCCATTATACATATATATATATATATATATATATATATTATACATATATATATATATATATATATATATATATATATATATACATATATATATATATATATATATATATATATATATATATACATATATATATATATATATATATATATATATATATATATATATATATATATATATATATATATATATATATATATATATATGCGGAGACAGAGGGAAAGAACTGAGCATCGACATTAGAATAGCGATTTCGACAAAAGAAAAAAGAAAAAGATAGATGAAAAACAAATTACAAAACAGTATAGCAAAGTCTAATGTAGAGGAGTCAACACCAGGGATGGACAAATGAAATGTGTATACTCAATAGTGTATATACCAGCAAGGTCCACGTGTGACGCCTATTTAATTATTCCACGGTCATGCATAGAAATATGAGTAAAGTTTATTTGGTTTCGATGACGTTTTCAGATATAATAAATTATTGTAGTAATATGATAATTTTAAAAATATTACTGAGGAATGTATCGTATTTTAGTGATGTTTAAATAACATTGCACTGAAGTTGGAAAGTGTTTCATAATCAATGCTTTATGCATGATTGATCCTTCTTGTTGTCGACGTTTTGAGAATACTAGCTGGCGTTTTGTGAAATTACTTTCGTTACCATTCTGTGAATAATATCGCCTATTCTGTGAAATTAGTGGAGCATTTAAGTGTTGTTTGCTTGTATACTGCTCATGTTTACTTTGTGCTTGTGAATAAACGTTACTGATCCAGAAACTTAAACTCATTCTTGTATCCTGCGTATATACGATTCTAGATGATACATTTCGTAAAAATATTATAGTTTTATTTCCGTAATAGTCCTTGCATATCATTCAACGCAAGCGTTCACCATATATGATCTTAAGATAATTCATATAATATTTCTCAATCAAACTTATCATCATTGCACTAAAGTCATTTTTTAGAAGATTTTATTAGCGGTAAATTAGAAAAAAAAACATGCTTCCAATTCATAAAAGATGGTTTCATCTTTGTGTCCATTATCCAATTTTCTGATCAAATAAATGTTACAATATCATTTCATTTGAAAGTTGTAAACAATCAAATTTTTGGCAAGTTTAAAACAGACTGTTATTTGCGAACTGACTCATAAGGTTACAGTGATAATATTGCTTTTTATTTCCATAGCTAGGTGCAAATATTTACTTTACTTTAGTAAATGATCATTTGAGTAGATTTTGGAGAAGATTTAGAGAAAACTATGAAAATATTTTCAATTTTCAATTATTTGGGCCTTTCTTATATAGCGATGACTCACTCCATTACGCATTACTTGAAAACTAAATTAGGGTTGACAACAATCTAAAAGCTAATGATTAAATTAGGGCAAACAACGATCTAAAAGCTAATGATTAAATTAGCTAACAACAATCTAAAAGCAACAAGCTAAAAGCTATATTAAAAGTTAATAGTTGATATCCTTTTTCAAAATTTATTAATCATCACATATTGATTTTAACAAATAATAGAAATACAAAGAAGCCTTTCAATAATAGTTACTGTGGTTCAGAATCTACTTAAAACTGTAGGTTAAATTAGCTGAGTCTAGATTTTGGTATTCTATCATCAGTTAGCTGTATTTTATATGAATTAGGCAATTGCTGTTACGTTCACCCTGGCCTCAATCTTTGATAACATTCTGTGTTAGATGATTCATACTAGCTAAAATGCGGACCAAGATCACGGATGATGGTATCTCCAATGGTAACGGAATCCCTACACTTTGATATATAGACCATATATGACCACTGATTTGAAGAAGAATTCCTCATTTTACACCTATGATAAATTATATAACACGTAAAATGAGTTAAAAAACTAAATTTCCAATATTTATATAAAAAAATTTCATCAATTTATTTCCTCTTTCGGTTTGGTAACTGATCTTATTTTTCATCGTTAAAATCAAGACCATAACAATTTAACGCATAAAAATCACTCTTCTTAAAATTACCAAAGTATGACTGAACTCGACTTTTTCATACTACAATTCATTATTAAGAAGCTTGTAATTTCTTTTTTCGTATTTGCAAATTTTGCAAGAAAAATTTTAATCTGTATCATTGGTCGACATGATTAAAATTATAGCCTGTCACCCTTCATTTTAAAGGACTTAAAAAACATTTCGATTGATACCAAGTTTGACAATGTATCCCTTCGGGGTGGGATGGGGTGGGGTAACTTGTTTCCCGAGGGGTGATGTCACGAATACAAAAATTGTATCCAGGTTGCTTTCACCAAAATGATTCAAACTTTTAAGTTTCGTGATCATTGAGCCTTAAATAACCGCTTTTATGCATAATTATGTTAAACGCTGTCCTCTGTTATCATATTAAGGAAATATACAATTTCGAAGTTTTTGCTGGAATTTCAAAATTTTATCTAATTCAAGATTTTTTGTTAACAAATACATTTAAAAGTTTCGTGAAAATCCATTAATTTTGCTGCAGCTACTGTTTACACAAGTCAACCATAGATACGGCAGATGAGGATTACTCTATAAATAGTCAAAATTCGTTCGGAAGGTCTTAAAACATGTATTGGCATCTCAAAATCTTCAAATCGAAAATTTTCGTGAAAACAATAATTTATCTATACTGTATTCTATAGTATGAAAAAGTAAAAATACTTCCTATCTCAATACTGAAACCAATTATTCCCTTTATAACATATACTTATTATTTAGCCAGGAGTAATGAAAATAGACCTTCTGTGTCAAACTTCAAATACTAAAACCTTCAAATACTGTGCTACCTTCAAACTTCAAATACTGTGTCAAACGTCAAATACTAAAAATAACAATGTACAGGACAATCTAGTAAAAAATACATTTGTGCAATTCATACCAAACAAATAGAAAAATTTTGTTTAGTGCGAATTATTTGACATTCATTTTCATCAATAGATATTTTATTTTTGACCTCAGATATCTTAGTACACAGATCTAAATTCAAAATTCGGGTTTCGTTGTCACTAAGGCTTCTAAATATACAGGCTAGTGTAACGTTATGCGACCACCAGTACTCCCAGTTGAAGCGATGGCTATACATGTCGAAAAGACAATTACTTCTTTGTCCTTTCGTCAGAATCTCGAGAAAATTAAAATACACTACCCGACATAGAACATGCATCACCAGGAAAGAGCGAATAGAGTGTGATGATAAAAGACACACAGACAGAGATGGCATATAGAAATAAGTGATGTTAATTCCAGAAAGATGATGTGATACCGTAATGGCATAGACAAGGGGATCAGTAGGCAGCAGAACCACCGCCTCTTTCAGCAGTACAAGCAGCAATCTTTCGAGAAACAGATGCAATAAGATGCTGAGAGTTTCCTGAGGGATGGATGACCTTCAAGTATCCGCTACAGGTCGTCCTCAGTTTGAAGCCGGAGCTGGAAAGTCAAACGACAGCGAATGATGTCCATACATGCTCGATGGGTGAGAGATCTGGAGACAGCAGAGACCAAGGAAGTATCTGGATACCTTGCAAATTTTATTTGCTGATGATTGTCAGCTATAGTCATGTGCACTCGTGTCTTATCTTGGGAAAACAGACTTTTGCAACCACTGAAGGTTGTGTAGTGCAACCGGTCGCAACACCTCATCCACATATAGTCATGCCGTCATTGTGCCTCTGGTACGAACCAGAAGTGATCGGTTATCGAAGCCGATTGCAACCCCAAACCGTGATACCGTGTTGTCGAGAAGTATGACGTTCAACAGTCGCAGCAGAATTGGATATGTCTCCACGGCATCTCTAGACTCTCACACGGTCACTATCCTTCGACATACAGAACCGAGATTTGCCGTTGAACACTACCTTGTCTCATTGAATCGTCCAAGAGGCTCGAGCCCGACACCATTGCAATATGTCACGTCAGTGTCTTGTTGTCAATGGCAGTCTTCGCAAAGGACGGTGTGAGTGTAACTCGCTTTCGGCCAATCGTCGAGAAATTGCTTTCGCTAATATTGGAACATCCCTACAAATTCTGCAGAATGTCGACAGCCGTCGTTTGTAGGACCGCTACCGCATGATTTCGAATGCGTCGATCAACGCGTGCTGGCATACGTCTGGATGGATCGTTACCACTACGACGATTCACGTGCCTTTCTTCAATCTATCTTCCCTAAATCCTTAGCACAGTGGACGCAATCTATGAGTATTAGAGTGGCGATACGCCGGTACGATCACCCAGCAGTACGTAGGCCTTAAATGAATCCCTTCGCATGATTGTCCAAATACGGAATAGGACTTTGGCGTCGCCGGATATGCATTTCTTCAACAACACGTGTCTTCTGAAACGAAAAACAGCTCTGAAAACGGGTAACCATAGGCGGTAGACAGAAATAACTGCTGGATCATCTGCTGTTTCCATCCCTTTTATTCCGCGCTCTAATCACGCGACCTACTTGCATTTCAGATCATTTGCATACATCGGCCAGCTGCGATTTTTTCGCAATTTGCAAAATTATCGGCCAAAGTTTCATGGTGTTGCATTTTTAATGTCGGCTATTGTATTTTCTAAACCACTTTGTTAAATAATTGGTATAATTTTTTGAAAGTAGAAACACCCATTTTACAGCTAAATTGAGTATCAAATATCATCCATGTCACATGCGCGAGCCATAGAAATGACACTGGCAGACGTTAACTGATTGGACCGGTTGGAGTCAAAAATGATGATTGAGCCAACCTGTATATTTAGGAGCCTTAGTTGTGACCTAAAATTTTATATATTGCTTGAAATAATCATGCTTTAGTTCAATCTATGTACCCAATTTTATTCGTGTCGGTTGAGTTTTACTATGGCAACTAAACTATTGCACATACTCAGATTTAGGTCTGTCTTAAGTTAGCTGCGCTCGAAATTCGTTTCTCTTCAATTAATAATATTAAAATAAGAATTTAGTTAAAATATTATGCTCACAAAAACATAAAAACACTCTAATTTATTTACATTTATTCATTCTCTGTAATAATAGTTACCACCTTTCATATACCATATTTTTTTATAAAAAATTCAACGCATAACTGCTATTCATAACCCTAACAACATTTTTTTTTCACAGTGACGTAAGATTTGCGTCACACTGTGACTTTGGGACGTCACAGGACGTCGCAGTACGTCTCTGCAATGTCATATTGAGGTCACAAAGGCGAATGACGAAGATCAAATTGTCTGGCCATTTAAAAAATATATTGAGGTCACAGGGAAGTCATTTTGGTAATTTTCATGGTCGTTTGCGAAGTCGCATACTAACTTGCTTGTAACGTCACATTATAATTGCCATTGTAATGTCGTCACATTGTTACTTATTAATTAAATTGTAGAAACGTCACAGAATATAGTCACAATGAAGTTACAAAATTACTAATACGTAACGTCGCATAGAAGTCACAAATATGATATCACATTGTGAACCAGGAGTCACGTGACTACAACGTCACTGTTACACATGTGAGGGAACTGTGTAAGGGAACATGTACCTTACCTTATCTCCAGACAAAAAGCATTTCTGAAAAGCATTTCATATTATGTTGCTGGTTGTAAAATGATATTTCGTTTCTAACTTGTAACTCACAAAGCCTGCTTATTTACCGGCATTTTGAGAAAATCTAATTTGCTGAGAAAATAAATGTGACAGAATCACTCTTAGAGGAAACTATTAGTATATAAGGAAAACTTTGATATGTTCTGTATTTTTTTGCAGTAATCTGATATTTTGGAAGTACCGAATAGATTGGTTGAAAGTTTCAGAGCATTTGAAAATAATATTAAATGTTATTCTTCAAATGCACAGTATGACTTAAATTAACTTTTTATAGATTGCTATTCCTAATCTATTCTAAAGTCGCACAATTTATAGAACTAGCTATATTCATGCAGAGTATCTGCGCTCTAGTGTATTTTAATGCTTAGCATCTACTTGTAACTATCTATCCAATCTCAGGAGCTTTAGTCCCCATTTGACTTTTTCATACATTAATATTCTTTAGTATTTATTTCTGTTTATCTCACAAACATCATCAGATTGATGGTGTGGCTCTTTCATTCCTAATATATAATCACTCTCTAATCAATATACCGACCCTCTAAGTACTTATTTCAATTAGATTATAGATCAAAGTATATATAATTTTTAATGCAAATATCATTCTCTCATGATGTGAGACAAACCGACAAACTGATGGATTTTAAATTTTATTTGTGGTATATAGTGGATGGTGATGCGACAAACTGATGGATTTTAAATTTTAAGCATGGCCGGAAATTGATAGTGGTCACTAAATGCGACACCTACACAATAAAATTTTTGAATTTCAAAATACTTTTCAAATTTAAGCATAAAAATGACGCTCATTATAAAGTTATATGGACATGAAAATTGCAGTTTGTAAAAAAATATTTCAGCTCTGATCACTGGATGTTGCTTTATTTTCAACGTTCTCGTCTTAAACCAAAAATCTATTAATTATAAAATTATATTTCAAAAGTTTAATTTAAAGAGTAGTCAGAAGGCGATTTCGGTATTTGAAACACAGTCCTGTTACTAATCTTAAAAACATAATTAAAATCTGCATAAGAAATGGAATTATAAAATCTTCGGTTAGGTCAGTTTGGAAACTCGAATAACGATTGATTCCAATTTGTTTGGAGGTACATATAACGATTGGGCCAAGCGAGGTAATATTCGGCAGGACATGAAGACGGACAAAAGGACAGACGGACGTCTAAATTTTAAGTGAGACCATGTTAAATCTACTCATTAAAACATCGTGAAATGCGGTACAACAATTTTCTTGTGATGATGAAACAAGTGAAAAGAGAAGCAGGTTTTCAATTTTATTTATGGGGGAAAGTGCGCTAAAGTCGGACCCTGCTTTCAATTAACTTTCCATCTGCAACATTTAATCTTAAAGCTAACATTGTTTTTTATGCCCAACTACGCTTTGATTAGTTGTCAAATAACTTCTTTGGTCAGAATCCGCGTAATTGTTTTTTTTTCTTTTTTTGTAAATAGCATTTCCGAATCTGGCAAAAAGATTCAAATATGATGGTTATGAAAAAGAGCTCCAAACTCGGACTCCAATAAAAATTTAAGAATAATTATGAAATAGACTTAAATTATGGTCCAAATTATTTATTTGAACACATATATATTTTTAAGTAAAGATGTTCATTTACAATATAAACATCCTTCCCTGATCTTTAACATTCACTTCTTACCCATAGTTTACTCCAGCGATTTGATTTTCCGTCACTAAACATGAGACGGTTTATAATCAGATTTTTCATTGTTGCGAAAATTGATTTATGTGAAAATATGCAATCGTTTCCTGGGAACTCATCTGCTTCTCCAGGTAAATCCACTGCCTTTACCTCTTATTTGGTTTGTTTGTATGGTTACACAGCCTCTTCGTTTTCCTCGTTCGGCAGGCATAGTTTGAATTACGATTTTGAAGTTCAATAGCCACTGGCTAGTTCACAAAATATTTTTACTAGCCAATCTTAACTCATTACTTGTCATTGACGTAAGCATGCATTGCTATCATTTAAATGCCACAATATAAGTTGTAAAAGTCATTCTAACTGAATGAAATAAATAAAATAATATTCAATAAAGACATTATTTAATTACTTATATTTTATAAACATTAACATACAAAAAGGACACATTTGGACAATGCTTTTGCTCCATTTTTCACATCTGACCAGGTTCAATAATTTTATTGTTTGCTTTTTGGCATCATCATTAGTGTTAATTGCAGAAAGAAACTAGTCGCAAGAGTTACTAGCAATTTTCTAGCAAAATTTGAAAGTTATTAGTCAGCTGGTTTGTGGTTTCTACATAATTTAAGCTGTGCCGATAGGTTTCTTTTTTGCTTAACTGATTCCTAAATACTTTTACTACTTTCACCATATCATCTTTTTCTTATAGTTTTTATGGCTTTAGCCAAGGTTCTATGGCAGCAGATGTCTCTGTTCCTGACCAAAGATTTCGATCGAAGATGCTAGGAACCTGTACTCGAATTATAAGTTGGGTGTGGAAGCTAGCTTTTGTTCTAACCTTATAATGTCGGTCTTGTACGCACTGGGGCCAGAGTTTGGTTCTGGCTCAGGACAAGCAACATCAATTCCTACAATGATGACCCTGGACATACAAGCACGCACCTTCTCTCTTCAACAATCTCAACACGAGATGGCAGCACCACGCTGAGACAGAGCCGTCGACCACTCCCTTCCTCATTGACCACGATTGACGTCACGGAGCCGCACGCTGAGGTACGACACGCTTCCCGGCTATTCAGCCCCTCGACTGAGTTTCGGATGTAAACTTTATACATTATATAAATGTTAATTGTCAACCTAAACTGTAAATTTAAACGTTAGACTATTTTTTTATGTGCAAACTGTAAATTCTTACTGCTTAACTTGTATTTTCCGACCTTGTTTTTCCTGCTGAAATAAACTTCAGCGCTTTTTAAATGTTTTAGTGTGGCTCGCTCTAGCGATTTTCTTGCCCTCCCACCCCTTCTTTACAGCCGATCAAACATCGCCAAGACATAAAATAACCTGACCAACTCCAAAATTCAAGCTGTTCCAAACTTCACGCCTACTGGAATGGAGCGCCATTGCTGACCACGCATATTGCTATAAAACTCACACCCTATGATCTGACATGCTATTTTCCATGTGGGGATGAATCTCCTAGAAACAGGCACCCCGAAATTTAATGTCTTGGTCTTGGTCTTGGAGTTTCGGATGGGGACAAGTGGGGGTTTTCTGGGTGGCACCCCTCCTCGCTGAAATTCGCCCGAAGCTTCTAACCTTATAATGTCGGTCAGGTCCCATCAGGGGGTGGAGTGTGCGGCAACAGACGACTCTGCTCCTGCCCAAATATATCGATCTAAGATGCTAGGAACCTGTACCAGAATTATAAGTTCAGTTCGAAACTAGTTTTGCTCTAACCTTATAATGTCAGCATTGTAAGCACCGGGTCCCGAGTTTGGGCCTGACTCGGGACTAGCAATATCAATTTCTACAGTTCTGAAGATTATGCTTGTCTCATATGTATCTTTCTTCCAACGTCAGCCATTGTTTTTAATCTATGTACCCCAATTTAAAGACCTAATCAGTTTAACTGAAAATAAAGTTCGGGTATATAAATTTGGGATTCACAGGAGCCCTATATTGGAACGCTTGGAGTTCTAACTTAAGAAAAGGAAATATTTTTTGCACATGGTATCATCAATTATTACGAGGTTGAAACTGTTAAAAAATACATGAACTTTTATTTCTTAACTATTGTACATGTTAGTCATAAGAAACGAGATATTACCTCTTTAGAAGTGAAGTTATGACATCACTAAGAAGTGCTTTAAGAACTTGATGAATAGCAAAAATGAGAAATTGTACACTGTTCACAGACAACTGTATTTAACTGAGGAATGATAATCCCAGTTTGATGACATGCTTATAAACTAGTTACCCCACTATAACTAGTTGTTGCGTGGATTTTCACCACATGTTCGGTCAGAACGCATAAATTAGTATTATTACCCATTAAAGCAATCTCCGACATTGGCCGTGTCGAATAAAAATACATATAATCAATCAATAAGATATTAATTAGAAATGAGGACAGCGAACATAATTTAAAACAATAACACATTTATTAACAAAAAAGAAATTAAAAGTAATAAGAACATATTTAATTGACACTCTTACTAAACCATAATTACTCCCCATTAACATTCGTGTTGGCATTCACGTGTATTACCATTGTTACAATAATTGTTACGTGCCATATGCACATTTCTCTTAATCATGAACATTCTTATACGTGCCATATGCACACATCTCTTAATAATGAAGGAGTGAGTATACAATTAAACTCCTTCATTTAAAGTTATAATTAAATTCACACTTGTAATAATTTTAAGAATGTATCAAAATATAATTAAAGGCATTTCCCCCCTGAATATTTTACTTAAATATAAAGTGAATAAGAGGTCGAGAGAGAGGATTGATATAGCGTCAACAGACTGAGTGTAAGGGACATGCATTTCGTACCTTCAATACTTCGTTGAACCGTCATCGGGTGCGAGGTCCTCGGGCGAGGAATCATCGGTCGTGCGGCATCTCTGCAGTCGTCTTTTGGGGAATCTTCTCTCCCAAAATCACAAAATCAATTCTGTCTCCCTTTTCAAAAATCTAACTACTCTCTCTCGAACATCCGAATAATGTCACCTCCTACACAATTAAACCCCAGGTCTATTATTGGCTCCCCCAACTGAAGCCCCTGGTATTTTTATTGGATAACACAGAATTATATCCAGCTATTGGGTGCTGTGATGACAGGGGGATGGTTAGCACCCTAGAATTAATATCTGACAGCTGGGCCAAAGTTCCCATGAACCTGGGCGCACGTGTGGCCGAAACGGTCAAGGGGTCAGCTCTCCCCAAAAGCGCCCTGCTGTGAGCCCCATTGTAACTGAGCCATTTCTGTCCACATTTCTCAGAAACATTGCTTGCTCAATCTTTTGCAGGTGTTGGCGAAGGGAAATGTATAAGTATTGTAGGAGTAGCACGGGGACAATTTTTATAGGTTGTACTTCCTCCACAATTCGCAATGCTCCATATTTGCCATGGAACACTAGTCGACAACACTTTCTTGACAAAATAAGTCCGGTCGTACTTAGGGTAAAAGTTTTCAACTTTTACCCACTTCCATTATAGATTTAACATAACTGACTTATAATTTATTTTTATTTCTTTTCAAAACTGTAAGATTAGCTAATTTTAAATCTCCATTATATACCATTATAGTATATCAAATTTCATAATAATAGCTAAATTCACTTCAAATATACCAACTGCATAACACAGAATATTTTTAACCACGTAATGTTGTATTAACTCTCTTCGTTTTGTTTCATCTTCTTAATAATTCTTTTGGTGTTTTTTTTGCCTGTCGTTTCCCATATCTCTGTTAAAACTGTCTGCTCTCAACCACCTTTTGCGAGTACATTAGCGATATTATTGCCATACAAGTCAACATGAGATGATATCCATTGGTATCGTTTCATCTCAATGAATGTTATTGTTTTATGAAAATTATTTTAAATCAATGACACTTCGTAATTAGATGAAGCCAGAAATGGAATCCAAAACAATTATTTTCATTGAAAAAAAAAAAGATTTTCTTGTTAAAACAAATATTTAAAAAGCTCAAAATGCAAATAACATAAAATCTCATTATTAGGTATAACATGAATTTAAAATCATTAGATATGAAATGCAAGTAAATTTAAAATAATTCTATTTAGTAGATATTATCAATATTTTAATAGCATTAATGATATTGTAAAATAATTGGGAAAATCGAATTTGCAGCGTTAAGCTGTGTATATTGTGTGTTTATGCATTTTGTATAGTGCCGTTTGATTTAAACAAAACAAAATAAACATTCCAATTTACTTTATTTAATGCTTGCATAACAATTTCGGCATTGTGTGTAGTGTCGTGTGATTTAAGCAAACAAATAAATAAATAAATATTCCAATTTACTTTATTTAATGTTTGCATAAGAATTTCCTTTTGATCATATACCTTTTTGTAAATGGATTTTTTAAATAATTTGTTTTGGTGGTAATAAACTTGACTCTTAGAAAAAGTTAACGAATTCGGCTGCATATTCGTCGATACCATTTGACTCGCTTCACGATGGGTACAAGTATCACTGATTTTTGAACATTTTATGGATTACATTTATAAATTTAATAGCAAAAGCTTGTCTAATTGTTTTTGCTCTGTTTCTGGAGATAAAAATAATTGCTTATTTGATTGTCCTATTACGAATGATTTTTATATGTCTAGTTTTTCGTATGCTCATAAGATCCTTTGGATTTTCTAGAATTTGTAAGAATGTCAATTCAATCATTATTCAATCATTAAAATTATATAATATGTTATCAACTCTGGTCAAATAAATAATTTTATAACTTACTGGCGTATGTATCTTCTACACTCTGTCTGTTATGTGTTTTTGCTTGTTATGTGATTTCGTTAATTATTTCTTTTTTAACACTTTACAACATAGTTGAAAAGCGTTTATGATCTTGTTCATTTTGTTTCTCTGTCTTTTATACATTTTTGTCTCTTAAGTTTTTTTGTCTGTTATGTGATTTCGTTAATTATTTCTTTTTTAATTTATTCAAAATGTATGTGTATTGTATGATTATACAAGGACTATGCTTGCTGTATTCGTTTATTAGATTGTTTATGTTTATATCTCAAATTATTTTAGTTGATATTGTTCTTAATTACTTTAATGTTCAAAATGATTCGCATTGCCTAATGGTTGAAAATGGGAAATTGTTCTGTATTACTGTATATGTTTTATATTTGCATTTTTCCGATGGCTCAATAAACGCAATATTTGCCGGTCGCCGGTTCAACTGCTCTAAATCTTCGGGTGTGCTTGGCGGCTTCGGCACAAAAAATATATCACAGTTTGGGCAACATTGGTCAAAAGAAATCATCGGATCATTCTTCTGTTTGGATCTCATCTGAATGGAAACAACTTCTGGAAGTTTTTTAAATTCTGATTCTCTCCCGGTTACGGTTAAAGAATATTTACCGAAAGTTAATACTGCTCAGCTTATATGTATGGTAAATTTCTTATTTTTTTATTACAGACAAGGATATCTTTCTGAAATATTTACATAAGATTAAATGTTCTACGCATTGTTACTGTCTTCAGATTGGTAATGTTGACCACTACGTTTTCATTGTATATATGCAATTAATTACCATTTTTCTAAAACCAATGATCATAATAGAGGTGCTTAGTTTTCTAGATCTAGAGTCAGTAGAAATGACAAATCTATTTCAATAATTAAGTAGTGTAGAACTATCGATGTTCGAATATCTGAGAGTCTTAGTTAAACTTTTGGAATTCTCTTTAATTTCTTTTTATTATGTTGTATTGCTTGTTGTGTTCCTTCTATTGTGTTGTATTGATTCTTTTCTTTTATGTTTCAATGTTACTTGGCTTAATTAGCCTAAGTTTTCAAAATGTATTAATTAATTGTTTTATGTATTTTAAATTTTATTCTGCTCTTCGCATAAACTATATTCCAAAAAGTGTTGGAGGAATGTTGTTCGTGAGGAAAGTCTCCCTGGTACGACAGGACAATTTGTAAAATTTAGTTCTCTATGTTTTATTTGTTTTCTCTCTTGCTGTTATTATTAATATTTTTTATAATTATTTTTGTGATATTCTGCTTTATTATTTTTGTTTTATTATTATTTCTCGGCAGTCCGTCGCAACGGCTCTATACACTTTAGGTGAGCTGGGCGGCCTGGGCAATAAAAAAAAAAGAAAAACTAGGCAAAAATCTAGATAATATGAAATTTCTCAGGAATTTTTAATTTTTGTCTTAGATCTCACGGTTTGAAATTATAATAGAACATTGATATAATAGCTATTTCTTATTCATAAATAAATAATATACAATATATGTAATATAAAATCATTCTACAATATGCAAATTAATTATTCTGGATTTAAATGTGTTTAGGGATGGAAATTGAACTAATCAGTTAATGAAATCCATTTTCCCATTAATTTCATATTTCAATCTAAGTAATTAATCCACTGAATTCACCCAAGTGAATTAGAAAATAATAGCGTCACGATATCCGTTTCATTTCTCGATTTTTTCCTTTAATTAACTTTGAGACAAGCAAGTAATTATATTGAATGCAAAGGTTAAACCTGGGATACATAATTGAATGAATTTAAATTACAATGTCACATAGAAATAAGTTAGAATAATTAATATAATAAATAGAAATCTTATGGATTTGTAATATATCCCACACTGATATATTACATTTGGTTATACTTAAAATATTTTATATACTTTGAAAACATTGCATAAAAAATAAACCGCTTAATGAAATACTATTTATTACGAAGACATATTCAATGTATTGTAATATATACCAGTTTAAATAGAAACACCTGGAATTTATTTTACTATTTATACCAGTTATATGCAAGTGTAAAATGTTATCCTATTTTATAAATTGCAATTAAGAAAACTTACATTCCAAAATTTAACTAACTTTTGTATATTTAATTTTTATATTTAAAGTCTTTAATACATAAATCGGTAAAAGATCATTAAATATATCTTTTTGAAACAGTCCACCTGCAAAATTTCGAATAAAATGTTTACACATATGATTTGAATATATTTTATATAATAAAAATTCAGTTTTCATCCTTCTCTATATTATCAGAACGACGTTATCGCTTATGAGTATAAATAACATACTTTCCATCAAATCAGAACCACATATTCCGCATATGTGTGTGTATGCAATGTATTTTCCCCCTCTATCTGAATTACTAATTTACCAAATTACACAAAATTTGGTAGCTTGGTCATTTGTGGGTTACCCTGGCGGTAATTAGATTTTGGTACGATTCTGGAAAAAGTAACCTGCTTTTGTTTGCAATATGGTCCGCAAAAATGTATGCATTCACTCTAACTGAATGGCCTGCAAACATGCCAAACTCTTATATAAAAGACTACGTGTGACCAAATGTATCAACGAACTGCTTGTTTAACACGCAATTTTTGACGATGAATGGAATAACACCTACCCCATAACAGCACGACTAACCGTTCTCGAGATATTGTAGTTCTCCGAATAATTAACACGACGTGTTTAAAAATACGTCCAGTCTCTAAATGGAAAGAAAAATTGAAATAAAACTGCAAATTCAGTGTAATTTCAAATAATTATCCGCGTTTTTTGTGATTTTAAACTGAAATTAATGATATATATAAAAGAAAGAAAGAGAAAATGAATTTGAATCCGTAGTGAAAGGCATGTGATGCCCATATCATTTTTTTTTTACTTTCCTAACATACGCAGTATTCTGACAGTAGGTTCAAAAATTCGAATTCGAGATTTCGATGAAAAAGCACGTTTCAAGCATTCAATATAGATCGCACAATTCTGAGGTGATGTTTCTGTCTGTATATGTTAGTGTGTGTATATTGCTTGCTAGTTAGTGATTTTATGGAAGCGATATATCACGAACGAATGAAGCGTTTCGAATATAATTTGCTAAAATTATTATAATTAGTGAATATGGAAACACGATTGATTTTAATTACAACCGAATGTTCGAAAGACCCCCCCCCCCCTCCCGTTAATGTTTGAATGAATTTTTGAAAATAGAATTGCTAAATCTGCAATTTCAATAATAAAAAATAGTCATTTCAGACGTAATTTTTCATTAGACGAATAATGCAAACTTTACTAATCTAACATAACTGTTCTCAAGATATTTCCTGATTTTCGCATTAATTTCACAGAAATCATTTAAAAATCAAAACTTTTAATACTATTGAATAACTAATAATTTACAACTTAATTTTTAATTAAAAAACGGTTGACATAAACATTATAACTCTTACAAGAATCCGTCTCTGAGTTATCGCGCGTTTTCAAATACATTTATAAGAAAAGTTATATAACATTTATTTAGAAAAAAATAATAATTATCATCAAATAGGTTCCTTTTACAAACGTAATATTATGCAACACCATTCTCATGAATCCAGATCATTCCATTCACGGGAGAAGATACTTTTTACATCAGTTTTGTATTTTAACCCCTAAGAATTTGCCAATAGCCATTTATTTCGAAGAATGATCTTAATTAAATGTTATTGGAATTGAATGAGTATTTTGCACTTTAGTATAAGTCATTCATTTGGGACAGTAAATTGCCAAAAGTGTCCAATCTCAATTTACGTGGTGTTAATCCAATGACAAAATCGTCGTTCTGTGGATCTTGTACACGATTATTTCTCTTTGAAACACACAAAACCATTGCATTATGTACAATTTACGTAGTGTAAATTTAATGCCAAAATCATTGTTCTCTGGATCTTTTACACCATTATTTCTCTTTGAAACAAAAAAAATCCATTGCATTAAGTTCAATTTACTTAGTGTTAATTCTATGGTAAAATCATCGTTCTTTGGATCCTGTATACCAATATTTCTCTTTGAAACAAGCAAACCATTGCAATATGTTCAATTTATTGGTCTTAATTCAATGCCAAAGTCATCGTTCCATGGATCTTGAACACCAGTATTTGTCTTTGAAACTAGCAAAGCCATTGCATGATGCTCAATTTGCAATGGTTTTGCTTGATAAAATATTTTTTGCTTGAGTTTTGCTTGACTAAAGGGAAAGTCATATGCTACCTACATCAGGTTTTTTGGTATTGTTTTACCAGACTAAAACTTGTGATCCAGGTTTTTTCGGACTAAATCTTCGTCATTGAAATATCAATCGACTGGCTGGCTCTCTATATAAAAGTAGTGAATATTTCATTAATGTACTTTTATCCCAATTCATTCATTCAACGGTGATATTATTAAAATTATCATAATACTACAATAATTTACATTACTTAAAAACTTAAAACCATGGAGGTAAAAGTACTTTCTAACTCCATGCTTAAAACTTCATCGACAAAGGCAGAAATATAAAATCGTCTGATTCTCTATGTAAAATCAATAAATGTTTCCTTCATATCAGCTATATTCCAGACTCCAGAGCAAAATAATTGTGCGGTAAAAATTTCATAAATTGTTATACAATTCATCATATAGCTTGATGTGCTTACATTCTGTATATGTTAGAATTAGCTTTGTTGCAGAAATAATCAAAGTTTGATGATCATTTAAACTCAAAAATGTTGTAATTGCGTTGGCGTAGTATATAGATGCACGGACATAACTGAAAAAGAAAGCTGTTTTAGGACGGATGCAACACTACATATAAATTATAAAACTTTAAAAATCACGATTTTGATACTTTAAAAAAAGATGGATGCCATATTTTATTTTTGAAGTGGGTCACTTGATCTATTCATATAATATAGGTGCAATTATTAATTCAATTTTTATTTAAAGAACAACCGAACATATTTTGCACAATTTCTTATATATATATTTTATGGGATAATTTGAATATTTCCTAATATTTGCTTAATTTTTTTTTTGAAAAATTAGGTCTCATAGGGATCAATATATTTCATTTTTTCAACACGGGTTCAATCCAAAGCTAATTGGGTGATATTATTCATTTACATTTTCGTATGTCCAACCGACCGTCTCAACAACATACTAAAATTTCATTTTGATATAGTCATTTCTACGGCAGTTATCGTGCAAACGGATAGTTAGGCAGACGAAATAAAACAAAGTCATACCTCTCAACTATGTTGTAAAGTATTAAAAAAAGGAAACAATGATGAAAGAAACTATCGACGCTTAAATCAGTCTTCAAAATATATAAGTAAAAATTATTGGAAATAACATGGAAATAATTGGAACAAGCAAAAAAAATTGTAATTTAAAAATTATAATACAAGCAAGAAAGTTAATTATAAGTACTGACTGGTTTCAGAGGCTATACATTCTAACTTCGTCAAATAAAATAGAAGAAAAAATATAAAATTTGGAAAAAAAGTTTGACAAACAAGATGAATACGTAAGAAGACTACAGGAATGGAAGGAAATTATATCAAGGATTTTTAAGCGCAAGGGAAATAGAAACATTAAGTATCAACAAGAAAGTTTGATAGAGAAACAGTATGCAAAAATGTCCAGTCCAAAAATGTTATTAGGAGACAAAATGACATTTGTTTTCAAAACATCGATATGATTAAAAATGTTAAGCAACTAAATAATTGGAATATGTTTCGTATAATACAGTAGAAATCAACATATCTATGACATAAAAAATTGTGAAATTAAATGTGGCTTCAAATATTCAAGTACTGGTGTGTTCGAATACGTGGTACATAATATTCTCCATTTCGAGTACTTTAAAGTAGATATTTATTACTTTTCTTACATACATAATGCATAAGGAAAGTATTGTGACGGGGTCGAAAATTCGAATTCGAGTTTTCGATGGGAGAGCACTGTGGGACACATTTTAAAAAAGTAAAGCTTTATAATTAACTTTAATTATTATTAATCATCATATCTTAAAATTGCCGTAAATTCTCATATTAGTAGACTTAGTATTTTATCGTACATTGCTAGTTGTGCCGCTATATAAAACCCTCCAATTATTTAACTTTCGTGTGAGTCCTGTAAAGGAATTATTAATTATTATAATACTCATTGACTGAACCATTTAAACTTTAACAATAAAACATTAATTACATCATAAATCTTAATTAAATTCAATTACACTATTTAATTATATTATTTCAGCGGAGGGGACATATGTGACCAAAACGGAAAATCCTAAATAGTGGTTACGACCGGATATCATTTTCAATGGGCACATACCTTCAATTTCTGCCTTGGACTTTGATCATATATCAAATGCTTGCATCAGTTATTAGTACTGGCCATAACTCTTTGGCGTGTGGCTCCTTCTCGTACTCTGATTGCACTCACACATTAATATATTTCCATTATTTTGGCACCTTCTACGGGACACCCTACAAGTCTGAATTCACCAAATCCAGTCTTCGTCTCCAAGTTATCTTAAGTCGTATTAGAACATATAGGTATCTCACTCGCTCAAGTCATGTTAGTTTCTCATTCTTCTCCAGTCTTCTCTTAAGTCAAATCTTCATAATTGTCTGTTCTTGCTCTCAGGTCACAGGTTGTGGTTCCCTCGTTGGGGAGGGGGGGGGGGGTAACTCTCCCTTTCCTTCCATTTGTCGCATTGAGTTTGACGTAACAATCGTCTTTTTTTATTGGTTTCTCCTTTAACCAATGGAACCATTCCACATCTCGTAAGGCCCAGCTCAGCCCCTCTGTCATGGCCCCCTAAATTTATGGTCTTCTGACCTTTAAGTTCACGGGGTGATAAAACCACAATAAATATTCACATAAAATTGTCTCATCAAATGTGAGATCTATTTCTGGTCTCACAAGTAGGTTTCAAGCATCCCTGATCACGAATCAAACATTTTTGAGATGATGTGTGTATGTGTGTGTGTGTGTGTGTGTATGTGTGGAGACGATATCTGACGAACGAATACAGCGATTCGAATGAAATCTGGTTCAAAAAACACAATCCGTGAATAATTGAAGCCTATTGTTGTTAAACGTAATCGAATGTTCAAAACCCCCCTAAATTTTCGAGTGACATTTTGAAAAAATCATCAAAAAATCAAAACATTTAGCAAAGTTACGCAAATAGATGTTTCTTATGTAATTTTTTCTAAGAAAACGATTGATATGAACTTTAGAACGCTAGCATGAACCGTTCTCGAGATACTGTACATGCTTTAAATAAATTTATCAAAACATCTCATAAATTAAAAAAAATATGTTAACTGTTGAGAAACATGTTCACTTTTCATATATAATATCATGCAATAAATTTGATGACATCGTTCTCGTGGATCTAGCTCGTTCCATTCATGAGAAAAGATACTTTGAGTAATAGTTTTGTATTCGAACACCAATAGTCATTTATCTGCTATAAGAATAACTTATTTCTCCGTTTATAACGCTTGGCGAGATTTTGGTGATGAATTTGGCGGAATTTCGCCAACTTCGCGACTTTTTTAAATGTTGCTAAATTAACCAAAATCTCGCCAAATGAATAAAAATGACGCTAAATCAATGAAAATGACGACTTATTGACGAAAATTCAATATCTTGGAAAGAATAGAATTATCTACTATAAGAAAAACCTATTTTATTTACTGTAAAAGTAGTAAATTTATTGCATTATATAAGGAAAGTCATGTGTTGCCCACATCAGAGTTTTTTAAATGCTACTAAGTTATAATTGCTTTAAGAATTACATGATATTTGAATATAAGTTAGAAATATAAATACTAATTACTTTCATTCTTTTATTTTTCCTCATTCTATTGAAAAAGTTCTGAAAAAGCAAACATTTAAGCTTACATTTCAGAAACAATTACTAATTACATGGTTATTAGAAGGATTTTTGCCTTTAAGACTTCATTTAACTCTCTACCTCAGTAATCCGCATTTTGATATCAAGTAATTTATTATGTTCCTTATATACAATAATGTATAAGGAAAGTATTGTGACAGGGTCGAAAATTCGAAATCGTGTTTTCGACGGGAGAGCACGTTTCAAACACTCCTGATCACGAATCGAACATTTATGAGATGATATCTTTGTGTGTGTATGTTCGCGCGTGTGTGTGTGTGTATGTGTGTGTGCTCGAGCGTGTGTGTATCAGTGAGTCTGTGAGACGATATCTCACGAACGCATGGAGCGACTCAAAGTAGCCATGCGGTCAAAATGACCGCTTCCGTGTAGTTTTTGTGTTAAATCTACCTATTCTATAATTTAGCACTACAACAATATTTTATTTTTATATTCACTATGCATTATACTGATAAAAAAATTCATTGTCGAAATTCTATTACAGAATTCTTATTTTGAATATTTTATTATCTCAAAACAATGTCGAATACAAAAAACATGTTTAATGGTTCACATATGGCCTATCGCAGGAACTTTCGTCGCGTAGAAAATGAAATACATCAAATAAAATAAATCCATGTGTACAATTCAATTCTCCTCTTTTGCATGCTTAAAACAATCAGTAACGAAAAAATGAATTTCTCCGCATTTATCTCTCTTGTTTTACTCGAAATATTAGACAAACTTTTTTTTTACCTCTGAAATATAAAACTGGGACAATTTGGAACTTGGTCGTTAATTAAATTGCTGTATTTGGTATATTTAATTGCATCCGTAAAATTATACATTATTTAAAAAATAATAATAATTCCAGTATTGATTGGAATTGTGGAATCGAATATATATTAAACAAAGCAATTAAGGATTTAAAGAAGAATGAAATAGCGAAGAAAATCTGTATAGATCAATTTTTGATAACGAGATGTATTTGCAAATTATGTTCTAATGAAAAAAAATTGAAATTCATATGTCAAAATCCTAAATGTGCTATTTAATGTGGAAGACAGAAATCTTAAGGCTAGACAGTATGTTGCTGTAAGGTTCCAAGAGTATTAATCTTATTTTAGGGTTATTTTTATATTTTTATATGGTAATCAATCACATCGTGATTATGAAAGTACGGCCCATTGTGGCTCTTTATGTTCCTGGCTTAGTCATGGGAGTAACTTCCTTAACCATGGGTATAACCGCTGTAACTATAGCGCAATGGATAAGGCAGGAGGATCGCGAGTGGTAGTCCCGTGTTAGAAACGTTAACGCCGCGCATAGTTTTCACCGTGTCTATTCAAAGAATGGGCACGAAAAATCATTAGGTCGGAAAATCAATCTCAGAGGGAGTGAGTCAGGAGAAGGGTGGTACCGTTTATGTGATTACCACACCCATAGAGTTCCAGTGTACATTGTGTGGCACTGACCCAACCGTTCAAACAGATGTCTTACACCTTTCTGCATATTAGATAGCCTGGTGCAAAGGATAAAAACGTCTATTGTGGTTCAGCTATGTGTAGTTATTTAAGGGTGAGAGCTATATTGGATTCACACTGATCATTTAACTATGGCGAATGTGTATCCGTTTTCGTTCGCTTACAGAAGATGAATTATTTGCTATTTTGAATATTTCGTGTTAATTTTATGACGTTTTCTACATTCTACTGTAGTAGTTTTATTTACATGGAGGCTTATTTGATAGTGAAATAAGAGGAAATCTACCTTGTAGACGGCGATTGGAGTCGACGAAAATGTTGGGAAACTTACAATTATCTTTCGTTCTTGCTGTTCAGCACATTATTACGAACATGAATAGAAAGAGACCAAGTAAACATTTCTTAAAATCATCACATCATGCGTAAAATCTGAAGGCAAATCTGAATTCAGTGTACAAAAATAAGTTACAACGATTTCCAACCAGGATTTCTAGGTTTTTCCGCAGTCAAGTATTATTCCTGCGTCTATCTTCTTGTCTATGTGGATCGGATATATAAGTTGGCACTTTGCATGTGCAAACTTCAGAAATCTATGAATTTCCAAGAAGATCATGCCAGGATAAGATAAATAATAAAAACAATATGGTAAAAACATGAAAATGCATAGTTTTGTTAAAATATGGTAAATAAACCGCCAGAAGTGGATTTCAAAATATTATAAACCGAAATTAAAGCGGTTATTTATTAAAACTGGCAAATGAGCAATATAATGTCTTTTCAAGGAGCTTACGCTTAATGTAGTTAGTGTTTAGTTAGTGTTACGCAGTGAGTCCAGGACAAACTTGTTTGGATTGAAAGTTTTTGTTTGTAATTACTCACGTTTAAGTTTTTAATAAACTTATATTTCCGCTTTACTTAGTGTCTGTTCCATTGATGTTAGCTACTGTTAATTTCAACTCTTCTGATGGTAAAATCACGAGTTGTTAAAAATAATGAGATATAGATTTCTTCACATACGTCCCACTGACTAGTGTTAAGCGACGCTTAAACCCACAAGGAATATAAGGGCCCAAAGCGAGCTGAGGCACTTGTAACATCAAGAACAAAACAATTTTATCTCAAAAATACTATTCAAAAATAAAAGTATTTTACTGTCATTGTAACAATTATGCGTACTATGATATTTGTGATTAAGTACAATATTTTTAACTAAGACAGTTTTACACAGACTATCCGTTACTTGTTAAATATGCATAAATAAAAATGTTTCTCAAAGTTTGGTAAATACGAGGCCTATCAACTGCAAAGCAGGAGGCAGGACAAGGTCAAATGCATGCGCATTCATTTAACGATGGCGTCACTCGCAATTCCCTTTACTTCACATCGGAGAGTAACATACGAAGTATAAAGGGTCTAATATTTTTACGGATTTTTAAAAATAAATTAAACATTGATTTCTTTCCCAAAATATTTTAATAAAATTAATAATAACGTTCATTCATTTTCTATGGGTCACAATATGTTTAGTAAAGTTTGTGGATCTTTAAAAAAATAAGAGCAAAAGAAAATACCAAAACTTTAAAATTTTCTAAAGGCCTCCCTCCTCCTCCCCCCCCCCCAAAAAAAAGCATTTTTTTGCATGCTTTTATTTTGAGAGTCAAAACTAAAATTTTGTCCAAAAATTTTTAGTTTGGGGAAACAAAAAAAATTTTGGGCGACTCTTTTAAATATTTTGCTTGAGGTACTAAAATTCCTAGTTACGAGGCTAATTCTTTGCCTAACTTTCATATTTTTACGCACTTTTACATATATTTTCTGGATACTGAGGTTAAAGAATAATTTTATCTGAAAAATAAACTCTTCCTATTAAATTCAGGAAATAAATTTAATTAAAATAAGCAGACTAAAGTCCCCTTCTCTTTAACGAGTCTCAGGAGGTGGGATAAATGATCAGGTGTAATTTATACTCCGAATAACCTGCAGTGCATTTGAATTCTCCCCCAATCCAAATAGTCTGTAGCTCATAAATGTTGGTCGTTTCAAAGCGCATTTTATTACTATTTTCCCAACATATTTAGTACCACAATGCATAATAAAAGTGTTATGACGGAATGGAAAACTTGAAAAAGATATTTACACGGATTTGTTTCGAGCATTCCTGATCTCGCTTAAAAAGATTTCTCAGGGCACATACTATAATTCTGGACCATAGCAAATTAGGTAAAAGCTGGTGATCCACAAAGTACTGGAGGCCTATATTTCATTCTCAATCATTTGTTACTATAGAAGTTGTTTGAGGGACCGTAGCTTAGTTTTGCTCACCCAGCGACCCAGCGAAGGTTAGGGCGGTCCTGCTCTTTTGATGTGATTTCTGTGTGTATTTGTATGTATGTAAGTACGAATACGACCTGAAATAATAGAACGAGCCGAATGACATTTTGTTTGGTCATTATTCAAATCAAAAACCAATTCAAGAAATCAGCTTAATCGAGCATTTTAAAGTTAAATTTTTAAAAATATTATGCAATTCATGACAGTCAATTTCTAAGTCTGTTATGACGACATAAAGTTCTGTAAAATATTTCCATTCTATAGTCCTTGCACTACCTATAGTCCTTGAGCTCCTAATTTTTCTGGACGGTCGAGTACCACGCACATCTCGCGGTCAATATTATTAACTACCCCTAACAAAATATAATTACTATACGGACCCTTAACAAAATGCAATAACTTTACATTCCTTCTCGTTGAATACAATTCTCATTGAATAGAATTTATTTTAGATATAATAATTGTAATATCTGTTCTTATTTCATTCATCTACAACAATTTTTTAAAGATTTATTGAAATATCATTCTGTTAATTATATAACTTTGGCCCATCGAAATTAAAATGATCCTACAGTTATAAATGTGGTGCAGCATAATACGAAACTTTATATTAGCTTTTGGACTTATTAAATTATTCATATTTAACATGGCCGTAATATCGTATTCGTGAAATCATTATAGCATTAAACACATTGCGTTGTGTGCCGCTATTAAAACCCACCATATTAAACTCTAGTGCGAGTTCCTGTAATAGAAAACATTACATACTACCATAATTAATTGCACCATTTTAACTTTAAAATAAAATTAATTATTAATACCATAGATTACTTATTACATTAATTGCAACAATTATTCATATTAATTGCGGAGAAGAGAGCAAATGTGAGACCAGTTAAATAAAATGCCTAAAATGCATTGATGATCTTCAACAATTATTGATATGATCACATACTTTCAAATCTGCCTTTGGAATTTGTCACGAGCTCGTACTTAATGTCGATCATGTTTGTACTGGAACCAACTCGCGCATGATACTCCCACTCGTACTCGTGGATCATATCGTTCTGCCGTCTAAGTGTTAATTTCGAACACTTCTGTAACAACTGTATATCAGGACATTGTCGTTCTCCATTGCCTCCGTTATTACGTACCAGTTGTCTTGAATTTTGGCGTTTAATCGTAGAAGTTATCTTCTGCATTGTATCTTAAATGTCCTGTAAAAGTTGTCGTGAGTTATCATCTCTGTTGTCGTCTTTGTTGTTGTTGTTGAAACCCAGACCGTCCGACCTACCAGAAAGGTGTAAGGTAACTGTTTGGACGGTCGGGAAGTGCCTCCAAATTTGGACCGGTACCCAGTGGGGGAGGCATCCACAGGGACCGTACCCTCCTTCCCCTACCACCAACCTCTCGGAAGGACTTTCGGACCCACATGTTTAACGTGATCGTACTCCGCATGAACACGGCGGCAGTTTTGACAGTGGCTGGAATCGAACCCGGGCCTACCGAGTGCAACTCCAGCGCGCTAACCAATGGGCTACCGCGCCCCAGTCTCTGTTGTCGTGTAGAAGCTCAGTATATTCTCTTGAAACTTTTTGGTTGCCGTCTCTTTTGTCTACAGTCTGTAACGCCCCTTACGCTACGATTGGCCGACCTTAGGCCAATGCGACCAGATATCTAAAACATTGGTTAAAATATTTAACCACTCTCGTGGCTTCACCTTGGTCTCTAAGGTGTATTGCCTACTATGACCTTTCGGATCAGGGTGCCATAAACTAGCGTCTAATGCCATTGTTAAACATAACGGACATCATAAATACAAACATAAATCTGTCTCACTAAATCTTGTCTAGTCTGGTCTCACAATAGGAATTTTAGATAAGAATCCTTTTGTCCTTACAACCGAAAATTAAGCTCTAAAGTCTCTACGCGTAAATTGAAATCTCTACACTTGGCCACATTAGTTATTATAGAGAATATGATCATGACACTAAAGTCACCTGGCGCGGTAACAACAATAGCTCCTTACTGTTCCACTTCAGTAGAGATTCAATACAGTCTTCCAAAAGAAAAATCCGAACACTGGCAATGATTATTCCGTCTCTTTGGGTCGCACATTCAAACCAAAAGTATCATTAGACTCGTTATAATGTGTACTATAAATGAATGTGCATCCAATTTTTATAAGGGATCATGTTCATATTTAGTTACTCATTTTTTCCAAAAACTCAAATTGTTACACCCATTTTCATGTCCTAATATTTCTCATGTGGACATCATACCACATATAAATCTGTGTGCGATTCCGACCATAGATACGGGAAATACACGAAAAAAAACATTTAATGTATGTCTCCTTTACATCATTTTCAGAGGATTTGGATTTTGCAGATGACATTGTTCTTTTGGCTTTTAGATTTTGTGATCTACAACAGAAAAGTAATGGCCTTAACAAGTTTGCTAAAACTACTGGTCTACAAATCAATAAAAGTAAAACAAAAGTCTTAAGAATTAATGAAAAAACTTCTGAAAATGTAAAATTAGATTATGAATCAATTGACGATGTAAATAGCTTCACGTACCTTCTTGTACTGGTGAACAAGGAGGGTGGAACAGATGAAGAAATTAAAATAAGAATTGCAAAAGCTCAGAATTATTTTAGAAAAATTAATAAAATATGGAGAACTACTAACATTAATTTAAAAACCAAAATCAACCTTTTTAATTCCATAGTGAAAAGCGTTTTACTATATGGAGCCGAAACATGGAAATTAACATGGGGCCAATGCAACAAGTTAAATGCCTGGCAGACTAAATATCTGAGGAAATTTTTGGGAGTATTCTGGTCGTATAATATTACTAACACTGAACTCTACAAGAGTACTGGACAGGAAGAAATCGAGACAGAGATAAAAAACACAGATAGAAATGGACTGGACATGTCTTGAGAATGCCGCAGCATAACATCCCTGCTGTGGCACTTACATGGGCGCCTGAAGGAGGAAGATCTCGGGGTCGACCAAGCTTACTTAGAGGAGACTTGTTGAGCAGGACGGAAATCTGATGGGATGGGCCAGCTCGTCAGCAGCAAGGAATGCAGCACAGGATCGACCAGGGTGGCGACACAAGCTGAAGGCCTTATGTGCAACTAGGCACGATGAGTTATGATGATGATGATGAATGTCTGTCTCCATATTCAAGGCAGTAAAATGAAATTTACGGATACTCCGCAAACATACTTTTTGAATTTCATTGATATGCCAAATATATATACTCAATTTTTACTCAGGCTAATTTAATTTGAAATCATATAATATTTCTTTGACTATTGACTATAACTTTTGTAGCACACAAATGCGTATGGCAGTAAAATATTAAAAATATTTATATATTTTATTTTTTTTTCTCTTTCGTGGTTGTCACATAATTTGTTTAAAACGTATCCACTAAAAGACACGACTTAAAAAAATCTGATGTGGGCAGCACATGCCTTTTCTTATATAATGCAATGAATTTACTACTGTTACAGTAAAAAAATAGGTTATTCTTATAGGCATACTTGGCATATTAGGCATATGGGCATATTTGGCAACATTTAAAAAAGTCGCCAGGTTTTCGACATTCCGCAAATTCGTCGCTAAAATCTCGCCAAGCGTTATGGACGCAGAAATAAGTTATTCTTATAGCAGAAAAATGACTATTGGCGTTCAAATACAAAAGTATTACTCAAAGTATCTTTATTCATTAAATGGAAGGAGCTAGATCCACGAGAGTGGTGTCATCAAATTTATCGCATGTTATTACAAATGAAAAGTGAACATGTTTCTCAACAGTTAATATTATTTTTAATTTATGGGATTTTTTGATAAATTTTTTTTAAATATGTGCAATATTTCAAAAGGTTCGAGAACGGTTCATGCTAGCGGTCTAAATTTTTATGTCAATCGTTTTCTAATGAAAAATGGCATAAGAAATAACTATTTACGCAACTTTATTAAAGGTTTTAATTTTTTATTATTTTTTCAATATTTCACTCGAAAATTTAGGGGGGGGGGGGTTCTGAACATCCGATTGCGTATAAAAACAATAGGCTTCCAGTATTCATAGAATGTATTTGTTTTTCAGGTTTTGTTCAAATTGCTCCATTCGTTCGTTAGTTATCGTCTCCACAGACTCACTGACACACACACACACACACATCATCTCAAAAACGCCTGATTTGTGTTCAGGGATGCTTGAAACGTACTCTCCCGTTGAAAACTCGAATTCAACTTTTTGACTCCGTCACAATACTTACCTTATACATTATATGTATATAACGAAAGTCATAATATCTTATACAGAAAAACTCAATACTATTTGGTACAATTTGGTATAAGCATGGTTATAATATAAGCATGGTTATAATATAAGCATGGTTATAATATAAGTGCACTTATATTTTTTTAGCGACAAGCAGTGTTTAAATCTAGTCGCATGCTCACCCATAAAGCAACCGCGGATTGAAATACTTAAAGCACGGCTAATTTGCCTTAAGTTTCAGCAAGATTCATAAAAACCGATAATTTGGCCTTTCAATGCGTTGTCTAATTATCACGGCACTTATGGTTTTGCTAAGGAATGGTTATATAATCGGCCACGGGCAGAACCTAACGAAGTCGGATATTTTATTTCTCCTCCGGGAAAGAAGAAAATAAGGTATTTCTCGAAAAGTTCCTCCAGATCCTCCTGAAATCTTCAAAGTGACCTATGTGCCTGAATCTTTACATACTTATAATATCGACCACGCAACAGAATCGAACTTTTAATCTTCCTACAAATGGAGAAGGAAATGGAGGGGATTTCTTTCGCGATTGCCAGATAATTTGCTTTTAACTTATTATTTAAAAGACAAAGCTTGAAATGATTTCTTATACATACAGGAAAGCTTAATACTATTAAATTTGATATAACTCACTATAATAACTTATATATCCAGGGTGATTAAAAAAAAACTTTGCCAATATATTCGCCCCTAGCGATCATACCGTTCAAGGGAACAGAAAGAAATTTTGGATGCAGGTATTTTAAGGTATGTGCTCAAGAATGATGTGAAAAAACAACAGTCCTGCTCTCACATTTAGGGTTACAGTGACACAATTTCGAAATGTTCAAATGACAACACCTACTTATTACTTTCCTTATATACATAATGTATAAGGAAAGTATTGTGACGGGGTCGAAAATTCGAATTCGAGTTTTCGACGGAAGAGCACGTTTCAAGCATCCCTGATCACGAATCAAACATTTTTGAAGTGATGTCTTTGTGTGTGTGTGCATCAGTGTGCCTGTGGAGACGATAACTGACGAACGAATGGACCGATTCGAAAGAAATTTGGTTCAAAAATCACCATCCGTACACACTGGAAGAATATTGTTTTTAAACGTAATCAAATGTTCAAAACCCCCCTAAACTTTCGAGGGAAAGTTTGAAAAAATCGTCAAACAATCAAATCCGCTAATAAAGTTACGCAAATAGACATGTCTTATGTAATTTTTCATTAGAAAACGATTAACACAGATTTTAGAACGCTAACATGAACCGTTCTCGAGATATTGCACATTTAAAAAAAATTATAAAAAAGACATATAAAATAAAAAAAATATATCCTATTGAGAAACATGTTCACTTTTCATATGTAATACCATGCGATAAATTGGGTGACATCATTCTCGTGGATCTAGCTCGTTCCATTCATGAGAAAAGATACTTCGAGGAATACTTTTGTATTTGAACGCCAATAGTCTTTTATCTGCTATAAGAATAACTTATTTCTCCGTCAGTAAAGCTTGGCGAAATTTTGTCAACGAATTTGGCGGAATGTCGCCATTTTGATGACTTTTTGAAATGTGTCAAATTAATGAAAATCTCGCCAAATGGATTAAAATGACGCTAAATCAATGAAAATGACGACTAATTGTCGAAAATTCAATATCTTGGAAAGAATATAAGTATCTACTATAAGAAAAACCTATTTTTTCACTGTAAAAGTAGTAAATTCATTGCATTCTATAAGGAAAGTCATGTGTTGCCCACATCAGATTTTTTTACTGGAATGTGATTTTCACAGTGAAAAACCATAAACGGCGTTGAAACGGTATCTGCAGCACGAAAAACGCCGGGGCTAGGCAGAGACTAAGAAAAAAGTGAAAACAACTGTGGCGTTCACCAGAACACAAATTTCGGTTCTATTGATGTCACATTCCACTACCTGTGTTCGGCTCAGAACCCAGCCTGCTGAACCCCTTTGAAAGGAGAAAAAGAGACCAAGGAATGCAGATATCCATGTTCGGCGTAAGACAACGTCATGACTGACATCATCCTCATAGGAGAAAGAAAAGGCATTGTGATTTCAGTGCCGCTTGTTTTCTTGCAATTTGACTTGACCAACATGACCCTTATAGTGAAACAAGGAGGAACTTATTACTTGAATGGGCAAAATGCTGCAGAGGCATTGCGTGTTTACAGCACAAATCATCGTCTAAGACGAGGTCTGTGTTCTGTACAAGCTGTACGGGACTTGATACCCAAATTTGAAGAAACTGGTTGCACATGCGATTGATCTCGGCCTGGACGACATTCTCTTCTTGTCTTGGTTGTTGCAGAAGTGCATGAGACGATAAGCGAAGGTCGTATTGCAAGTGCACACAATGTTTCACGCGTACTGGTTTAGCTGAATTCTACGGTCCGCAAGATTATCCACTTTATTCTACACATGTTTCCGTATTGGTTCCTGCGTGTCCAGATGTTGCAAGCGGATGATAACCAACTACCCTTAGATTTTGCTAATGAATTCCTCATCCGTTATGACGATGATAGCAGATGGTCTTTACGCATTATGTGGACGGACGAGGTACATTTCTCCTTAACTAGTAATGTGAATGCGAAGAAATGCGTGCATTGGACAGACTAAAATCTCCATGATGTGGTCTCACTTCCGTTACACCAAGCAAAAGTGACCCGTGTGATGAGGGATAACAAGCATATTCATCATAAACCCTTATTTTTTTAAGAGGTTACTGTCGAAATTCTACAGATGTGCATGGTAACGAGTGCTCGCTATGAAGCAATGTTGACCAATTACGGCATTCCTGAATTGCAACAGCGAAATGCCCTATCTAACGTCGTGTGGATACAAGATGGCGCTCCCCCACATGTTGAGTCTTCTATCAAACGTTTATTGACACAACAGTTTGATGACAGAATTATCTGCAGCCATTTCATGTTCCCGTGGCCAACCAAGTCCATCAATCTCACTCCAATGAATTTCTGGCTGTGGGGATACATTAATTCCAAAGTGTATGCAGGTAATCCGCAAACTCTATTTGATTTGAACGATGTCATCGCACGTGAGGTTCAACAGATTCCTGTTGCCATGGTACATGCTTCAGTGCTCTCCACCATCTGCCGCGTGCAAAGTGTCTTCGTGTGTGAAGGCGGGCAGGTGGAAAATTTGTGAAACACAATAAAATGTTTTGCTTTTTTGTCACTGGTCTGTCCTTATTGGTTGTGTTTTACTTTTACTTAATCTCTGCCTAGCACCGGAGTTTTCCGTGCTGCAGGTACCGTTTCAACGCCATTTATGGTTTTTCACAGTGAAGATCCCATTCAAATAAAAAAAGTAGGTGTTGCCATGTGAAAATTTCGAAATTGAGTCATTGTAACCCTAACTTGAGCGCATACCTTAAAGTACATGCATCCAAAATATATTTCCGTTTCCTTGAACGGTATGATCGCTAGGGGCTCATATATCGGCAACGTTTTTTTTTATAATCACCCTGTATACAGGGTGTACCAAAAAGAATGATACGAGCTTTATTTCTTTACCTGTTGGAGATAAGTGGACAATGTAAATTGCAAAAATGTTGAAAGTAAGGTAGGAAATAAGGCTACGTTAAAGAAATAGTTCTCCCATTCATTTTCAAAAAGTTACACTTTTCCATTTTTATACGACCCCCCCCCCCCCTTAGACACATTTGGTCAATCAGAAAATTTTTATTTTTAATGCAACACGATTATTAAATAAAACCGCATATCTGTATCTTAAAAATCAACCAAATTATGATAAAGGAAAAAATCTGACTTATGCCACATTTCCGGACCACGTGAAATGTTGTTTCATGAGTGAAAATAGGGATCTTAAACAAATTGACGATGAAAATTGTTTAGATCAAAAATATGTTAATATGTGTCAACATTTGTTATCACAAATGTATCTAAATAAAGCATTATACAGACATAGATCATATAAAGCAGTGGTACTCACTACGCGTTTGGGTATCTTATGTATTATCATACAGTTTTATCGTTTTTGTTATATGTCACAAATTTACCTTTCTAATTTGATATAGGGTCCCCATTCACAATGTTCAATTTTCAATTAAATAAAACTCGCTCACTTTTAAAGATACAGATATGCGGTTTTTTTAATGATCTTGTTGCATTAAAAATAAAAAAAAAATTCTGTTTGACCCAATTTGCCTACGGGGGTTGTATAAAAATTTAAAAAATGTAACTTTTTGAAAATTAATGGGAGGATTATTTCATTAACGTAGTCTTATTTTCTACCTTACTTTCAACATTTTTGCAATTTACATTGCCCACTTATCTCCAACAGGTAAAGAATTAAAGCGCGTTTCAAACTTTTTTGGACACCCTGTATATGTATGTACCTGTATATATTTTAACCATAGACGGCTTTTAAATAACGTCGCGTGCTCACCCATAAAGTAACCGTGGAGTGGCTGACTTGAAGCACAGCTAATTTGCCTTAAGCTTAGGCCAGATTCATAAAATCCGATAATTTGACCTTTGATCGTTTTACTTAATTATCACGGCACTTTTGTTTTGTTGAGGAGTCTTTGGGCACGTGCAGAATCGGCCACGGCACAGAACTTAACAAAGCCGGATTTTCGATTTGTCCTCGAAGAAGGAGAAAATCTCGGATTTTTCGAATAGTTTCTCCAGATTCACCCCCAAACCCTCAAGGTGACCTATATGACTGAATATTACCTATAGTATGACCACGCAGTAGATAACCTCACGGAACCGAATTTTCAATCTCTCTATAGATGAAGGAGAAAATAGTGGGGTTTAAAAATAATTCCGCTCCCTAAAGAAGCTCCGCTTACCTAACAAACACTTTGAAAACTTATAGTATTGACCTTGGGACAAAAACTAACACACAATTTTTAATAAGGACGACTATTTTTAAAGCAAATAAAAGCTTTTCCACAAAACACAAAAATGGAAAACTCCGAAAACACCTTTCAATCTGCTTGTTGTTATTTTGCAAATAATATTTTAGTCAATGTAGTGGTACTTCGCAAACACACAGCTATATTATATTTCAACTCAATAATTTAATTTTCAAACACAGTTTAAGAGACTTGAGCTTATATATACGTCGATTTAAGCTATACATACATACAAAGCAGTATACAGGGTGTCCAGTGCTATCGGTGCCCAATGGCTATTTCCTCAACCGTTAGACACAGAGATACACTTCCAATTGCAAAAATGTTTTAAATTTTAAAATATATTATCTTAGAAACAGTTTAAATCAATAAATGCATTCCTGAAAGAAATACGCAATATAAATATTTATACAGTCCCCCGATTCTATCAATTATATTTAGTAAAATCATTCTCATATAATGTTATGCAAAATAAAAAAAAATCATCCTTTTACGACCAAAATTGACCGACTTATAGCTGTTTAAATTTTGAGCACTTTTTGTGCTGAGAAATGGTCAATACGGTCCCTAATTGGTTGGTTGCCTGAAAAAATGGTCAATACGGTCCCTAATTGGTTGGTTGCCTAAAGAAATGGTCAATACGGTCCCTAATTGGTTGGTTGCCTGAAGAAATGGCCAATACGGTCCCTAATTGGTTGGCTGCCTGAAACGGGGCATTTTTATGCGTGGAAAAGCGACTTAAGTCATGAAATTTAATGCTTCATAACTCGGTGAATTTTGGTCGTAAAAGGAAGATTTTTTTTCTTATTTTGTATGAAATTGTATGAGGATGATTTTCCTAAATATAATTGATAGGGTCAGGGGACCGTATAAAAATTTATACTTCGTATTTCTTTCATAAATGCATTTATTGATTTAAACTGTTTCTGAGATAATAGATTTTGAAATTTAAAACATTTTTGCAATGGGAAGTATATCTCTGTGACTATGGGTTGAAGAAATAGCCATTGGACGCCAATAACACTGGACATCCTGTATATAAAAGCATATATAAAAATCCGAATTCTGGAGTTTTACCTTGCATACGACGTTAGATACTGGAAGCGAAGCCGGATATTGGACTCTTATTTAACACATTATAATACCCCTTTTGTGTTGTGGCTATGCAGCCAGTTATTGAGTGTTGTCTATTATTATAGCGGATATCCCATGATTAAACAGGTTTCTTAAATTGCTTACGAACAGAATGCTCGCCCTCACTAGTAATATTATTGTTTTGAATTTTCTGAATCTTTTTCTGGCAATTGCAGGAAAACATCATATTTCTGTCAAGTTTTAACTGTATCCCGCGATGGCGTATAATAATAGAGCGAATAACAGAGCGGGATACAGTTAAGTCTTGTCTCTGTATATAATTTCATTTATCAAATGCCAGTTACATTGGCCGCTAGGCCATCAAACTTCTAGCTTGCCAGTATCTTTCGAATCTACAAGAATCTCTGTATATAATTAAACCAATAGTTTACTAACACAAGTTATTCTCTAATTCTGTAATTCAAATTGCAAAGTCATTTTCATTTGTAATTTATCCAAAAGCAAATTAAATTGTGGCAATAAAATAGACACAGCATTAAGTTTTCGAAACTTATTTTAATGCATTTAATTAAAAATAAAGTATTATAAAACATCGTTTAAAGTTACGCAGTTTTAGTAAAATTCACTAAACAGTAAAGAGCAATTTTTAGCTATCACGACATTTTTTATCATATGCGACTATAAATAAAACCATGGGTCGCTTATAAAAGAATTGTATATGGGCATCAGCGGGGAATTTTAAGGAATAAAAGTGATAACATAGAAATTACATATATAAGAATGATTATACATTAAATTCATTTAACTTGTGCTTTAACAATTTTGATTTAACAACCCGTTAATCTTATATATGTAATATTCATGTTATCATTTTTACTTTCCCTTCAATACATGGTAATGTATAGGAAAAGTATTGGAATCATTTCGAAAATCGCAACTCGAGTGTTCGACGGATCTACATGTTTCAAGACCTCTAGAATACGAAAAAACCATTTTTAGCATGACGTCTGTGTGTGTGTGTCTGTCTGTCTGTCTGTGCAGATTTTGTATCCACTCTGACTAAGAAACTAATTGATCGAATTTCATAAAATTTAGTAAGTAAATTACTTGTGGGTAAATCTGGTGCTGATTAGTTTTGGGTACGATGTAGGATAACAGAACCTGCTTTTTTTGGGAAATGGCTCGCAAAAGCCTTTATCCACTGTAGCTAAAAAACTAATAGTTACACTAAAACTAATTAGATCTTGGTACGCTTCGGAAAAAAGATAATCTGCCTTTTTTTGCGAAATGACCACAAAAATCGTTAAAATCTAAAGTGAAAACTACGAATGCTTAAATATATCCATTAAATGCTTGTTTTATACTTAATTTTTTTAATGAAGAAAAGAATAAGACCAACCCCATTGCACTAGGACTAGCCGTTCTCGAGATATTTTAGTTTTTCGAATTTTCTCTACGTCACCTTTGAAAATAAGTCCAGTTACCAAATGAGAACGAAAATTGAATTAAACGTGAATTAAATTTAATTAAAATAATGAGAACGTTGATATTAGTCTGTAGGGAAAGTCATGTGCTGCCCACATCAGATTTTTTTGGTTCTTTAAAATTCTGTTAATGTCCAATTATAATTTATTTACGGTCACCCCACGGTTTCATTTTGAGTCCCATTATGGCCAAGAATATTGTGATAGCTAAAATTACTTTTTATTTTTTAGTGCATTTTACTAAAACGGTATAACTTAAAACATTTTTATAATACTATTTCATTTTATACTTTATAGTCTCTTACGATTTTGTAATCAATTTTTCTTCAGATATCAAATCAAAGCTTTCAAAAATATTTTATTGAATTCGGCATGACCAGTAGTTTGTCTAGATGTTTGTTTCAACTTCTTTGATGGCATTTTGAACATACTTCCCTACATACCAAAGATCTGAAATTTGGTGCACAGCTAAGTCCAGTGGAATATTTTAATCATCGCAAATATGTATGTGTTGTTGTTGAGACCCAGACCGTCCGACCTACCAGAAAGGTGTAAGATAACTGTTTGGACGGCCGGCAAGAGCCACCCAATTTAGACCGGAACCCGCAGTGGGTGAGGCAAAGTAAAAGTTCAAGAAAATCGTCTGAGTAGAAGTGTGTCAAAAATTGATTTCAAAATTTGACCCAAACAGAGAAACCAGCCTAAAAAAAACCAGTGTAATAAGAGTTGAATTTCATTGTTGGGTTATCATATTTTTGATGTGTGATGATTTGCGGTCGCCAAATGACGTTAATTCCAATAAAATTTGTTCAATTTTGAATTTCCTTTTGAAAAGAATCTTATGTGGGCAGAACATTAGTTTCACTACAGACTCAGTATCAATTTTCGCTTTCTTTCTTTCATAATTAATTAAATTGAACTTGATTGAACAAAATAAAACATTGAAAAGTATTTAAAATTACACTGAATTTGCTGTTTACTTAAATTTTCGTTTTCATTTGCGACTAGACGTATTTTCAAAAGCGGCTAACAACTTTAATATCTCGAGAACGGTTTGTCCTAAAGAAGTGGGGTTGGGTTCATTATTTTCACCGTTAAAATTAAGTACAAAACATGCATTTTACGGATATATTAATACATTTAATCATATGCAGTATTTTATTTAATATTTTGAAGTCCATTTCCATAGAAAGGAAGGCGTATTGTACCAAAATCAAATCAGCACTAGACTAACAACAAGTGACTTACCTTCCAAAAGTTCCTGAATTTCGTTGAATAGTTTTTGAGTTAGAGTGCGCGCGCATACACACACACACAGATGACATGCTAAAAATAGGTTATTTGTGTTCTAGAGTGTTTGAAACGTATAGATAAGCCAAAAATTCGAGTTCCGATTTTCTAAATGATTAAAATACTTCTATAACTACTCATTAATTAATAATTGGAAATTAAATTTCATCAAAATACAATTGACCGTTCTACAGGTATACGGTTACAAACATTTTGACATTGAACTTAATTTTGCAAAACAGTGAATTTTCGCCAATTAGGCGGAATTATATAAATTTGGCAATATTTTGATCCATTTAGCGACATTTTAAAAAGTCTCGAAATTTATCGGCAAGAGAGACAGTTGGACTGACAGACAGACGCTACTTAAACATAATTACAGTACGATCCTCTATCAAAAAGCAATTAATTTCATTCATTTGGTATCATTTTCATAAATTTTGTGACTTTTAATTAATTTGGCAATATTTTGATCAATGTGGCGACATTTAAAAATGCCTTAAAATTCGTCAGCAAGTGGGACGGTTGGAGTGGCATAAAACGGTATGGAAACATTATTATATTATTATCTTTTTCCAAAACACTATTAATTTCATTGATTTAGCGTCATTTTTATCAATTTAAGAACAGTTTTATCGATATGGCGACAATTTTGTTATTTGGCGATATTTTAATCAATTTGTTGACCTTTTAAAATGTCGTCAAATTTGTCGCCAAGTGGGAAGGTGTTGTACTGACAGACAAAGGCTTCCGAACATCATTACAATACTGTTACCTTTTAAAATACAAATAATTTAATTGATTTCGCATCATTTTTATTAATTTGTCGACATTTTCGTCAATATCACATCATTAAAAAGAGTAGACAAGTTTACGATATCCCACCAAATATTTCGACACACGTTACAGAGAGAAACGGAGAAAAGTGTTATTCTTATAATGAATACCAGTTGTTAATTGGTCTTGTAAAAATTCATAAAAAAACCAAAATTTCAAAACAAGTTCAATTAAAAAGACAATATGAGTACTCTAGACCAAGTCTCTATAGCCCCGTTCACATGCACAATTTGAAGCCGGTATCATAGCCGCATTTCGACTGTGTCACCGTTCACATGTCCAAGCGGGGAAGATACCGGTTCGAAAGAGGGTTGAAAGGAGGTATGATTTCCTTCCTTCTTATTTGAGGGAACGAAGGGGGTAGATTGGGGATTTTTACCCACAATTCCATGCGCGCAACTGCGATTTCTTGAAAAACATGGCGGATACTGAGATACCGCGTGGACCTTGTTTACAAATTCTATCTGAAGATTGTACAATAATGCTGAATTTATAGCTTGTTATATAGATTATTTTGCATTCATTACACGGACTTATTTACGAATTAAACGGATTGATCCTTATTATACATCAGAATTTAATGAACGGAGAATCCTACTGAAAAAGACTGATGCGGGTATGTACATTTTGTTTATTTGAGCTAACTGTTATTCATGAATTAGAAATATTTGTTCCTCGATTTCAGGATAATTTTTATAGAAATGTTTGTTTCTTAATTACAAAACGTATACAATTAAGTGTTAGTTAAAAGTCGTAAGCCAGCTGATTTTCCTTTGAAGCAGCAACTTTAAAATATAATGTTTTGTTTCTTGGGCAAATTTTCTGGATTTATCTAAGTAGTTTTTAACAAATGATGCAAAGATTTTCTTAGTTTTATATAAGGAGAATGTATATTAGATAAATCTATCTTAATACTCGTTTATTTTATATTGTTAAAAAGGAGTATAATGTGTTTATATTTAAATGAATATATGTTGTTAATTATTGTAAACAAATTATTTATACATTATATTTCAAGTTTGATTATTTTAGTTTTGTATTCTAAGCTTTTACATATCAATGCGAAATGTTCCATAACTTGATATGATGTGATTATGATGCCAATATTATGATTAGTAGAGAATTGCGTTTTATAATTATGTATATCAATAACAAAGTAAAATGTTTCAAGCATTCAAAATAACTTTACATACATACATTTTGCAATAAACTGAACTGTGTAAATTAGCTTACAGAATGCTCTCCCCCCCCCCCCTTAAAAAAAAAAGAAAAGAATGATTGCTAGTATCAGAAATATAAATTATTTTCATATATTTTAGATACTAACTACATATGAAGACGATTTTATTTTATTAATTTTATTTTTGGATTACTTAGAGGACCACCTATTTTACATATCAATAAAACATGTCCATCATAAGTATTTTTTATATTGCTATATTAAAAACATTATTTTTAATTGCGGTATTAGTGGTATATGAGATTTTTTGAATCTGGGCCATGCAGTAAGGTCTTATGTGTTTTTAATAAAAAATGAGTTATACCGATTTTGTAATAATTAAAATGTATTCGATATAAATATGCATATTCTTTTCTCTATGCCAACTTCTTATATGGATTTGTCTTGAATAAAGTTTCTTAAAATGGTGTTACACTTTTTCCACTAATTCAAGTTTATACGTCATAATTTAGCTTAAAAACGAAGATTAAATGAGAAAAACTTTCTTTTTTGACTTTTAAGAATGAATTCTTTAAACAGTTTCATGGAATAAAACATTTATATATATATATATATATATATATTACAATAAGCATATATTTATAGTTTTAAAAATATATTAAATTTTATTTTGGCATATTATTTTTAATTTGATGTTTAGTTTATAAAGATCCAAGTTTAATTTATATATACATTATTTCGATTTAATTTATATATATAAGATTATTTTGTTTCTCATTTCCGCACATTTGTCATATTACATAGATAAAATAATAACATGGGATAATGAATTAAAAATGATACGCTTTTTAAAAAAGCAATTAAAAAAAGAAAAGAAAAAGATATATTGTTTACCAAACATGAATGTCAAAAGCATTTAAGAAAAATTGGTCCTAGCCCTTTAAGCGGGAGTAATGGGGGTTGCACATGTGAACGGGTCTAGAATGGATCTCGGAAAATACCCCCTTTTTCACCCCAATGTTTCATGGCCGGAAAATACGGCCTTGCATGTGAACGGGGCTTATGTGGCACTATCTACCTGTTTGACCGGAATGCTTTTGCGAAAGATTTGGCAAACAGTTGTTGACCAAATAGGATTTTTTTTAATTTTGCGTTATTGCTGAAAACGACTATAAATTAACAAAATTCGGAATCGATTGAAATTCATAAAATTAACAAACTGATTATGTTTCAATAATATTTATGTCTTGCTTTTGGTCTGTCCCACTTGACGATAAATGTGGTGACCTTGGCTACAAACTTCAGACATTTTGAAAATATCGCAAAATTAACAAAATATGGCATTTCTCCAATGACTGGTACGGTCTCGAATTTCGCGACTTTTTTGGCGTCAATTCTCTTACGGAGCCCGGTGTTTTTAAAATGTATCTTTAGCTTATAGAAAGGCATTTCCGGTATTTTTTTTTGCAAAGTTAACAATATTCTAACAATATAAAACACGCGACATAATTTTTTTTAAAGAAGTTGATACTTAAAAGAAATTTAATGAAAAAAGATACTTAGAAGAAATTTGATAAAAAACGGAACTAAAAGAAATTTGGGTTCTTTTCGGCTAACAGAGCGCCAGTCGTTTGTTTTCTGCTGGAGGTTGTTATGGGAAATAGGCGTTAATCCGTAGCAATTTGAAAATAGAGTTACGCTGGCTTCACCTCGCTACTATCACCTGCTAAACAACATCACAGAATCCGGTCTCCCTGGCTGTTGGAGGTCGCACGTTGCAACAGCTATTCCGTAGCAACAGGTGTTCCGTAGCTCATAGTGTGATTCAGTAATTCGAACAGTGTTCTACGCTCGCTAAAAGCACAAAATCCGGCCCCGCTAGCTGTCGGATGTTGCACGTAGCAACATGTAGTTTTGCAACAGGTGTTTCCTAGCTAATAGTGTGATGTAGCAATTCGAGCAAGACTCTACGCCCTTTAAAAACATAGGATCCGGCCGCGCTAGCTGTCGGAGATTGGACGTAGCAACATGTACTTATGCAACAGGTGTTTCATGTCTTATAGAGTGATGTAGCAATTCGAAAATGGATCTACCGCCTGCTAAAAACATCACACAATCCGGCTACCATGCAATTACATTCACTTTACCACTATCAGTCAAACCATAAAAAAACAATACTAAATCTTTCACTCTTCACAGCCATTTAGCACACACAAAACAAATGAAAAAAACTTGAAAAACGATGAAAAAAATTTCCAAACCTTACTCAAATCTATCAAATTCCAAAATCAACACATGTTGAATCCAAAAAATCCAAAATCAACATGGCTGGTTGCAACACAGCACTCCGCTTATCGCCGATTTGGCGCAAAAAAAAAAAAAAAAAATGACCGTATCGGTCATTGGTATTGAACCCAAAATATCACTAAATCGACGCATAATACATTGTCAAATGATCAAAAATTTAATAACGCAAAAAATCTATTATTTAAATTTAATTCTTTTATAATTCCTGTCGCTTTGAAAAAATTGTCATTTTAATATTCTTTATTCAAAAGAGTTGGTTTTATTCCTCGTGGGGCAGCTACATTTTTTTAGGGAGTCTAAGGGAGTTTAAATTAATTGTGTTACGGTAGGGGATGGTATAGTATCACCTAATCGATAACGTATAAGAAATAGTAATATTGAATGGTAGAGGTGTGTGGATCGCACATGTCTGTGGATATTAGGAGCTCAAATGCGGTTAGCGGGCGAATGGAAGGGAATATTTTATATTTTTATGAATGGCGGGTAGGAGGCAACCTTTTGCAACTTTAGCATGTCTTTTGGCCGACTTACGTTTCTGGTTATGGAGAGAATAACAGTCTTAAAGACAAAAATAGAAACCAGATTTGTCGAAATTCAAACGGACACTACCATTCATCCACAGTGATGTCCTATATTCAAAGACATATTTCACGACTGAGTTTCCATAATGTACGAGTATAACTTCGACCCTGGCACTTAACATCAACGTTAAAGAACTGTACATTATTTAACTGGATCTGTAAGATATCAATAAGTTTTATTATTGTTTGATTTCATCCACAAGTACACAGGAACATCGATGTTTCATTGAGTTATTTTATGTATTGTACACGTACTATTAGTGTAAACTTATACATTCAGGTATGATGCTGATCTCCAATCACTTGTTTTCCATTCTGAATAGTTTCTGAACTCGAAGTTTAAACCAATTTCTTCCAATAATGGAGAAAATTTCTGTACAATTCTTGCATAGAATGGTTCGTCTTTTGGAGTTCGATCATTTACTACTGTTATGGTCACAGTTTCTAAAGACATACGACCCATCTCCAGCCATGAATTGAACAGAATTCCGAACTCGCTTATTGGATGTTGAAAGGCTAAGTGTAACACCTTCAATCTTGAACATTTTTGCAGAAAACCTATTAGATCAGGAGACCAATTATTGTCATTTTGCAGCCAAATTATGCTTAGTTTTTCGAGGGAACTGTTAACATCGCATAACTTAAGATGTTGCAACCAAGGGCCCATTTCAGTTGGAGATAGTCTTTCGTTTTGTTTGTACAGTTTGAAGTCAATGGATCTAATTGGCATGGGCTGAACAACAAATCGTTCTATTTCATGTCTTGTGGCAGACCCAGAATGGTAGATTAAGTCAATTTTTAATTCTGGATAGCTTTTTAGAAAACTTTTCCAGGTATTAGATGAAATTCCATCATATTCAATCCTGTTTGAACCATCACAAATTATTTTTAATTGCTTTAGCATTCTTGAATTTATCGGCAAAGAATTAGAGTTTTCCAAGGCAAAGTATGTTGTAATAATGTACTCCAGAAATCTAGTGTAATCTACAGCTAGCTCTTGCACATTAAAAAAAGTGCGGTATAATAAAGGATCTTGTGGACGATATATCCTTTCGAACCACTCACTGTCAAATCTATGTTCTCTTAAGAATCCTTCCAACTTCAAACTCCTCAGGGTTTCAGGGTTTTTAGACAAAATAGACTCGAGCATTTGTTTTGCTTCATGTCTCTTCATATAAGATTTACGGATTACTACAGTTCGTAGCTGTGTCTGAGAAACAAAGAATCTCGTGATTTTCTGAAACCCATTAAATCGCTGCTGAATATCAAGACGCATAATATATTTACCCATGCGATTGAAAGATACTGAAGACAGCTGCGAACTAGCCGATACGACTTCCAGAAACGAAAACAGCTGTTTCAGCGTGTATTTCGTAATGAAATTATTGACTTTCTTGCAGACGATTTCAACGTGGCGGAACAAGTTGCCAAATCTCCGAGCAAGGCGAATTTCTGGACTTATTGAAGTGCATTGGTGCTCAGGAATTTGAAACCGAAACCTCCTCCAGAGTCGGGGATTAGTGTATTCTTGGGACCACTTGCGACATACTAAAGACATCCGACTTTGATCTTTACGATTCAAATATGAATATATATTTTCAAGTACAAGCAAGGGTAGGTCTGACCAGGCAGGGGAATTATCTTGTCCACACTCAGTACATTGCAGACTGTTGTCTCCCGTAGATTCAAACTCCATTCTTTCGTGAGTATCCACGTCAACAAGACTTGAGTTGTGAAAGTAGTCCATTTTATTCATCATTTGAACTCATTTTTTGAATCCAAATAGTCGTATTTTTAAGGCAATCAGCTGCTGTGTTTACGTTTTAAGTACTCCAGATATAATTAATACATACCAGAATCAGGAAGAGTCGCTTTAAAATATTTTCAGTATTTTAAAAAGCAATTGTAGAGTAATTTGTGGGATCTGAGTTGAATTGAGTTTATGTTTATTTCTTATCCTATTTTAATTATATCTATGATAACCTTGCCACAACGTACATAATAATTTTTGAAGCAAAACAAGTTGCCATCATTTAGGTGAAATAAAGAACAGAAATATAATATACCATTAGAAAGGCACGTTGGTTAATTTGCCAAGGCTTAACTGCATTCAGAGCTCCGTACCCGAGCCACAGTGAAGCCTTATTTTGTAAGTATGGTCTAAAAATTTACAAAAACAAGTATATTAGAAAAGCAAGTATTTTACATAGTAATGATTAGTTCACTCTAAATTAGAGAATAAAATGTATCATTTTGTGTGATAGTTAGAAATTGGACGTTTTTCATTACTTTCCTTATATACATAGTATAATGTATAAGGAAAGTATTGTGACGAGGTCGAAAATTATTCCTGAATACGACTCAAACATTTTTAATGTGATGTCTGTGAGTGTGTGTGTGTGTGTGTGTGTGTGAGAGTGTGTCTATGTGTGAGTGAGTCTTTGTACGCGATATCTTACGAACGAATAGAGCTATTCCGACGAAATTTAGTACAAAATTTACAATCAATGAATGCTGGAAGTCTATTGTTTTTAAACGCGATCGGATGTTCTAAAGATCCATAAAGTTTCGAATAAAATATTGAAAAAATCATAAAAAAATCAGAACTTTCAATATAGTTACGTACATAGTATATTTGAAGCAGATGTAGCGTTCGTAGAAATCGCCGACAGAAACATCGCATCTGCTGCAGCAGGTGCAATGTTTCTGTCAGCGATTTCCATGGACGCCAATGCCTGCAAAGGGGAATCGAACTGTTTGGGATAGGGTATGTCAAGTACCTGTCTTTCTAAGAGGTTCTTCGTTTTATATTGACGCTGTCCCACCCGTCAGCAAGAGGTTAAAATAATAAAAATCGAACTTTACCAAGCTGATGTTCCTAAATTACTTTTGATTTTCGTTACAAGCTTTTAAAAGCAATATCTTTATTTCATACTTTTTTTTCTGAAAATGTAAATCTGTGATTCAGATTTAGACTACTGGCAGTAGTTATCTCTCAGTGGTTTTGTGTGCAACTCTTTTATATAATAGTATTTCAGGTAAAGCAAAGGAAACAATTTTTCTTAACAAACTGGTTGTAAAAAAACTGAGCACACTTATTCTGTCATCTAAGATAAGTTTTCAAACAAATTTTCGTTAATTTTTTTTCTAATAGTACATCGCAGTACATCTAATAGTAAATCCAGATAACAATACACTCCAGAGAATATGGGGAAAATTCTTCCATGTACTGTAGGCTCAAAAGTATATGCACTGCTATGTAATACTATCTTTTCACATAGTTTTGTTGTAGTAGAATTGCATGTTATGCACCCTCCTCCCAATCAGCAACTTCAATAAAACTTCGAGAGACATAAATATAAAGAGTGCCAATAGCTCAAGAAAAATCATGAACTGACTAACATCAAATTTTATAACACGCATTCTAGAGGAATAACATTTTTAGAAACGGGACGCACACACACACACATATATATTTATATACACATATATATATATATATATATATATATATATATATATATATGACACTATTACCCATAGCAACCACAAAATGAAAGGAGGCAAAATGTGGAAATTAGAATAAGTACGGGATACAGTAAGAAGAGGTCTGTGTATACAAATTTTTCATTTTCATGCCTGTTCGTCATATGATAGCGCTAATAAGAGATTTAAAGGAATTGACGCGTGTGGACAGTTTTTGTTCCAAGTAAAAGTTTTACAAGAAAGATTTAATTGATGAACTTAAAATTTTCAGTATATCCTGATATAACTTAGATGATTTTACGCATAGTCGTATTATTGGAAAGATCGACGAAAAGGGCGAAAAATTGCAGATGTTGCCAGGGAGTTTGACATCGCCCACAGCGTTGTCTCACGGTTATGGCAAGCATTTAAAACAACTGGAATGTGTAGCAAACGTCAGGGGGGGATTGTTTTAGAAGGACGACGCCTGCCTGCTGGAAACAAGTACATTGTTCTATCGGCAAAAAGGGACCGGTGCACAACAGCTCAGTAGGTGGCAAATGAGTTTCTTGCTACCACAGGACAGCTGATCTCAAAAAAACTGTAGCCAGACATTTCTGTGAAGGAGGACTAAACGCCCACAGACCTGTTGATGAACGCCCAGACCATACGACCAACCCTAGGGCTTATGACAGGTTAATGCGTGGTCGATGCAGACCTGTTGTGTATGTCCCATTGTCCAAACTGCACCGTACCTCCCGTTTGCAATGGTATCGTGAGCATTGCAATTGGACCTAACAGGATTGGGCTTGCGTACTATTCTCAGATGAGAGTAGGTTCAGTCTGTCATCGGATTGTAGACGCCAACTGATTTGGCGTGAGAGTGTTACTGCTTATCGTCCAGAAAATATCCAGGAAAGGGACCGATATCCGACATGCAGTATCATGATATGGGCCGGCATCATGATCAAGTGCCATACGCCCCTACATGTGGTTGCAACTGGGACTATGACCGGCCAACGATACATTGATGAAGTTCTACTGCATCATGTTCGCCTTTTCTGTGGTGCTGTCGGAGAGCAATTTGTTTTCACGAACGACAAAGCGCCATGTCATCGAACACTCGCTGTTCAGTATTGTCTAGTCAACGACGGTAGTCAATGCCTCGTATGGCCAGAACGTTCTCCAGATCTAACCCTAATGGAAATGTTTGGAATGCTTTGGGGAGGCGATTTGCTAGTCGAAAATATCCTCCAACAAACAAGAACGCCCTCATCGGTGCACTAACAGACGAGTGGGATAACTTGTTTCAACAGCTGCTGGATAATGTTGTTGTTGAGACCCAGACAGTCCGACCTTCCGGAAAGGTGAAATAAAACTGTTTGGACGGTCGGGAGGCGCCACACAATTTAGTAGGGAACCCAGTGGGGGAGGAATTCACAGGGATCGTACACTCCTTCCGCTACCACCAAACTTTTGGAAGGACTTACTGACCAATATGCTTAACGTGATCGTACTCCGCGTGAACACGGCGACAGTTTTGGCAGCGGAGGGAATCGAACCCGGGCATAACGAGTTCAATTTCTGCGCGCTAATCACTGGGCTACCGCTACCGCTGGATAATGTTGTGTAAAGCATGACACGACGTAGAATGTTGCATCGCACTCCACGGTGGACATATCCGGTATTGATACCATTCTAAAAGGAGCCTGCTGTCGTTCATATGCACTTTTCCATTTCTCTGTACACAGCATCAAATGAGCACTTTTTTCCTTTCAGATGTTTCAAAATCTTCCATATTTTCCAGAACAATAAATGATCTTTATTCTAATGTCCGAACAGTGTGGCAACAATATTTTATCCTGCTTGGACTTCACCTCCGCTTAATGTTGTGCTGCATTGCAATTTGTGATCCATCCTTAGCAATTGTCTACCAGTGTATATACTCTGTTGCACAAAAATATATCCATCCATAAAACATTGAACAATAGCCACGAAATTCGGTATCATAGTTTTGCGTTTAACACCATTATAAACGAAACTGAATAAAATATAAAATACAAAAAAATGTATGCACACATAAGAAATTTTGCTTCAGACTCGAAATTCGGTATATATGCATCGTTTGAAGAGATATGTAAATGATTAGAATTTAGGAGCAAAATAAAAAACTTTTTATTAAGAAATGGCGGCAACAAGATGATGACACTTTAGTAAGTGGTAAATACCCTCTTGGCAGCTATACAAGCCGATGTTCGGTGTGGCATTAAATCAATTAAGTGCTATTGGTCAGCTAATTTAGAATCATTCTGAGAAGACTGTAATTGTCGTCCAAGCATGTCCCAAACGTATTTTATTAGTGATAGGTCTGGGGATCTCGGTGGCCATGGGAGGGAATTAAATTTTCGAAGACATTGTTTAGGAAATCGTGTAGTATACAGTCGAGAGTTGTCTCGTTAGTAAATGGAACCTGGGTGGCTTAATAGCATAAGCCGAATAACCGGCTGCTGAATATCGTCGATGTACAAACTAGCCGTCAGATTGGTTTGCAGCACAACTATATGAGATCGTCTGTCTTTCTTTCGACCCAGACCGCCCGACCTACCCGAAAGTGTAAGGTATATGTTTGAACGACCGGGAAGTACCACCCACTTTAAACCGAAAGTCAGTGGGGGAGGCATTCTCAGGGACAGTTTCCTCTTTCCCCTACCACCAACCTCTCGGAAGGACATACAGACCCACATGTTTGACGTTATGGTACTCTGCGTGAACATGACGACAGTTTGTGAAAAGGCAGAAATCGAACTCGGGTCGTCCACGTGCAATTTCCGCCCGCTAACCATTGGGCTGTCGCGCCCCCAGAGGTGATCGTTTGTCCCACAAGATGGCTCTACAGACATTCACACCACGTGTGATGGCCGTCTGCTACTAAAAACCAAATGCGAGATTGGAGCTCTAACCAGTTCTCCTCCACATACGTATGCGACGGTCATCACAACTGAGAGAGACGCGGGATTCGTCACTAAAGACAATGTGCCTCTAATTTGATACTGCCCTGACTGATTGACCTCGAAATCAATCCAGACGGCTCTGCGCATGTTTTGGGGTCAGTGGTAGGTGTCTTAGTTTACGATGGTGATGCGTCTTAATGGGCGTCGACACCTAATCCTACCTCCTGACAGCCGTCTCTGACTAGTATATTTTGATACAGGATACATGGAAGACAGCAAATACCTTAGCTGATAGCGACGTCATTGGTGTGGACATGGCCCTTCTTCTGATTGCATGATCCTCTGGAGCAGTTGTCTGGCTGCTGTGTCCTGACCCTCTGCGATGGTTACATTTGCCTTCTCTGATCCACTGTTACCAAAATGGAGCAACTACCATATCACTCCAACCAAGATGGCGATTGAAACGTCTGTGGACCAACCAGCTTCTCGTAGGCCTGTGAAGCGACATCTCTCTATATCCTTGAATTGTTCACAGTGCCATGGAGTACGTCTGAAAGGCATCTTTGTACACAACTTGCATTATCAAAGTAGAAAATAAAGGATATCCTAAAATTCACACAAGATTTGTGTTCTGCGCCATTTGTGCGATAAAGTGTTGGCAACGTAAAAAAAAAGACAGCGTGAGAGCTGACAGTTTAGGGTTACTGAAAATGGAGCGCTACACGAAATATTTTGGGCTGGAGGCATCATCGTACCATTCTTCTTCGAAAATGCGGCTGGTCAGGCAATAACAGTTAATGGTGCTTGCTATTGTCACATTATAATCAAGTTTTTGTGCCTAAATTGCAAGATATGGATGTGGACGACATGTGGTTTCAACAAGACGGTGCCACATGCCATACAGCCCGAGAAACAATTCAATTACTGCATGCGTCATTGCCTGGTCGAGTAATTTCCCGTTTTGGTGATCAGAATTGGCCGACCAAATCATGCTATTTAACACCGTTGGACTTTCTTCTTTGGAGTTTTTTGAAGACTAAGGTTTATACCAACAAGTCCACGAACACTCACGCCTTGAAGGAGGAAATTGAGCGCTGTATTACCAAAATTCAGTCACATTTATGCGAAATGGTCATGGAAAATTTCAACAAAATAGTACGTATGAGCCAGCAAAGCCGTGGAGGTCATTTACTCGATATGCTATTCCATACATAACCCTGTACTCTATACTTTATGAATCAATAAAAAATGTACAATTTTTTATAGTAAACCTGTGTTTTCTATCAAAATTACTTCTTGCTTGAATTTTGGGACACCCTATATAATTCCAATTGCCCGTGAGTGAGAAAACTCTTTGTTTTAATTTCTGCACAATGCGTTGATCTCATGCGTTTTACATGAGCCACATAACATTATTAATGCCGACAGTTTGATCATTTGCATAACTCTTAAAACGACATTTGCATCCCGACTTTCGCGGTTGTAACTGAAATTTTTATGGCTGTATATATGTTTTGCAACAGAACTTTGATACGTACTAAAATTATAAAAATATAAAAGAATGACACAAAAACGTTGAAATAAACTAATAATCGCATAAATATATACTGTGATTATTTTTGTTTTGAGCTGATATGCGCTTTCTTTCATGTCGGAAATTTTTTGCCTCATTGGCATATTTGATCTGTCCAACAATAATACTTTCTGTTTTCCGGAAGGAGAAACAAAAAGGATCCTTTTCTGGCAACAGCGAAATGTGGATGGAAGAAGATGCTGCACGTCATGTCGTGAGAATGCGGAAATGCGATCTCCGGAAGTCATTTATCATCCTTTCTCCCAGAGCGCCATCTAGTGGGTTGTAGAAAGAATGACAAAAGTGTATTTTTACTTTCTCAATATTACATTGATTTTCCAATGTCTGGCCGTTGGAAAAAAAATATTACATTGTTTAGAGAAAGTATTAAAAATCTGATGTGGGCAGCACATGACTTTCCCTGCAGACTTATATCCACGCCCTCTTTATTTTAATTAAATTTAATTCACTTTTAATTCAATTTTCGCTGCCGTTTGGTAACGGGACTTATTTTCAAAGGTGGAGTAGAGAAAATACGAAAAAACTAAAATATCTCGTGAACGCTAGTCCTAGTGTAATGGGGGTTGGTCTTATTCTTTTCTTCATAAAAAAATTACGTATAAAACAAGCATTTAATTGATATATTTAAGCATACGTAGTTTTTACTTTAGATTTTGCCGATTTTTGCTGGTCATTTCGCAAAAAAGGCAGGTTTTTTTTTCCGAAGCGTACCAAAATCTAATCAGCACCAGAGTAACCCATAAGCGACTTATATATCGATTTTTGTGAAATTCGGTCCATTAGTTTTTCAGCTAGGGTGGATACAGGCTTTTGCGGGTCATTTCGCAAAAAAGGCGGGTTTTTTTAATCCCGAATCGTACTCAAAACTAATCAGCACCATATTCGCCCACAAGTAACTTACCTACCAAATTTTATGAAATTTGGTCAATTAGTTTTTAGTTAGAGTGGATACAAAATCTGCAAAGACAGACACACAGACACACATACAGACGTCACGCTAAAAATGTTTTTTTCGTATTCTAGAGGTCTTGAAATGTGTAGATCCGTCGAAAACTCGAGTTGCGATTTTCGACATGATTCCAACACTTTCCCTATACATTTAATGTATTTCAGGGAAAGTAATAACAGGGTTGAAATTTAGAGTACCGATATATATACTGAAATATCCAATATTTCTTGGATAACCCTTAATAGAGAGTTAGCCCAAAATACAGGGCGTCTCGAAATATCTCTATAAATAGAATTTAAATTCTGAAACATTTCTTAAATTAGGCTTTGCTTCTATCTTACACAAAATATTTAAAATAAGAAATTGATGCATTTTGAATTTCATGGATGACAATTAATTAGAAAGGAAAAATATAAAATATCCAGAAATCTGCTTCTGAAAGTAAGAGAAGCTAATAATTAAATAATCTAACCATCGTTTACAAGAAACCTCATTTCGGCTGTGTAACCAGGATCAGGTATTTCACTGTGCAGTTACATTTGTGTTCACACGCACATATTTTTCAACGACATTTTAATTATATGGCTATCTTGCGTGTTCACACTTTTTTCATCAGAAGGCGCAATACCTGCATTCCTCATATGTAGTATCTAGAATGTATTGCTCTCACGAAAATTTTCGATTTCGAGATTTTGATGACAATATATGATTTAAAAAACCCCTAAACACATTTTCACTATTTTTGGAGTCATGTCCGTCTGTCTGTAGATCTGTGGTCGATTTTTTGTGCACACGATAGCAGTGTTTCTTTCAGGACTTTTTTTTGACCGGGGGGTGCGAATGAAATTTTAGGGTGTGTTGAAAGTTTCCTATTTGCCCTATATAAATATTTCTAAATGGTGTGTAGCATAAATAGAAACTAGATTAACATAAATTGTCTCCGGGAGGGCGAATGCACGTCTCCCGGGGCTTCGAGCTCCCGGAGGTATACCTGAAAAAAAAAAAACACTACACGATAGCGATCATAAATATTAATAGATTTTCACGAAACTTTATATCCGACTTCGTTATCAAATATCTAGAACTAGATAGACATTTTCTTTTAATTCAAGAGAAAACTTCGACATTTATTTGAAATTTTATATATTTTTTTAACAAGGCAGTATAGAACAAATGACTAAGCTCGTATTTATGAGACTTGATTGCTTCAATCATTGCTGTGAAAACTAGCCACGATGTAATTTTTTTGTGCAGGACGTCATTAACCTCGTCACCAGTTACAAGCCCCTTGGGGGGTACATTGGTACGGTATTACTTGGGTTATGATAGCAAATGAAAAAAATTTTCAAGCTATTTAAAGTGAAGAGCAACACGCTTTAATTGTAATCATTTTAACCTATAATACCGATTTTTCAAAAAATTTTTTGTAAAATTCGAAAAAGAAAAGTCGAGTTGAGTAACACTCCAGTCAATTTAATCTTACAATTTATCCTTCAAAATCACCATATAGCATGGATTAAATCATTTACATAAAATTATATTATGTATGTACGCGTGTGTATTCTGGTTTGTTCAAAAATGCATTACCATATAGCTGATTACAGTTTAATTACAGTTTGAATAAGAATAATGGAATTATCACTTTTTTTTCGAAATGGTCTATAAAATTCAAAATAATAATTGAATAAAAATTATATATATAAAAAATCTGATGTATGCAGAACATGACTTTCTCTTCATAACACAATGATTTTTTTTTTTCACAGAGTAAAAATTATATATAACATACACGTTAAAATATTTGTAACATTGAATTATTATCCGGAAAAGCGCTAAATGTGCAACATGTAAAACTATTTCGAAGCACCCAATTAACTCATATTTCACGCAACTCTGAATTGACAATTATAAATATTGATAGTATCCACAATAAGCAATATAATCCATATATTAATATATTTTAATAATCAATTCATTAACTTGGACACATTATCGTTAATGTAAAGTCATTTTTGTAAATTTTATGATATTTTTGTCAATTTGGGGCGAAATATCGCGAAGTTAGCGATATTTTGCAAAATTAGTCGCCATGTTTAGCATATTTGTCGCCAAGCGTTATGGATAAATGGAGAACAGGTGTTTTCTTAAATAAATGGCTATTGGTAAAATGTTAGGCATCAAAATACAAAAAGTTATCCAAACTATTTTCTGTCGTGGATAGAACAAACTAGATACACAAGAATGATGTTACCAGATTTGAAAAGTGAACATATTTCACAATAGTTAATGGTGTTTAATTTTATGTGCCTTTCTTTAGTAAATTTACTTAAACAAATTGAAATATCTCAAGAACGGTACATGCTAGCGTTCTAAAGTTGTGTCATTAGTTTTTTAATGCCGAATTACGTAATAATGCTTTGATTTTTCACTGATTTTTTGAAAATTTCATTGGAAAATTTGAAGATCTTCCAAACACTTTATTGCATTTAAAATCAATAGGGTTCAAATATTCGATGATTGAAATATGTGTACCAAATTTCGATCAAAGTCCAGTTGATTTCCGAACCATACATATGCTCATTTATCTTGATTTGCACTGCATTTTACGTTGCAAACCAGTTCATTACATATTCCGCTTATCCGGTCCTTCATTTTTATACTACTGATAAACATAAAATTTTATAAATTATACATAAAAAATGCATGAAATGAATACCGTTACTTGAAATACATATAGCGCCATATTTGCAACAAACCGTAACAAAATGAAAGAACACAAACGGTGAAAATAAAAGAAATTTCGCAGAATAAATGTATGAAATTACTTTGAGTTGATGAATGTTTTCCCGTAGCAAAATTACTGTCATTGACGTATTTGATGTGCCCCCATAACAATACCTTCGTGTTAAAGTAAGAAGGAATAAAATATATATTCTTCTCTTGGCAGCAACGAAAAGTGGATGAAAGAAGATGCTTCACGTCATGTCGGGAGAATTCGGAAATGTGATCTCTCGAAGCCATTCATCATTTTTTTCTAGTAGAGCGTCATATAGTGGGTTGTAAGGGACGTAGCAAAAGCTCCTTGTTTTGTTGTTTGGGCACAACATTTGCAAGCAGAAGAAGTAATTAAATGTTTTATGCAGTAAGTAGCAAGAACGTCTTTAGATTTTGTGCGAATTATGTTTTGATGTTTATGAATTTTTGAAAGGGCATGCGGATGTTATTAAATATTAAGCATAATATAATTAAGTTCATTAATAAGCTATTAGGTAAATTTTAGAGAACATATAATGATAAAAGTACCCAATCATTTAGAAATATCCAGCCGATGCGATTTCATCTCGAGGTATAAATTATTTCTCATCGAAAATACATCTTAAAAGTACATTCAATTTGTCAAATTGGGGGCAGACAATTAAATCAAAATCAGTTTTACCGACCGAAACTTCACTACAATCCTCTGTTGTTATTACCTATTCCCCCGTGGTGAAGGGGCGTCTATGCACCATGTCCACTAGATCCCTGGTTCCATGGCGAAGGGAAGAAATTTTGCAGCTTCACTTTATTTTGAAGCACCCCAAGGACGGAAGTCTGACTTTGCCTCGACAACACAACATCCATGTCCGCTGGCGGGATTCGAACCCATAACCCGGCAATCCAGAGATCAGACGGAAACCCTTGCTCCTGACCGCTCGACCACCGGATCAACACTACAATCCTCTAACTAAAGCGATTACAACAATATCAAAAATCGTTTGACCGAAAACATGGTTGTCGCATTAACAACTACATCGAATGAGAGTTTTGTCTAATAGAATATATAGAATATTTGTGTATGTTACTAGTTTTTTCGGGATTCCTTGTTGGTGCTTAGAATATCTTTATATATTTTTGTATTAGATCACTTATTCTGGTTTTATTATTAGTCACTAATTATTAGTCAGTAATAATGGCTAACCATCTGACTGTCGGGATATAAAAATATATGATGTTATCTTATAGTAGACAGAAAAAATAAATTTGTAATGGAAAGTATTCGAGTCCGGCCTTACTTGAAACTTCTGCCAAAAATTCGAACTCCAATTTTCGTCGCTGTCACATTTTTTCCCTATGTATTGTGTTATGAATGTAGGAAAGTAAAAAATATATTGTTTATCAGATTTGCTGACTCAAAGCTTGATGGGAATTACTTACAACGCTAATATCTCAAAGTCAATTTGGCGTGTATCTAAAAGATATTGGAAAGATTTTAGAATAGAATTTAATATCTGTACTTATACGTTTCACGTTTTAGATGTATGCCTATACTAGTGCTGCATAACCCGTCGATCGCGATCTAGCAGTCAATGGCTTGTCATGGCTTGTCAAGTCGATCGTTGGATGATTTTGGGAGAAACGAGGCGTTTTGCATTGTACCTTACGATTAAATTTTTAAGATTAAATTTTACTTGAAAATGGGTGAGGTTAAATATTTATATTCTGATTAACTTTTCATTTTTACGTTTTGTAGTCCATGAAATGAATTAAAAGGTGGTTCTTTTTTTTTTCGAGTGTCGTACAAGTCAGAGCACCAGGCGCGAAGCGCCTTTAATCTCCAGTTTCAATATGTGGTTCTTATCATCAAACTGTGACGTTAATTCAGTGACCCTAATTGGAGGTTCGAGGTTTTTATTTACCACTTTTTATTATTTGTCTTAGCTCCTAGTGTGGCAGTTTGTTGCACATTTAGAGTTTAAGTAGTTTGGGGGGTTGATGCAGATCAAAGGGTTACCTAGCGTTTTGGCAGTTTAGAGTTTAGAATATTTTTTTTATAAAATAAAAGTCGCGAGTTTTATTTAAAAATCAGATGTTTGAGGTGGGATCTTTTAATTCCGATTATCGATGTTTAGAACAGCGCGGGGTCTCTTACGAGATTTGGCCTTGCGATGATCATAGTCATGCAGATTGAATAACAGTTCGTTTGGAACGGATGGCAAATTTTTGTAAAATTTAAGCGCTAGCTTTTTAATTTGGGCTCTAGCAGTTTTTATTTTGAAGTCATTCCTAATTACCGAGTTTCTTAAGTACCTGGGAGCTTTCCTGATAATCCGTAGGATTTTGTTTTGTTTTGTCTGTAGGAGGTCTATTGTAGTTTTACAGGCATATCCCCATAAGGGTGCTGCATACAGCATTCCCGGGCGGATCACCGATTTATAAATTAGGAGTTTATTTTGATAACTTAGATTTCCGTTTCCTATCATTGGGTATAAGGCTCCTGTGGCCATATACGCTTTTTTGATTAAGTTCGCTACGTGCCGTTTCCAGGTTAGTTGGGAATCTATCGTTACACCTAGGTATTTAGTAGATTTTTCCGTTTTTAGGGCATGGTTGTTTATGTACAGAGGCGGCGGAGGTTTACGTTTTCTAGAGAAATAAATCCAATGACATTTATTGGGGTTTAATTTTATTCGCCATTTTTCCAGCGAAGTTTGGAGTATGTCTAAGTGTTGTTGTAGCTGTCTGTGCATTACTGAGACATAGGGGTGTTTTGCAAGTATCGCACTGACGTCTGCATAGAGTGCCAGCTCTGTGTTTGGAGTCCTGGGGATGTCGTTCAGGTATATGTTAAAGAGTGTCGGGCCCAGGACAGAACCTTGCGGTACACTACTTTTAATGAGCTTGGGTGTAGATAAGTTACCTCCTACTCTGACTTGAAAGTGTCTGTTACTTAAGTATGAGATTAAAAGTTTGACAAGAGCGTCAGGGACTTTTAAAGTGATCAGTTTGTACGCTAATCCACAGTGCCATACTTTATCAAAGGCTTTTTGTATGTCCAAAAAAATCGCAGCTGTGGGTGTCTTGTTATTGAGCCCTGCAGATATGTACTCTACCACTCTCAGCAATTGATGAGTGGTGGAGTGCTTTGGCCGAAATCCAAACTGCTCCGGAATTATAATGTCATTCTCACTAAGGTGCGTGTTCAGTCTCCTAAGAATGATTTTCTCAGTAATTTTACTAAGTGTCGGTAGCAAGCTAATTGGTCTGTAGTTGGCTGAAATTGTGGCATCCTCACCTGGCTTATGGATTGTTATAATTATCGCTTCCTTCCATTCTTTGGGAAAATAGTTTAGTTTTAATATTTTATTTAATAAGATAGTCAAGTAACATATTACGTTTAAGGGTAGGTTTTTAACCGCAATATTTCTGATTTTGTCGTGCCCTGGGCTTTTACGGTTTTTGAGATTTTTAATGATTTCTACTATCTCCTGCGGGGTGGCTGGATTAATCTCAGCCGTTACCGGGGAATTCCTGAAGTTATTTAAAGTTTGTCTAACCATTATTAGGGTGTCCTGACACATTAGATCGTGGTTTGGTTGGAATTGTTTTTCATAATGGCTTGCGAGCGCCTCGGCTTTTTCCTCGTCTGAGTACGCGATTTTAGCACCATCTATTAGTGGCGGGAGCTTAATTTGAGGTTTCCTGAGTCTTTTTGCGAATTGCCAGAGCGATACGTCTTCTGGGCTAAAGGATTCGATTAGTTCTTTATACTGCTGCTTTTCTGCGACAATTTCCCCCCTGACTTTGCACGTGAGTCTGTTAAGCTCCCTTTTAAGGGCGGGGTCTCTGTTAGCCTGCCATGTCTTACGTATTCTATTTCTTTGCCTGACTAATTGTTTGACATGGTGGGAAAGTGTGGGCATTTTTGGAGACTCACGATGTGTTGTGGCACAGGCAATTGCTCTTTTGATTTCTGTTGTGAGTGTGTGCGTGGCAGAGTCAATATCCGCTGTGCTCATTATGTTAGGTACTGCCAAGTGCGACTCGAAGAGTGCTCTTTTGAATACTTCCCAGTTGACCCTCTCTTGTCCCAAAGAGGCTGGAAGAGGCGTGTTCAGGTCGAATGTCACCAGTACCGGTAGATGATCCGAGTCGAATTCATCCAGGGTACTAATAGTGTGAGCGTAATCTATGTTTCGCGTTAGGACAAAGTCTATGAATGAGTCGTTGGCGCCTGCGAAGCAGGTTGGTGTCGACGGTGCAATAATGTTAGTGTTTGTAGTGTTCAGCAGTCTGTGTATCTGTGTACCGCGTGAATTGGCTCTCCTACAGCCCCACGCTCGATGGTGTGCGTTGAAGTCGCCTGCGAGTATCGTGTTTGGATATCGCGCGAAAAGCAGTTCCAGTTGCGCAGCTACATCTACTCTACTCATATTTTTGACATATGTTGAGGTTAGGATAAACGGGCTAGTATTATTAATTTTAATTTTTATACTCGTATTTTTTATACCTTGAAGATTTATGTTGTTTAGTTCCTCGTGGGGAATATTTCTTTTAATGTATATTGCTGTTCCCCCATGGGGCGTTCTAGCATTAGTATCTGAGCTAAGATTATCATACCATATATAGTTGGCTATGTTTAGTTTTTTACTTTCTCTAACTCTAGTTTCCTGAATTAATAAGGCGTCTACGTCATTTTCGTTTACATAGTTTCTAAGTTCATTTATTCTTGGAGATATGCCGTTCGCATTCCAAAATATTATCTTAAAGGATTATGTTTGGGACCTAGCCATGACGGGTTTGATTCTCACTGTTACTCTTAAAATCCGCGATTATTTTAAGGGCCTCAAAGACCATTACCATAGGATCGCTCTTTTTTTGTACTAACTCTGCGAACTGCATCAACAGATGTTTTATATCGTCTAGATTGAACATGCTGATAAATCCTCTGATGAGGTTGAGGATATCCTCTATCTTTTCAGCATCAGATTTATCGGTCGGTTCTGTCTCCGCTTCCATTTCCTCAGCCTCAATCGCGGTTTGCACTTTTTTGTGAGTGTTCTTTTGGAACTCGATAATCTTTTGTTTTTTATACCCGTTTTAACTAACAGCTGGGTTTGCGCGAGCTCTTTTTCCTCCCTGACTCGTTTAGTATCTTTCCATTCCTCAACTTTCCTATCCAGTCTATCCTTTGCCTGTCTGGCTTTTTCTGCTTCAGATCTCCTTTTAATGGCAGCTGTAGCTGCTCTTACCTCCTCCAGGGTCAATTCTCTAGAAGTCGATGATTTGGGGGCCTGCTCTTGCACCGATCTGGTAGGTGCTGAAGGTTGGTGCCTGTTTATCTGTGGCACTATGTGCGAGGAGCCCTGAGAGGGTGCCTGGGGGTTTGGTCCGAGGGCCCTTTGCCTCCAAGGTGGTATCTGATTTTTTGGGGGAGGAGGGGGCATACCCCGGTGCCTTTCCTCTGTTCCAGGGGTTCTTCGGGCATTGCCTGAAGTTCGCCGGGTGGTCTCCATTACAATTTGCACACGTTGCCTTCTCTGTCCTGAGTCTCTGGCAGTCCCGTGTGAAATGATCTTGTGCACACTTCAGGCACTTTGGTGGCATACTGCAGTTCTCAGAGGAGTGGTTGAACTGCTGGCACCGGTAGCAAATCTTTAAGCCTCGTGCTCTGAAGGCCTCTACCTTCACAGCCAAGTATCCTAACCTTGTCAGTCTGTAAATCCTCTGCCAGTCTTCCGTGGGCCTAAGGCTGAGTAAGAAGATCGGCAGGGGTAATCTTGTTTTTGTGTTTCTCAATTGAGAAAGCCGGACTACATCTAATCCAATGGGTGTTAGCGTCATTTTAATCTCCTCAATGTCATAGTTAGTTGGTAGCCCCTTCAAAACTACTTTTTTTGGCCTTTCAGTTTTTAGGTTTAAACTATGGAAGGGGATTTTCTCGCTAGTCAAATGGCGCTGAACAACCCTATAGGAGTCAGCGTCATTGGGTATGAGTTTGAGCATATCTCCTGAGAGTTTGCCAGATACTTTATTGCCTGTAATTTCATTTAGCTTTTTAAGGAGAGCCTGGTAGTTGTCTCTAAACTTTATGAAGAAACATTCTGCTTTTGGTTCTTTTTTTTCTACCTCCATAATATTTTCTCTAACACTATTTTCAACCGCTTTAGGTTTAGGTGCACTCTTAAATTGAACAGGTTGCGCGGCAATTTCAGCATAAGTCTTAGTTTTAACATTTTCATTTACAGTTACAACATTATCACTAACCTTTTCATTTACAACACTATCACTAGCAGCATTACAGTCCATGTTATCATGGTCATTAGATTTCAATTTTAAATTTCCATCCTGGTTTTTAGTAGGAGTTCCCTTTGTGGGAGGCTCTTCTATCCTAGCCCTTTTACATGGATTTACAACCGTTTCAGTTCTGTCAACAAGTTTAATTTCATTTATTAGTCCTAACTCTAACAGTTTAGCTCTAATTACTCTATCATTATACTCCTTAACTGAGTTAAAGATCACATAAATATCACTATCACAATTTCTAAATTTACCAATGTCACAGCACAACAAAAAAGAATTCACAAAATTGAACGAACCTAGAATCCGGGAGACTTGGTCCTTGTCCTGTCCGAGGAGTCCATACTTGAGCATATCCCGGATATGCAGGGTCAGCACGTAGATCACCATTCCACAATAGTTCACCGCATCCTTCACTTCCTGGGTCTTTACGGCAAGAAGTCCAGCGTCCGGCAGGCGTCCAAGATATGCATTCATTGCATCCTTGAGAGGCCGAGCATCATCACCCTCCAGCTCACTAGCAACTTCCTTCGTCTTCTCCAAAAGGTCGTTGTCCAGATCCATCATAAATCAGGGTCAAATCACTCGAAGTACGAAAAGCACAACCACGTGGGAAAAACACACGTGGCAATCCAAGTTCGAACAGCGCAAAATGACGATACACAGCAAAGTTGAAGGTTACTTAGCCCAACGTGCTCTTTCGTAACTGAACTGAATGAAGGTGGTTCTGCCGAGGGATGTTGTTCACGTGCTGGAGTTCCTAGCCCGAGGGCTTTCACCTCCGATCTGTGGATAATGTATTAACACATGTCATCATTTGAGCGAAACTGATCTGATTCTGAATAGTAAAATATAATGTATTAAAAATTTATTTTATTTAAAACTGGTAGATATTCTAAACATAATTTATTTTTTTTTTGTGCGTGTGTGGAATTCAACATCCTCCAACAGTGCAACACTGCAACTTGAAGAAAATGTTTCTTCAAATGGTTTATTCCTTCTCTTTTTTTAAATTATGATATATTTGTGTCGTATTTTGAATATACATTTGGTAAGGTCTTGGGAAATATTTTTGTTTACAATAACTAAAACTGAAAATTTAAAATTTTATTGAGATTTTCTCAAAATTTTTCAGTTCAGGGGCGGAGATTGAGAACCTGCATCTCCCTTAAATACGCCCCTGATGATATGTTATGTTAGCTACAGATAGTAATCGATCTTTCGCCTAATTGCAAACCAAAAGTACATCTCTATACAGTGATCTATATAATATCATCTGTATAATGGCATAGAGGTATTCACTGTATTCAAGCATATTACCACAGTATTTCATTCCATATATTACCACATGCTTTTAGAATATTAGGCTAATTGTCAAGTTAATTTGATCAATTTGAAATTATGTTCGTTTCAATGCCCGTGACACATGCTATTGAATAACATTGCTAACTATATTTGTCGTCTTAAATACTGTTCATGCTTAGGAATAGTATCTAATCAGAGAACGAAATAAATATTCTCTGTAATGGAAGAAAGAAAAGACCAATAAACCCTCGATCCAGATCACCTTGAACCAGATTAAACGTTTCTCTTTTCATTTATAGGGGTTCAAGGGTTATATTTCCTTCCTCTAAACTCTCATTTTTCTTTTACTGGTAAGTCTAGGATTCATATATTTTTCTTTTGGTTTTATTTTAAATATCGTATTAATGTTTAAAATTTCATCTTTAGAACGTGCTCTTATCATCTTTGTGGGCGGGGAGGGGCCCTTTAATCGACTCGTGGTGATAGGTTTATGGTTGTTTATTACAATGACTGATAACACCCACTTGCATTTTTTCATCGTGTTTGCTGCAGTTTTATTTCAAATACTCATAGTTTGTTCTGTCGCAAATCGTTCTCAGCAGTGTTTAAGGGCGCATACTGCTTTACCTATTCATTTGGCCTGAAAAGGGGGGAGGGTTTGTAACGTCCTCGAAACAATTTTCATTGTAGTGACTTATGCTTGCTTTCGTCACGGAACTTGTATAAGCATTTATATATGGAGTGCTTGAACATAGTTGATATGGCTTTTCGAGCTTTAACTATTAATTTTAGACACATGATTCTAAATTGAAAATTTCTTAAAATTAAATGTGAACTTCTTTTATATGTGTTTTTCCAGTAAGTATTTTTACAAAAATAAGGGGTCTAAATTTCTGAACGGTTTCTTGAGTGAAAAATTTCATGTAGAAAAAGTTGCTTTGTGCAGAAACTGGCTTTGCATAGGAGTAAAAAAAAAACGAGGAATTTATAAGCAATGTTTGGCGAGTTAATGCTTATTAAAAAATCGGGAATGTTCCTCCGACATACTATCATTGTGTATTTCAGGCATACGTCCGGAGGGGGGGAGCCTCGCCCCCAGGACACATTTTATGTTAACCTAGTTTCTATTTATGTAACACAGCATTTAGACATATTTATATAGGGTAAATATAAAACTTGTCCCTCCCTAAAATTCCATTCGCCCCTTGGCCAAAAAGTCCTGAAAGAAATACTGCATACTATTCGAGGTCAGTTGCAAATAAAATTGGACAGATATGTTTTGTATAAATTCTGGTTTCAATTTGCAGTGAACGAGTCAAAGTAGAAGTAAAAGCGAATTTCAGTTTTCCTACAAAAGCTTATCTTGGTAGTTTCTTACGTTTATTATGGACGAGCGAAGTGATGTCCATTCTCTATTTCTAACGAAAAGAAAAAAAAGGTTGCCTGAATTGTGTTATCCATTTAACTCGAAAACTATTTATCGAATCACAATTTCAGAAACGCCCATTTTTATACTGCGCATGCTCGTTACTCTTTCTACAAATGGCGTACAAAAATGAAATATAAGCCTAGCGATACTTGGGATATGGATAACCAATGCTGTACAAAAGTTAAATAGAAAAAAAGTGCAATATTAAGCTTCAGTACAATATTTTCTTTTACGCGATTGCTAGAAGAACTTGAGGAAACAAAATACATACCATGGAGTTAGAGAGTTACCATTTACTTCCATGATACACACAATAATAGAACGGAAATCTATGGAAGCACGTTTTTGTTATTTAAATGTATTTCTTTGTTTTCCTGTATCCTAATTTGTTTAACTTAATATTCAACTTCTACTAAAAACCTATATGCTATTTTGTATTAGGATTCTCAAATATTCCAATTAATTTTTAATACTGAAGTTTTAATTTGAAATCTTTCACGGCTCGCATAATTATGTAATATCTTCAATATCTTCATGAATATTTAATATCTTCATGAATATTGCAGATAATCGTACCGGAATTTATCTTCTGACTAGTTGCTGTCCAGGTCAACTTTTCTTGCAACTGAATTTGTTTTTGTTAAATTCTTTATTTTACAGGAAAATATTCTGCCTCATATAAGGGCAACTGAGTGCAATAGCAACAGGTAGTGTGTACACTTAATTTTTGACGGAACTGTTAAGCAATTTTTCAGTTTTTGTGCACTTATTTCATAGAGTGAAACAGATTTTTCGATAATTCGAAAGTGGCATTTCTAGAACAGATAGTGGAGATCCCTACCTCGCCAAAATTCGATGCGCAATGCATATCAGTTATCATCTAAACTCTATCCATAGTTAATCCTGAGAAATGGATGTTTCAATTAAAATTCTAATGAATTGGAAAAGGAACCAGAAGTGGAAATCCTCGCTCAATAACCTTACCTCCTCCGGAATTTATTGTTGAATCTATATCAGTTATCATCTAAGCTCTATCTGTAGTTAATATTGAGAAATATATGATTGAATTAAAATGAAAATTTTTGAACCGGAAATGAAGAAGGATATCCTGAGTGGATATCGGAAGTGGATATCCTGAGAGGACCCCCTGCCTCCTCCAGAATTGTATGCTGAATTCAATGAGTCATCCTTCAAACTTTGACTAATGCAGATACTGAAAATTGGATGTTTTAAAGAAAATTCTTTTGTGAAATCAATGGTAAAATTTTGCCACCGATGAAATGTGAAACTATGTTAAATCAAAGAAATACCCAATGTTGATATTTATATTATTTGTTTCGGAATCTTCAAATGGAAAACAAAGTTTAATTGGACTCTTTCTGCAAATAGAAGCAACGGTTAGGCGGTTTTGCTCTATTGTTTACCACAGCAATAAGGTGCTGAGCTTACATGTTACTGTTCTTAGGCTGCTTTTGTATTGTGATGATGAGCGTAACAAAAAAAAAAACTAGCTTATCGTAACGGTTTGCTGAAGTGAGATAATAATTATATATCATTGGAGATGTCTCTTATCTGCGTGTTTTATGAATATAGAAATTGATGTATTAAACTGCATAATAACACTCAAAAGTTTACCTTCTCAATACGTATTAGAAATACAAGCATATGTCAGTATCATTTGTGTAGATCGATACATCATGTTCATCAGTATCCAACAACCACCTATGTCACACAGCTATAATATATCACTTCCTATCACATTCCATTATGGAACCAATCTCATCAACTTGATATACTCTTCGTTCTGAAATTATATGCGTTTTCAGCATAGAAATATAGAGAATAAATTCTCTAGCTATATTAGCCCTGTAAGAGGCGACATAATTCAGCCTTAAAATATTTCGTATTATTCCTATTTTTACTTTTATTTTCCCTTTAATACATAGTAATGTATATAGACAGTATTGCGATCATGTCGAACATCTCAACTCGAGTTTCTGACAGTTCTACACGTTTCATGACCTCTACAACCAAACAAATTATTTTAGCGTCTCTCACTCTCTCTCTGTGTGTGTGTGTGTGTGCAATGTATTTATCCACTTTAATTGTCAAAACTAATTTACCAAACTTTATAGGTGAGTAACTTGTGAGTTACCCTGGTGCTGATTAGATTTTATTTCGATTCGGGAAAAAAGAACCTGCCTTTTTTTGCGAAATGGTATAATCAGCATCTAAATCAAAAGACTACGTATGCTCAAATGTATCAATTAATTGCTTGTTTTATACGTAATTTTTAACGATGAAAATAATAAACCAACACCATTATTAGTCGCTCTTGAGATGCTTTAGTTATTTCGCATTTTTGCTATGCCGCCTTTGAAAATAAGTCAAGTTACCCAATGAAAATAAAACTTGAATTAAAATTGTAAATCCCGTGTAATTTCAAATAGTTTTACGCGGTTTTTTTTTTGCGTAATTAAGCTCAATTTAAATAATTATTAAAGAAATTAAGAAAAAATGAATGAGTTTGCAGGGAAAGTCATGTGCTGCCCACATCACATTTGTTTATATTAGTATATTTTTTTTCTTCATTTTACAATCCATTCCTTCTTTATTTTGCTATCCATTCTTTTTTTATTTTACTAGATTTTTGACGTTCTACGAAATATCTTCAAAAACAATGTGCAAAATGATGAAAAATTATTTGTACAAAAGAAGAATTATAAAGAAAAATTATACAACATATTGAAACACAAAACAGCATTAAGTGCAAATTATTTCTAAAGCTGAAGAAATTTGATACATTCCCAACCCCTCTTTATTATTAAAAAGAAAGCATTCCGAATCAGTTAACAACCAACAACAAAAAGAAATAATGAAATAATCGGCAATAAATAAGTCCGATAGAGAGGAAATAGTTTTGAGTGAATAACGTATTTCTTTGTGGGTGGTTTGTTTTCTTTTATATTTTCAAAAGAGTTCAAAACACTAAAATATCGAAATTAGAAGCATCTGCTGCAAAATAGTTCGAAATATTAAAATATTGAAATTATAGTTACTTTTTCAGAATAGATTAAACGCAGAATAGATTACCATACAGTAAAACTTCGATTAACCGTCACTGTCGGGACTAGGGCTGAGACGGATAACCGAATAGACGGATAACAGAAATCTCTTAATACATATGTACAGTAATGTGATTTCACTGCGGGCTTGGGACGAAAATGAAAATAAAATCCTTTAAAAGTGAACAATACATACATCTTGTATTTAATTTTACAAAACGATCAATATAAACTTCAATATAAGAGTAGTAATGTACAGAAATTTATCGTAATACCATAAATATAATATCGTAATACCATGACGGATAATCGGTAATATCGTAATACCATGACGAATAACAGAAACTGAGGGTTAAACGTGTGACGGTTAATCGAAGTTTTATGAGATTGTTATTATGAGAAATATCAGCCTTCTATAACATATTTTATTGTCGATTCTTACTCATTACATAATGTTCTTTAACTTTTTTAATTATTTTTTATTATGTCCCATTTTGTTACGAGTTTGTTATCCTAACCGTTTAAATTCTCATCTGGGGACACTGCAACCACTTTTATTTGATGGTTATTGAGCGCTTAAGAACTTTCCCAGGAATCCTGTATAATTATTCCCACATTAAGTATGTGAGACTAGGCCTTCTTCGTGATTGGCTGCTCTTGAAATCTATGGAGGACATTTGACTAGGACGGTGATAGATGATGTCGATGAACATAGATGAACACTGTGGACTTTCGTTCATATATGTTCGTTACAATAATAGCGGTTTAATGTAACTCTTGAACTATTTTACTGGGACTTTGCTGTTCTCCTTTGCATTCTACTATTTATGTATAGGTACTTTGGATAGGACAAATGTCATAAGTCAAATAGTGTTAAACTTCGGTAGTAGGCGTGTGGCGGTAGGTCTACTCTTTTAAGAGAACTTTCCTAGGAATCCGTATATTCGTTCCTATTTTATATATGTGAGATCATCTCTTCCTAGTGATTAGCTGCTCTTGAAATCTATGCAGGACTTTTGACTGAGATTTCGCTAGATGATCTTCATGAACATAGATGGGCACTCTGTGAAGTTTCGTTCACATATGTTCGTTACAATGACAGTTTAATGTAACTCTTGAGTTGTTTTATTGGGATTTTTCTGCTCTCTTTTCATTTTACTGTTTATGTAGGTACTTTAGATCAGACAAATATCACAAGACAAATAGTGTTACACTTCCGTAATTACCACACATTCGTACAATATAAACCATTTTGATTGCGTGATGAATAACAATTACAGGATATGTTCCTAAACGCTGATACTCACGAACGCTATATTGATGAACCCGTGCATCTAAACGGCTTTCATATTTATTCGTTATTGCTCTACTCTATGATCCGTCGAGAGTTAAAACTTTATAACACAGGGTGATTGTAAACTCATTCAACAAGAAAATAGGAGTGGTAGTACACATCAAGACAAATAATATTTGCAATGGAACCCAGGGCCGAATTCCATTCATAGTGGATACTTTCTAAATGCAACATATTTTGGCCAGTCGATTGGACGCTGTGTACCTGTTGCTTGGCCTCCACACTCCCCAGACCTTAATGAACTGGACTTTTCCTCTTCTGAGGGTATACCAGACACCTTTGGAGTCCCTGGAAGATCTTGCTGCGAGAATCATTGTTTCTGCGTGTAATCATGTAATGAAGTAAAATTGTCCTTATCGGAAATCACTACTCTAGGACTTACCTATGATGCCTTCACTAAGGGTGGAGCATGTAAAATCCCGGTTCTCAAGCCGGAGAGACAAACACACAAAATAAAAATAAACACACTTATCTAAATTGACCAATTTTATTTAATATTTTAAGTTATAGATATCCATTTTTAGTCTTGAATAATAATACTATTCAAAATTCCATTATTATAATATATCTAATACTGACAATATTTCGTTAATACACATATTTACACACATAATATAATTGACATATATTTTTAAACAGTTTCTTTTAAGCTACCGACACTCAAAATAATTCTTTTAGTTCAAAATACAAGAACTCGTTATTATAACAGAGACTCGTACGAACCGATTGTTCATTATTAGAATAATCGTTAAATGTGTGCCTTCCGTGCTAATTAGTGACAAGTGAAACCTAATTACCTCTTCTCTTTTGCATTCAACACTTATTCGTGCAATCACTATGCTGTACGATACTATTGCACATCACATATCTGCACCACGTTTTCATTTTAGCGCTCACATTAGATATATTTTTGTACAAAACCAAGAGACATGTTGTTAGTTCGTTCGAAAATTGAAGTCTTCTGAACTTTCTGGAACAAAATTTTGGGACACTTTTTCATTTCCCCCTTTAGTTTCCTACCACTTCTACCATTTGTCGTTGATGCAGAAGGGGATGACCACTGTTTATATATGATTGTATTGCAATTGGTTCCCTCTGCTGCATTTAGATAGCTCATTATTTTTCTTGGAATTTGTAATTGGGGGTGGAACATGTAATACAAATATTGTATTACACTGCGGACAAGATCAACACCACACCAGGAGTCTGCGACAGTATTTTATTTACCGATGTCGACTGTGCAACGACGCTCTCTGATGCCACTTTAAGCAGCTACATTAGAGTCTTTCTCCGAATAGAAATGTGAAATTCTTAAAGTGACAAAGTCTATTTTTGTTTCACTGTTGAAGGATCAACATGGATATGTAACTTTTCTCCTTTCTGGCACTATGAGTGAAATGCGACCCTAGGTTCCATTGCAAATATTGTTCGTCTTGATGTGTAATATCACCCCTCTTTTCTGTTGAAAGAGTTTATGATCACCCTGAATATTACAGAAGAAATCACTTGACCACATGGCACTAGATTCAATGAAGTTTCAGCTATCACTTACTAGAATTAAAACAATATTTTAACACTCACGGGATGTTAAAATCTTTCGTGAACTATTCATGATCCACCTTATTAATGATTTCTAAATCAATATGAATAACTTTAATTTTTTTGATAAACTAAGAATTTTATCATTTCGATAATGCCACCGCGATAATGCCTCCATGATAAAGAGGAATTGTTATGATAACTGGGATAAATTCAGAAAATGCAGAAAAACCAGATTTCTGTAAAAAAATAAAAATGAATGTATTACAAAAAGTGAATAATGCCATTAATAACTCTGTAAAACAGCAACTATTTTTTCATTCAAGCTTATTTTTATAACGAGCTGTTAATTGCAGAAAACCTTTTATTTCGCTTTTTTTTTAAATTGCCAATATGATTTTTTATTCAAAATGCATTACTTGCTTTATTTTAATTAGAGCGAAAATTTGTAAAGCTGTCGCAAAACGAAGGTTGTCTAAGGAAGCAATTAATCTTATTTTCTAAACTATTATTTCAGTCTAAATACTTAGATGACTTCTGTATTTCCTTTTTAACACTTTACAACAAAGTTGAAAAGTATTTATGACTTTGTTCATTCTGTCTGTCTGTCTGTCTGTCTGTCTGTCTGTCTGTCTGTCTGTCTGTCCGTTAGCACGATAACTGCCGTAAAAATGAGTTTATCAAAATGAAATTTTAGTATGTTGTTCAGACGGTCTGTAGGACCTATGGGAATATAAATAAATAATATCACCCAATTAGTTTTTTATTGAACCCGGGTTGAAAAAATGAAATACATTGAACCCTATGGGACCTAATTTTTCAAACATTTTTTAAGTAAATTTAAAATTCACGAATTGCTTCGAAATTTTTAGGAAATATTCACATTATCCCATAGAATATATAAAAAAAAAATTCAGTAAAATATGTTAAGTAGTTTTTTAATTAAAAAAATTATTTAATATAGGGAAAAAAACAAATTCAATTAAATTCTGACTTTGGGATATCTTCCAGAAAGAAAAGAGAGAGATATTATATAATAAATATCTCTCCATTTGTTTAAACGTTTTGCATATGGGAGTGGCTTCATATTTTAAAATAAATTTGGTAGATAACAATTTTTCATTTTTTTTTAAATTTTATATAACTCTTCATGATAAATTTAATTGATGGCATTTTAAATGCACTTTCCTACGTCCTAGAGAGTTAAAATTTGGTACACAGCTTAAATTTGTTGAACATTTTATTCGAGAAAAATTTGATGGATCTTTAAATATAGATCATACATTTTCTTCGAAATGGCCTGAAAATAATCCCCGTTCACTTCTATAAATCATTGGTGTAATATTGTTAAAAATTCTGATGTGGACAGCACATGTCTTTCCCTGCAGACTCATATTCGTTCTCTTTATTTATTCAATGATAATTTGAGTTTATCTGCACAACATAAGTATTTTAAATGACATTGAATTTACACGTTAAACTTAAATTTGGTTCTCATTTGATAGCTGGACTTATTGTCAAAGGTGGCGTAGCGAAAACGCGAAAAAAATAGAATATCTCAAGAACGGCTAGTCCTAGAGTAATGGGGTTAGTCTTATTCTTTTTGTTGTCAAAAATCACATATAAAATAGGAATTTAATTGATATAATTGAGCACACGTAGTCTTTTATTTTTATATATAACGATTTTTGCTGGCCATTTCGCAAAAATAGCCCGTTCCTTTTTCCCGAATCGTAGTAGAATAACCTACAAATGATTTATATACAAAATTTTGTTAAATTTGGTATATAAATCACTTGTAGGTTATTGAAATATTATACTCCAAATTTTGTTAAATTTGGTTCATTAGTTTTTAGCTAGAGTGGATAAAGGCAATTTCAGCGGCCATTTCGCAAAGAAGGCAGATTCTTTTATTACGAATCGTACTATAATCTAATGAACATCAGGATTTCCCACAAAAAACATACCTACCAAATTGTATGCAATTCGGTCCATTAGTTTTTCAATTAGAGTGGATGTAATATCCACACAGACACACAGAAACATACACAGATACACCCTTACACACACAGACGTCTTCCTAAAAGAAGTTTTTTCGTGTTCTAGAAGTCGCAAAACGTGTAGATACTTTGAAAATTCGAGTTCCGATCTTCGGCACGATTCCAATACTTTGAGTACATACACATACACATATATATTATCTGTGTATCTAAATTCCGTGCCTATGCAATTACAATAGTTGTGATTTTAAATGATCCCTAAACTTTTATTATTTCTTCAAGGAAGCCTAATTTTAACATATGCAGAATGCAAATATCTCAAGCGATTGTAAGATGAATTACATAAGAATTGCTGAATTTTTTTCACACAAAATTATTTAGCTCTGGAGTCTGGAATACAAGTTATATGGATGAAATATTCATTGATTTTGCATAAAGAATCAGATGATTTATATTTCGATACAGTTTTAAATATTTAAGTATAATAAATTACTGTAGTACTGTGATAATGTAAAAGATATTACCACTGAATGAATCACATTTTAGAAATTTTTAAATGAAATTACATTTCAGTTGGAAAGTGTTTCATAATCAATGCTTATGCATGATTGATCTTTCTTGTTTTATTTTTCAAGTAGTTTAAACGTTTAACGGATGCTTTCTATCTTCGCTAAAATGTATAGTATCTGCAATTAAGGGAATGGTATCTATCCTACACTGTGTAATAATGCACCCACCTGTAAGGCAGGATAAAGGAATGTAACTAGCGAGATTTCTTGTCTTTGAAGGAATTAAACAAGAAGATATTTCTTCAACCGATATTCCATTCTTCAACAAAAGAAACCGACTTAGCAATGTACTACTGCTAGCTCCAGTAGAATATATCATTAATAGAAGTATAACTAATCTCGTGATAAACCAAAAAACCTGAACTTTATAAATGGAAACCGAAATATGCCAATAAAAACAATACACCTAATTCAGGAAGATGAACCTTTACAAATACCCCGCTATATGATGATGAAGAATATATTTTAGATGAAATTGAAATTGCATCAGAATCTTATTGGTTTGACTACCTTTTCATGGAAACTGATTTTTATTATTATATTTTTGACATATTTTTGCGGTTTTACTTTTCACCTTTTTTTATCACTCGTGGATGTGCTTTCCACCTTAGCCATTCGTCATTTTTTCATTTTCAAGTACATTGACAGGTTTTAACTTTCTCTGGTTTTAACTTTCTCTTTTTCAGGGTTTCAACATTATCATATATGTATCAATATTTGTAGTTTTATCAATTTAATATCTTTTATATATATTATTACACTAAGTTTCAGAATTTGTCTGTTCACCTTGTGTTTGGTACTGCATGGCCTAAACTTGGATTTTGACCAATATTATGATTAACCAATATTTGCAGCTCTCCCATTGAGGTTTTCGCATAGAATACTCTGTCGCTTTACTGAACTTATCCATGCCAGAGCTATTTTAATATGGAAAAAATCCAAATAGGATTCCGAACCAAAAGTTTTTAAGCACTTCAAACAACTGTATGGAAAGATCCACGGATAAACATCATTTACGATCGAATAAAACTGATTGAAGCGTCACTATAGGAAAATGTAAACAGTTGTGATAAAGAACTCGCCAACGCAGCGATATAGACGAAAAAGCCAATGGCAATGTCGTAGATCACTTTCGAATTAGAAGGAATAGGCACTAAAACTCCTCATTAAAAAAAACGTTCACCTTTACTCTACACCTGTAACGAGTGTCAAGTAATATTATTTCTCGAATTCAAATGTACATTGTTAATTTGACACAAATGGCATTTTTTTGATACAATATTGTTACTAACGAAAGCTTGTTCTTCAGGAATGCCAAAATAAACAACATTTACATGCAGGGGATATAACGCCCTCCGCACCAACAATACACATTTGAGTTCGAGAAAGAATATCACCGCGTACTTGGACGAGCATTGTGAATGTTACCGTCTTACTGGCCCTGGTGATAAGACGTTTTGATAGTTATTTATTGCCCTGCATATACGCATTTTTCTCGTTATTAGTATCGATTTCGACTCATTAAATAATTCTCTACAACTTTGAAAATATAGTTTATGTTTCGTTTATCTCGCTTTATTGTAGAGTTCGTTATGATAGCTTTTAAAATTCACCGCTAAAGTCGCTGTGATCACTCGTTATTCGATTGCGCATTTTCACTTTACTGTGGATAAACCTAACGTTTGCATTCGTGGAGCTTACCTTACGAAATTATTGGGATGCTTAAACACTTTCTAAGGAACGCTGTATATTTTCACTTTATATCTAAATTCAATTATTATAACTCATTCAGGTAAGAAAATAATCACTCAAAAACTGCTGCAAGATAACACAACAAATAAATAAGAACTTTGTAAATACAGTATTCATAAAGAAACTGGTCTGCCAGTTTCAAAGGCAAAAAACGGCCTTCTTCAGGACTGGCAAGAAGCGCAATTTCACTAACTCAAAAGTCGGCAACCGATAATGATACACGTGATTACAAGTTGAATAAAATGAGTTCGTTATCTCCTGCCAGTTGGCTTGGTTTCATTTCTCTTATTGTTTTCTTTCTGCAGTGTTGGCAATTCATTTTCTCTTACATGCAAGTATGCCGATTTGATTCGATTAAGTGAGAGCGCGTTTCTTGTCGGTCCTGAATAAAAATGCTGTTATTTGGCTTTGAAACCAGTAGACCAGTTTTATGTATATATGCCGCAATTGCGAAGTTTTTATTTATTTATTGTGCCATCAATGTAAGTTGGAGCGTATAAAAATGTTCCAGGACATTTTTAGCTGTTCTTGTAAAATGACATTAAATAATTATTCTTACTATACGGCGAAATTAACCTTATTATTCATTTTAACACGCATTTTTACAAAGAAGAACAATTTTTCAAAATGAGGGGGCAGATAATAATTTATAGTCCTTCCTTCATGAGTCAAGAAATTAATTATGTTCCAAGAATATTTTTCTACGCTTTTAACTTGTTAAAATTCAAGTCTGATAAGACGAATATATGTTAGGTACAGTACGTGCATTTACATACAATTAATAATAAACTGGATCACAACGAAAAATGCAGCAAATATTGAATTGCAGTACGTAATTAATATCGGCGCATATTTAGTTGCAGCGCATTTATTGCCGTGCATTTTGCTTACTTATATTTTTACCGCAGCATTTTACGTTGTAATCCTGTTTGTTATATATATATATATACATAGTTCCGAAAAATGTCCTTAAGCGTCTAAATAATTTTGTAAGGAAAGATCCATGAGTATACACGTGAAGTTTATCAATCGTAAAGTAACACCGCCTGTTTGAATAAAAGAAATTGCAGCACCCATAGCGGCAAATTAAAAAAGCTACGATTTAAACTCTAGCGTAAATCGAAATAGACGACAAAAGACAATAAAAATGCTGTAGAATATTGTCTAAAGAATAATACTAGCAATCAGGAGCGCACAAAAATGGAGTATGGAATACAATAAATATCTATCAAAAATCGTATCGTCAGGGCCTGTAACACGATAACACCTGCAATGTTTATCAAGTCATATGCTTTCTCGAATTCATTCAGATGTGCATTCTTTTTCTTCATCAACTCGAACCGCCCGACTTACCTGAATGTGTAAGGTGTCTGTTTAGACGGGCGAGAAGTGCCACACAATTTAGGCCGAAACTCAATAGAGGCGGCATCCACAGGGAGTGTACCCTCTTTCCCTTAACACCAATTTCTCGGAAGGACTTACGGACCCACAAATTTAACATACCCGTACTCTGCATGAATATGGCGGCAGTTTGGGCAGAGGCGGGAATCGAATTCAAGTCGTCAGAGTGCAATTCCTGCGCGGTTCAGATTATACAGTGATCCCGCGCGGTCTTTTATCATATAGAATTTCCTGGTTGATAAATATTTATTTCAAATCAGGAATGGGTTTCCACATTTATCCACATATCTTACTACGTATCCGAATATTTAACGTGCCTGTACTCCGCATGAACACGGAAATCTGCATTGCTGCGGATGGATGGCAATTTCAACAAACTGTACATTACATCTATGCGCATGTAAGTGTTTTTACTTTCCCTGCAATACATGGTAATGTATAGGGAAAGTATTGGAATCATGCCGAAAATCGCAACTCGAGTTTTCGATGGATCTACACGTTTCGAGACCTCTAGAATACGAAAAAACCATTTTTAGCGTGACGTCTGTGTGTGTGTCTGTGTGTCTGTGTGTCTGTCTGTGCAGATTTTGTATCCACTCTAACTGAAAAACTAATGGACCGAATTTCACAAAATTTGGTAGGTAAGTCACTTGTGGGCGGGGCTGGTGCTGATTAGTTTTGGGTACAATTCGGGATAAAAGAACCCGCCTTTTTGTGCGAAATGGCTCGCAAAAGCTTGTATCCACTCTAGCTAAAAAACTACTGAACCGAATTTCACAAAATTCGGTAGATGAGTCACTTGTAAGTCATTCTGGTGCTGATTAAATTTTGGTACGATTCGGAAAAAAATAACCTGCCTTTTCTTACAAAATGGCCCGCAAAAATCATCAAAATCTAAACTAAAGAACTACGCATACTCAAATATATCCAATAAATGCTTGTTTAATACGTAATTTTAAAAGAAGAAAAGAATAAGACCAACCCCATTACTCTAGGACTAGCCGTTCTCGAGATATTTTAGTTTTTCGTACTTTCCCTACACCACCTTTGAAAATAAGCCCGATTACCGAATGAGAACAAAAATTGAATAAAAGTGAAATAAATTTAATTAAAATAAAGAGAACGTTATTATAAGTTTGCAGGGAAAGTCATGTGCTGCTCACATCAGATTTTTACTTTCCCTGCAATACATGGTAATGTACATGGGGAAAGTATTGGAATCATGTCGAAAATCGCAACTCGAGTTTTCGACGGATCTACACGTTTCAAGACCTCTAGAATACGAAAAAAAATTTTTTAGCGTGACGTCTGTGTGTGTGTCTGTGTGGCCGCGTGTCTGTTTGTCTGTCTGTCTGTGTGTCCGTCTGTGCAGATTCTGTATCCACTCTAACAAAAAAACTAATAGACCGAATTTCGCAAAATTTGGTAGGTAAGTCACTTGTGGGCGAGTCTGGTGCTGATTAGTTTTGGATACGATTTGGGATAAATGAACCCGCCTTTTGTGCGAAATGGCCCGCAAAAGCTTGTATCCACTGTAGCTGTAAAGCTAATGGACCGACGTTCACAAAATTTAGAAGATAAGTCACTTGTCGGTTACCCTGGTGCTGATTAGATTTTGGTAGGATTCAGAAAAAAATAATCTGCATTTTTTGCAAAATGGCCCGCACAAATCGCCAAAATCTAAAATAAAAAACAACGTATAATCAAATATATCCATTAAATGCTTGTTTAATACGTAATTTTTACAAAGAAAAGAATAAGATCAACCCCATTACACTAGGACTAGCCATTCTCGAGATATATTAGATTTTTTAGTATTTTCTCCAAGCCACCTTTGAAAATAAGTCTAGTTATCAAATGACAACGAAAATTGAATTAAAAGTGAATAAAATTAAATTAAAAAAATCTGATGTGGGCAACACATGACTTTCCTTATATAATGTAATGAACTTACTACTTTTACAGTAAAAAAATAGGTTTTTCTTATAGTAGATACTAATATTCTTTCCAAGATATTGAATTTTCGACAATTAGTCGTCATTTTCATTGATTTAGCGTCATTTTTATCCATTTGGCGAGATTTTCGTTAATTTGGCAACATTTCAAAAAGTCGCCAAGTTGGCGACATTCTGCCAAATTTGTCGCCAAAATCTCACCAAGCGTTATGCACTAAGACATTAATTATTCTTACAGCAGATAAATGACTATTGGCGTTCAAATACAAAAGTATTACTCAAAGAATCTTTTTTCATGAATGGAACGAGCTAGATCCACGAAAATGATGTCACCCAATGTATCGCATGGTATTACATATGAAAAGTGAACATATTTCTCAATAGGAAATATTTTTATTTTTATTTTATATGACTTTTTGATAATTTTTTTGAAAAATGTACAATATCTCGAGAACGGTTTATGTTAGCGTTCTAAAATTTATGTCAATCGTTTTCTAATAAAAAATTACATAAGAAATGTCTATCTGCGTAACTTTATTAGTGACTTTGATTTCTTGGCAATTTTTTCAAAATTTCACTTGAAAATTTAGGGGGGATCTGAACATTCGATTGCGTATAAAAACAATAGGCTTCCAGTGTTTTAGAATTGTGATTTTTGTACCAAATTTTGTTCGAATCGGTCCATTCGTTCGTCAGTTATCGTCTCCACAGACTCACTGACACACACACACACACACACACGCACATACTTTCACACACACACACGCACATACTTTCACACACACACACACACACACACACACACAGAGATATCACTTCAAAAATGTTTGATTCGTGATCAGGGATGCTTGAAACGTGCTCTCCTGTCGAAAACTCGAATTCGAATTTTCGACCCCGTCACAATACTTTCCTTATACATTATACATTATGTATTCCTTATACATTATGTATATAAGGAAAGTAATAAAGAGAACGTCGATATAAGTCTGCAGGGAAAGTCATGTGCTGCCCACATCATATTTTTTAGTTATTCCTGAATAAAACAGTCAGTCGCCAATAACAATTAGGTGTCAAATAAATGCCATCCCTAACAGTTTTGCCGTCGATTCTTATTCACTAATCAATGGTCTACATCTTTGAAATTTGATATTTATCCATTTCGCTTTGGGATAGAGATTCTGATACAAATTTTAATTCTCCACTGGGGGCGCTGCAGTCATTTTTATTCTAACGGGCATGGCCAGTTTGTTATAGATAGACCTAATGGAACATTCATCTATCTTCGTAGTTAAGAAGTAGTTGGGGTGCTTAAAGCATGGAGGTAAAAGTAAGCAGTTCTGCATTGTATGTATTTCTATGACGAAAGGCCTGAGATATTTATATAAGCTGTCTATTTTGTAAAATTAATTATTAACGCAATGCAAATTAGAATAGAAAAAACATATTCAAAGAATTTTTCCACAAAGAATATTCCTGCGTGTTCAAAATTATTTACTTTTTAATTTATTTTTATCTCCATGTATTTTGTACTTTATCCCACATTTATGAATACATACTGGTTAATTATACTCATAATTAGAAATCTTTTAATTTAAAAATATTCAAAAATATATATACTACATACTGCGTCTTTGTGTTGTGTCAACTAACATAAGCGACTACTTTACCAACACTAGTGACACCTACATATAATTATCAAAGCATTATGGCATTTTCAAGCATTTCATCCATAGAAGTTTTATCTCCAATTTCTTTTGTACAGAATGGAAATATTAATAAACTACATTTTTATGTGGAAACCCCAGGCCGTCCGACCCACATTTTTATGTTGTTGTTGAAACCCAGACCGTCCGACCTACCAGAAAGGTGTAAGGTAACTGTTTGGACGGTCGGGAAGTGCCACCCAATTTAGACCGGAACCCAGTGGGGGAGGCATCCACAGGGACCGTACCCTCCTTCCCCTACCACCAACCTCTCGGAAGGACTTTCGGACCCACATGTTTAACGTGATCGTACTCCGCATGAACACGGCGGCAGTTTTGGCAGTGGCTGGAATCGAACCCGGGCCTACCGAGTGCAACTCCAGCGCGCTAACCAATGGGCTACCGCGCCCCCACATTTTTATGTGTAGAAACTCATTTATCAAAGCTAATGTTTATCATACTGTACTTCATGAGAAAGGAATAGGTATTTATAAGGAGCAATGAAAATCTGATGTGAGCAGCACATGACTCTCCCTACAAACTCAAACTCAGTTTTGCTTTCTTTCTTTGATAATACATTGGGTTGAGTTTAATTTCACAATATTGCATGGATACCCGTTTAAAATTATACCGAATTTGCAGTTTTAATTCAGTTTTCATTTTTATTTATTCACTGGACTTGCTTTTAAACGGTGGCGCTTACAAAAATTTTACAAACTAAAATATCTCGAGAACGATTCCTCCTAAGGTAATGGAATTAGTCTTATTCTTTTTCACCGTCAAAGATTACGTCTGTAACAAGCATTCAATGACTACATTTCAGCATATTTCGTATTTTATATCAGATGTTGTCGATTTTCGCTTGCCGTTTTAAAAAAAAAGCCAGATTTTGTTTTGTCGAATTTTACCAAAATCTAATCAATAACATGGTAGCCCCACAAGTGATCCTCATTAGCATGGAACAGCCTTTAACTGCAATGGCAGCAAGAAAATTTGACATTTGTCGCAGAGTTGTGAACTTCTACAGGAACTGAAAATTTCAGTCCTTCCACGGTGCTGGCACAAAATTCGTATGCATTTAGCTTGGGCTATTCGGAGTTGTAAAGGTCAAGTTCAAAATCGCAAGAACCCGCCACAAGGAGCGTTCTCTGAAGTGAGGAAGACATTCCCATTGGTCCAGGGTCCATGATTCATATTATCTGCAATGGGAATGTCTTCCTTATACCTGACGTTGCTCGTATTTTAAAATATGCAAAACAATAAACGTATTACTACTTATTTTAAAAAATTCCATTTACATATTTTTTAATAGTAGGAATTAATTCAATAAGTATAATAATATTTGTTCTCACTATACATATGTATCTGCGCAGGTAAATTTAAAGAATAAAATATCCTAGTTATAGCAAAAACAACAAGCACACAACTACAATAGAAGGACTTTATTTCACTTCTTATAAGACGTACAAAATTTAAAAAGGCCAGAGCGCTTTCGAGCGTAAGAACGCTCTTCATCAGTAGCTACATGGAAATAGAAATGATCGTTCATATATAGACCAGAAAAGGTGACAAATTTGCGTAAATACAATTATTAATAAACAAACGTTTAGCTAAGGAGAATCCAAAAATACAAAACATTTGCACAAATTCAAAAAATTGAGCATAAATCACGAAAAGTACAGTAAAAATTCTTAAAATTTTATTACAGAATTTTCAAATTAAAAATTTTTTTTAAAAATATAGGGGACAGTTAAGTCCAATCCCCGAGAGGGTGACGTCAAAGATAACTATGAAGAAACTTGAATTGCATGGAGTCGAGAATGAGTCGGCAAGCATAACTTGAAATCTGAACGGGGTCAAAATTACAAATCGACTCGCGGTAAATATAAACAAGAAAGATCAATCATGCTTAAAGCATTGATTATGAAACACTTTCCAACTTCAATGCAATTTTATTTAAACATGTCTAAAGTGCAATACATTCCTCGGTAATATTTTAAAACTTATCACACATTAATTTATTATATTTGACACCTTAAACTTTCATCGAAAAAAATTAACGTCATTCAAATGACGGCATTAAAGTATACATTGCCTGGTTTAAACATCTGTAAAATGTGATACATTCCTCGGTAATAATTTTAGAATTATCATAATACTACGATAATTTATTATATTTGAAAACTTCATCGAAAACAACTGAAATTCATTCAAATGACGTCATAAAAAAATGACACGCCTGGCTCTCTCTATAAAAGCAACATTTCATTCATAAATAATTCCCCCATTCATGTCATTCATCACAATACTATAATAATTTATTTTATTTAAAAATTAAGACCATTGAGCTACAAGTAAGCAAACTCAATGCGTAACTTCATCGAAAAATATCGCCCTTCTCTTTCTAAAATCAATGAATAGTTCATTCATATCAGCTAAGCAGACTCCATGGACTAAATGATTTTGTGTTAAAGAATTACAGCGATTCTAATACAACTCATTCTACATATTTTGCTGTTTACATTTTACATAGGTGAAAAATAGGCTTAATAGTAGAAATAATCAAATTTGGAAGAGCATTTAAAAATGAAATATATTGTCATTGCGTTGTTTCAGTATGTAGATGCACAGAATTTAGGCAAAGATAAAGTAGTTTTAGGACGGATACAACACTCAATATGAATTAAAAAGAACTTTAAAAATCACGATTTTGACACAAGATGGATGCCATATATCATTTTGAAGTGGGTCATGTGATAGTTTCATATCATGGACACGTGATCGCTTCATATAAGAGGTGTTATTATTATTTTAATTTTTATTTAAAAAACAACTGAATATATTTCGCTGAATTTTTTTTTATATATTTTATGGAAGAATTTGAATATTGCCTAAAATTTTTGAAGCAATTTGTGAATTTTAAATCCGCTTAGAAAATGCTTGAAAAATTAGGTCCCATAGGGCTCAATGTATTCCATTTTTTCAACCCGGGTTCAATCCAAAACTAATTGGGTGATATTATTCATTTATATTCCCATAGGTCCTATAGACCGTCTGAACAATATACTAAAATTTCATTTTGATTAAGTCATTTTTACGGCAGTTATCGTGCTAACGGACAGACAGACAGACAGACAGACAGACAGAATGAACAAAGTCATAAACACTTTTCAACTTTGTTGTAAAGTGTTAATAAAGGGGGATTCAAAAATGAGAATATTACGAGTGTTATTGCAACGCATAAGAAGGAAAGTTCTTTCAAAAATTGTATTACATGTATCACTATAACAAAATCATCACTTGTAAATTTCTAGAATTTAAAAGAAAAAAAAATCATTTAAAAATAAAATCGCAAATTTTTAATATTATTGAAAAAAAATTTGTCAAAAACTATTGTTCTATACACAGTAAAAATCGTATACAAGTGCACCGATAATAAATATTGATGTATCATAAGGTCGTGTATCGATTCTGGAAGAGTAATTTGTGTGCTTGGTACGTGAAAACAAATATTCAAACTTGTAATATTGGCTTTCTAAGATTTTGAATTCAATATACAATATTGAAAGTTTTCTCATTCCATGTGTAAGTTAGAAAACAAAGTTCGGATTTCTACTCCTTAGTGATGTGTTTGGAAAATCAACTTCACCTCTTCGAAAGGAACTGAAAAACATTCTGTCACTTTGACAACCGAGTGCAAGACTTTTGTTATAAAAATTGCAGCATTCTTGGCACATTCAGACAGTCTTTTATCAATCTGCATATAGAACAAGAATTCCCGTTAATGTTTCATTTAAGAAAAGTATTTTTTCAGCGATACTTGTTACTATGAGATGTAGAGTATCTTAAGGAATATTTTGCAGATAAAAATGTCGAGGATACAGAAAAAATTTATGGAAGTATATATTTTGAAAAATATTTTGGAGAATGTATCTCCTTTTTCATATGTACATATTCCACATTTTGACAATTTCTGGTATTTCAATCAATGTGAGTCAAAAAATTTCTATCTCTTTGAGGGCATTCATGTGCATGTTCTTTTTTAACACTTTACAACAAAGTTGAAAAGTGTTTATGACTTTGTTCATTCTGTCTGTCTGTCTGCCCGTTAGCAGGAGAAATGCCGTAAAAATGACTTAATCCAAATGAAATTTTAGTATGTTGTTCAGACGGTCTCTAGGACCTATGGGAATATAAATGAATAATATCACCAAATTAGTTTTGGATTTAACCCGGTTTGACAAAATGAAATACATTGAGTACTATGGGACCTAATTTTTCAAACATGTTTTAAGCGGATTTCAAATTCACAAATTGCTTCGAAATTTTTAGGAAATATTCAAATTGCTCCATAAAATATATAAAAAAAATTCAGCGAAATATATTCAGTACTTTTTTAAGTAAAAATTAAAATAATAATAACACCTCTTATATGAAGCGATCACTTGACCATGATATGAAAAGATCACGTGACCCACTTCAAAATGATATATGGCATCCATCTTGTCTCAAAATCGTGATTTTTAAAGTTCTTTTTAATTCATATTGAGTGTTGTATCCTACTTTATTTTTGCTTAAATTCGGTGCATTTACATACTGAAACAACGCAATTACAATATATGTGAGTTTAAATGCTCATCCAAATTTGATTATTTCCACAACGAAGCCTATTTTTCACCTATGTAAAATGTAAACAGCAAAATATGTAGAATGAGTTGTATTAGAATTGCTGTATTTCTTTATCCCAAAATCATTTAGTTCATGGAGTCTGCGTAGCTGATATGAATGAAATATTCATTGATTTTATAAAGAGAAGGACGATTTTTTCGATGCAAATTTACGCATGGAGTTTAATTACTTGTAGCTCCATGGTCTTAATTTTTAAATAAAATAAATTATTATAGTATTGTGATGAATGACATGAATGGGAAATTATTTATGAATGAAATGATGCTTTTATAGAGAGAGCCAGGCGTGTTATTTTTTCTATGACGTCATTTGAATAAATTTCAGTTGTTTTCGAAGAAGTTTTCAAATATAATAAATTATCTTAGTATTATAATAATTCTAAAATTATTACCGAGGAATGTATCGCATTTTAGAGATGTTTAAATCAGACTATTTTTATTTCAATTCCGTCATTTGAATGAAGTTCATTTTTTTCAATGAAGGTTTAAGTTTTCAAATATAATAAATTAATGTAGTATTGTGATAAGTTTTAAAATATTACCGAGGAATGTATTGCATTTTAGACTTGTTTAAATAAAATTGCATTGAAGTTGGAAAGTGTTTCATAATCAATGCTTTAAGCATGATTGATCTTTCTTGTTTTGTATATGAGAGAGGCTTCACATTTTAAAATAAATTTGGTACATAACAATTTTTCAAATTTTTTTTTAATTTTATATAACTCTTCATGATATACTTATTTGATGGCATTTTTAATGCACTTTCCTACGTCCTAGAGAGTTAAAATTTCGTACACAGCTTAAATTTGTTGAACATTTTATTCTACAAAAATTTGATGGATCTTTAAATATAGATCCTACATTTTTTTCGAAATGGCCTGCAAATAATTCCCGTTCACTTCTATAAATCATTGTTGTAATATTGTTAAAAATTCTGATGTAGACAGCACATGTCTTTCCCTGCAAACTCATATTCACGTTCTCTTTATTTCTTCAATAATAATTTGAGTTTATCTGCACAAAATAACAGCCTTAAGTATTTTAAATAACATTGAATTTGCATGTTAAACTTCAATTTGGTTCTCATTTGATAGCTGGACTTATTGTCAAAGATGGCGTAGCGAAAACGCGAAAAGACTAGAATATCTCAGGAACGGCTAGTCCTAGTGTAATGGGGTTAGGCTTATTCTTTTTGTTGTCAAAAATCACGTATACAATAGGAATTTAATTTATATAATTGAGGACACGTAGTCTTTTATTTTTATATTTAACGATTTTTGAGGCCCATTTCGCAAAAATAGCCCGTTCCTTTTTCCCAAATCGTACTAGAATAACCTACAAATGATTTATATTCCAAATTTTGTTAAATTTGGTATATAAATCAATTGTTGGTTATTGAAATATTATACACCAAATTTTGTTAAATTTGTTCCTTTAATTTTTAGCTAGAGTGAATAAAGGCAATTTCTGCCGGCCATTTCGCAAAGAAGGCAGATTCTTTTATTACGAATCGTACTGTAATCTAATGAACATCAGGGTTTCCCACAAAAAACATACCTACCAAATTTTATGAAATTCGGTCCATTAGTTTTTCAATCAGAGTGGATGTAATATCCTCACAGACACACAGAAACGTACACAGATACACCCTTACACACACAGACGCCTTCCTAAAAATAGTTTTTTCGTGTTCTAGAAGTCCCAAAATGTGTAGATCCTTCAAAAATTCGAGTTCCGATCTTCGGCACGATTCCAATACTTTGAATACATACACACACACACACACACACACACACACACACACACATATTATCTGTGTATTATCAGTGTATCTAAATTCCGTGCCTACGCAATTACAATAGTTGTGAATTTAAATGATCCCTAAACTTTTATTATTTCTTCAACGAAGCCTAATTTTAACTTATGCAGAATGCAAATATCTCAAGCGATTGTAAGATGAGTTACATAAAAATTGCTTAATTTTTTTCACACAAAATTATTTAGCTCTGGAGTCTGGAATACAAGTTATATGAATGAAATTTTCATTGATTGTTTAAAGAGAATATGATTTATATTTTGATACAGTTTTAAATATTTAAGTATAATAAATTACTGTAGTACTGTGATAATGTAAAAGATATCACCACTGAATGTCGAACGTCGAAAGCCCAGACCATCCGTCTCGTCCGAGGACTTAGAGAAACCATTTGGATGGCCGGGAAAAACCACCACTGAATGTATCACAGTTTAGAAATTTTAAATGCAATTGCATTTCAGTTGGAAAGTGTTTCATAATCAATGCTTATGCATGATTGATCTTCCTTGTTTTTTTTAACTTAATGCTTCTATCAAAATTTCTTATCACAGATCAATTTCGCCAATGTATTGGATGCATTTAGGCAATTTATGCTATTGTATAAATTTTTAATACCTTTTATATGAATTAAGAGCTTCAGACTGAGGTTATAATATTACTGACATTACACTCATTGTCTCGGTTTTTACATGAATAAAGAGTTTCGCACTATGTTTGTTGCATTGACGATATTATTATACTCATTGTTAAGGCTTTGACAATAATTAAGAGTGTCAAACTGCTGTCTGTATAAACAATATTACACTCGTTGTTTCGAAAATTATGGTTCTCAATAGTAAATAGCCCTATGGATTTTCTTAATATCGAGATAAATAAGCATAAGTAAGTTTTGGTAAACAACTGAATTTCAGTCTTTAATACACAATATCTGAACTTGAAAGCTCAAGTAAGAGCAAGGATATGTCGGACAAACTAAAATAGCTAATAGACATCTCAATATAATGCCGTCACCTAGTGGAAAGAATTGAAAATAAAACTAAAGAAATAGGGTAAAAAAAGAAATATGAACATGGGCAGCAAACAAAACAAAAATGAGTATATGAGCTCAGAGAAACAAAAATTTAGGTCATGCCTCGGAGAAAAATGAAGCCATTGACAAATCATTAACTAGTATGAAAATATTAAAATAATCCAAATCGAAAACTACAAAAAGCTTTTGAATAATGGAGTCAGAAGAAAAATTAAACCGGTGACTAGTCATCCAACAATGATTAGCGATAGATGGTTTATTAATTTCTTGGTTTTTACGCAATGTAGATGTTCTCTTCAGCTGTGATTTGGCCGACATATTGAGTTTATTTGAACATTCAAGTCCATACATTTTACATTGAAGAAGGAAATCTAGTTGATATTTGAAACATGCGTACACTTGTTTATCTTAATTTATGATGCTCGTCCAAAGTCCCGTGTGTTTATATATGTTAAACTAAGCACTTCCACCCACATTTTGAGCAGACTATGGAAGAATAAATTTGACTACTGGTCAATAAATTTGACACATAATCCACACACTTTATAGTAAAAGTCGTAATTGTATTCCTTTACAGATTGAAGCATCGAAATGGAGCTCGTAGTCCTATTAACACGGAAATTGTTGTATGCAAAACAATATTTCATCTCTGATCACTATATTTTGCCATATTTTGAAGGTTTTCAGACATTTTAAGCTAAAAGTCAATTCATTATAGCATTAATTTTCCAAAGCTTGTTTTGAAGAATAGTCAGCAAACAATTTCAGTATTTGAAACATAATTTGGTTTCCACATTGGAATCAAAAACACTAAATAAATTCAATGGTGAAATATAATTTAAAAAAAAATCGTCTGTGGAAACTATATGTTAAAAAAAATCAAGAACGGTTTAATGTATAGCAATAGAGGATATTTAAGATATTTTTTTTTCTTCGTAGGATGATATAGAAACATATTTTGTGTGTCTAACCGTTCTCAATTGATAGATAAAAGAATGTTAGAACCAAAAGAAAGGTATCTAAAAACATGAAAGTATATATTAGAATGTATTTATTATACAAACTTTTGTTTACCGCCATTGCAGAGGGAATCTTTCAAAGCCTTCTTCTTACGCCGTTCACGGGCATGCGCCAACTGGTACACGTTCAAGCGCATGCGCCAACTGGTACACGTTCAAGCGCATGCGTCAACTAGTGTTCGTGAACAAGCATAAAGGCCCTATCACACTCAAGAACTTTTGGAACAACCAACTATTTCGGACAACTTTTCCCCCAATTTTTTGACGAAAAAGTTGGCGATAGGGTTATTGACAGTTTGAAGAAGTTGTGCTAAATGACAAAACTACGGCGGTATGTTTTTCGCTTTTTGGCGACAACTATACATTTGTACATGTACTTTTCGGCAGGCAGAGCGTTCTCGCTTCGACTTCGGCAGTAAAACAAGACTTTTACTTAGTACTTCCTTTTGTAACCTTTATTACTTTGTAATTATGACTAAATTGCTATCAGCTGCAAGGAAAAATCAAATATGCCTTGGCATAATTACGCTAGGATTATTCCTGCTTAAGAAGAAGAAACAAAGTAAACCGAGAAGGATGTGGACAAAATCTATTGTAAATTTTTGATTTGCTCTTTTTTATATGGATTACTACATATATCAGAAGCTTAAACAGATGAATGAACATTAAAAAATATTTGGATTTGTCACACATCCGTATAAAAAAGCAAATAAATATTTGTTGAAAAATATTCACTCTATTTTAAGATACAAAATTAGTTTAAAAAGCGATATTGCCGATATTGACTGAAATGAAACAAAGAAAAAGAAAACGTAAAAAGTATTTAAATTCAAGAATGCCGTTATTAAAATATTATGTCTTAAAAACAAATTTAAGTTCATTACCATTTTATACTTGATTTTAAAGGTTTTCAAATACGTATCTATATTAAATATCCGGAGATGTTCTTTGCTCATTTGTAACGTTTAAAATATTTCTCATTAAAGTAAACTTTTAAAAATTATTTTATCTACATTTATATTTATTGAGTAATTATGTTTTAAAATAGATTTAAATGTACATTCCATCTATACCTGGTATAAAGTATACTTCAAGATATTTTTCAAAGTAACTTTGAAATAAATTTTTATAAGCATTCAAATTTAAAAATAATTTACTGATATAAGGTTATTTTGCATATAGAACGTAAAATAATTTAAAACAAAAAAATTCTGCAGATTATTAAAGAAAAACTGTATTTGAATATTTTAGCAACAGATGGCAGCACTTGTAAAATTTAAAATTCGCTTGGATTCGAACCAGAGCCCAGTTGTTTGCTGAGCTGATTCTCTACCACCCAAGCCAAAACTTCACATTTGAAATGTACAAACAAATTATATCATGCAATGCATTTAGTGTTATTTTAGAGTACTATTTTGAAGAGTAAACAGAATAAGTTTTCAAGTTGTTTTAGTATTGCAATAGAAGGATAAAAAAAAGTCTATGGAGAACATACATGAAAATTAATTTTCTAAATTCTGTCTGATGTTTTTTTTTTAACGATTCCAGAAAGAGAACATAATTGTATTCGTTAAAACAAGGAAAATGCCATAGTGTAGTAAATATTCTAAAACAATTTAAATTAGGATCCTTTGTGTTTTGTGATGGAATCACTTTAGTTAGCTTATTTTAGAAAACTGATGAAATATGTATATATCGCCAAAGCAAACTCGCGTACGCTCTTGTTCACAGAAAGGCGGATTTTCTGAAACGCATCTATACTGTAAACTAGCAAGCCGCTGGTAAATATAAATTTGAATCAGAAGAGACCAAATAGATTATATTAGTAATAATATCTTAATTTTTATTATATAATATTTCATATATATAAAATCGCTTTGGAAGAGATGGTTCGTAAAGATGATATTTTCTTGTACGCATGTTTCTTCAAATTCTTTTTTAAATACAGTGGATCTTTTAGATTCCACAAAAATGATTTTTCACGTATTGATTCAATTAACTCCATTTCCATCTCACATGACTACTTTTTTTCGACTTCGAGACGACTTTCATTGACATCCACCTTTATGACACAGAAATATTATAATTACTTAACAAATTTTAAATCTAAACTAAAATAGTACTTCGCGCTGCCTGGTTATTATATCAATATAATCTATCTGTTATTATATTCTATCTGTTCGCGCTCCACAGATTCAAACTTGCGCGAGAATTGCACGCCAAACCAGAATGTAGTAAAATCTGCGCCAACCTTTCTACACACGTGATTCCTTCGCTACTCATCTGTGATTGGCTGTTTGGTAAAAAATTGTTCCAAATGAACAACTTTTTCTATACCGGTCAGATAAAGTTGTCCCAATTTTTTGACCTTATTTCACACGAGTTTTCCCCCAACTCGGCGTAAAAATTGTTCGAAAAGTTGGTTGTCCGAAAAATTACCGGAAAAGTTGTTGAATGTGATAAGGCCTTAACAGGTTTAACACAACTAGATTTTTTTTTCTCTGAGGGGTTATGTTAGAAACATGTGCCGATATTGAAATGCATAAAGATAATTATAGTGAAAGAAACATTTTGGACAGTTTTCTTCTGTTTAAACGTTTATAATGGTGTAAACCGGAAATATTTATAATAAATATTATTTTATATAATTTCAATATTTTGAATGCTTTTCATTCGGACAAGTTGCATATTTTAAGGAATTAAGAAATTTCAAAAAAACAATGTGCAAACTAAAGTCATAAAAACCGTCATTATTTCTTTAAGTCTAATACCGAATGTGATGCCAATGAACATAAAACATGAAATGTTTAAAAAACTCGAGAACAGAATCAGTCTCAACATATCTCTTAATTCTACAAAATGTTCTTTCTCTCGGATTCTTTAAAACCAACGAACACGAATGCTGCCTTCTCTGAAGCGAATGTTGACGTTCACACATTACGGAACTATTCAGATGTAAAGGTCCCAAGGGTTTTACTATAACCACTACTCTTAATTCATAATGTTCCTTTTCGTATATCTAAAGAAAAATGATAATTAATGACTCTCTTAGGTGCAGGCTATACAAACAGAAAAACACGGATATATCAGTTTCATTTATATCTCCTGTGAGATGAATAAAATACAGAAATGCGTGTTGTCTGATTTATTTGAATTTCTAAGTTTCATTATGGGGAGAAATTCTTCCATACTATTGTTTTCATCAGAAATTTTGATTTCCAACTTTCTTGAAACTTCTATTTCCCAGAATATGAGATAGAGTTTAGACGATGATTAATATAGAATCGGCATTAATTTCCCTAGAAGGCTGAGGATTCACTAAGGATTTCTAGTTCCTATAGTTTTCATTTTACTTGAAACAATTTTTTAGATTGGACATAGATAGTGCTTAGATGATAACTGATACGAATTTAACATCAAATTTCGAAAGCGGTAGGGGAGGTTAACTTGGATTTTCCACTCGACTTTTTTCTATTACGGTTCAAACAGTTTCTAATATCTGTTTCTCAGGATTCGCTGAAAATCGAATTTAGATGATGACTGATATGGTTTAGGCATCGAATTCTGAAAGGCAGGGGGGTCACTAAGTATTTACATATCCGAGTCTTTGGATCTCGCTTTTGTTTTTTAGAAAATTCGTATGAATGTATGCAATAATTATGGAAAAGAGAATACTAATGATTCCGTCAAAAATAAAGTGTAAAGTATCAATTCATTATAGCATTAATTTTCCAAACCTGGTTTGAAGAATAATCAACAGACAATTCGGTATACAATTTCGGTATATAATTCGTTTACCATAGTCACCACATTGGAATCAAAAACTCTAAATAAATTCAATGGTGAAATATAATTTAAAAAAAAATCGTCTGTAGAAACTAAATGTTAAAAAAACTCAAAAATGGTTTATTGTATACCAATAGAGAATATTTAAGATATTTTTTTGCGTAGGATGATATAGAAACATGTTTGCGTCTATTCGTTCTCGATTGATAGATAGAAGAATATTTGAACCAAAAGAAAGGTGTCTAAAAACATGCAAGTATATATTAGAATGCATTTATTATACATACTTTTGTTTACCACCATCGCAGAGGGAATCTTTCAAAGCCTTCTTCTTACGCCGTTCACGGGCATGCGCCAACTGGTACACGTTCAAGCGCATGCGCCAACTAGTGCTCGTGAACGAGCACAGTTCGTTTGTTTATTCGTTACTAATTCCCCCGTTGTGAAAGGGCGCCTACGCACCACTCCAAAAGACCCCCCTGGTCCCATGGGGAAGGGGAGAGAATTTACAGCTTCACTTTTATAGAGGCTCCCTGAAGTACGGAAGTCTGACTTGGCCTTGACAAGACAACATCCATGCCCGCTGGCGGGATTCGAACCCACAACCAGGCAATCCAGCGATTAAACGGAAACGCATGCCCCTGACTGCTCGACCACCGGATCGGCTGTCAGAGGCATACGCAAACCTGTTACGAGCACAGTAACAGGTTTAACACCACTGGATTTTCTTTTCTCTGTGAGGTTATGTCAGAAACTCTGTCTAGCAGGTCAATATCGCAACGATCTTCAGCACCTAAAACTTCGAATGACGGACGCTGCGGGTAGAGTACCACTGAACATGCGATGCTTCAAGTAACTTGGAATGACGCCATCCCAATATTTGCTGTGACCCAAAGTGTGCCGATTTTGAAATGCATAAAGATAATTATAGTGAGAGAACCATATTTGACAGTTTTCTTCTGTTTAAGCATTTATAATGGTGTAAACCGGAAGTATTTATAATAAATAATTTTTTATATAATATCAATATTTTGAATCCTTTTTTTTTCGGACAAGTTGCACATTTTAAAGAATAAAGAAATTAAAAAAAAAACAATGTGTAAACTTAAGTCATAAAAACGGTCATTATATTTTTCAATCTAATACCGAATGTGATGCCAATGAACATAAAACATGGAATGCTTAATGAACTCTAGAGGAGAATCACTCTCAACATATCTCTTAATTCTACAAAATGTTCTTTCTCTCGGATTTTTAAAAACCAAAGAACACGAAAGCAGCCTTCTTTGAAACGAATGGTGACGTGCACACATTACGGAACTATTCAGATGTAAAGGTCGCAAGGGTTTTACTGAAACCACTATTCTTAATTCTTAATGTCCCTTTTCGTATATTTCAAGAAAAATGATAATTAATGACTCTCTTAGGTGCAGGCTATACAAACAAATAAACACGGATATATCAGTTTCGTTTATATCTCCTGTGAGATGAATAAAACACAGAAATGCGTGTTGTCTGATTTATTTGTATTTCTAAGTTTCATTATGGGGAGAAATTCTTCCATACTATTGTTTTCATCAGAAATTTTGATTTCTAACTTTCTTGAAACTTCTATTTCCCAGAATATGAGATAGAGTTTAGACGATGATTAATATAGAATCGGCATTAATTTCCCTAGGGGGCTGAGGATTCACTAAGGATTTATATTTCCTATAGTTTTCATTTTACTTGAAACAATTTTTTAGATTGGACACAGATAGTGCTTAGATGATAACAGTAGGGGGTTCTGGCACACGCGGTGCTATACTTTAACATGTTGAAATTGCGGTGCTAGTTCTCCCATGTTAAAGCATAGGCGAACCTCATGAGGAGGGGTGGAGTTTCCACCAGCATGTGACGTTCCATGAAGAGAGGATGTCATTAAAAGTTAGGATGGATCAGATGATTTTTTCTTTTTTTCTTTTACTTTTTTTAAGTGTTGATGTTTTAAAAATTTCGTAAATGTAAGTTTTTTTTTTCCTATATTTTTTCGCAAATGTAAGTTTTCTACTTTTCAGAAACCACACATGTGCTGTTTTCTCTATGGAAATTAACATGGGTTTTCAAACTTGTGCTATTTTTTAGCGTTTTTTCACAAAAACATACTTTTTAATAACAAAATTTCGTAAATACAAGTTTTTTTTCTTATATTTTTTCGCAAATGTAAGTTTTCTACTTTTCAAAAACCACATTTGTGCCGTTTTCTCTATGGGAATTAACATAGGTTTTCGCACTTGTGCTATTTTTTAACGTTTTTTCACAAAAAACATACTTTTTACTAACAAAATTTCGTAAATACAAGTTTTTTTCTTATATTTTTTTCGCAAATGTAAGTTTTCTACTTTTCAAAAACCACACATGTGCTGTTTTCTCTATGGAAATTAACATGGGTTTTCAAACTTGTGCTATTTTTTAACGTTTTTTCACAAAAACATACTTTTTACTTGTAAAAAACTAACAAAAACATGTTTTTAAAGTAGTAGAATTTCGGGAATCTCGAAACCATCTATTCTAACCTTTGACTGACATCCTCTCTTCATGGAACGTCACGTGCTGGTGGAAACTCCACCCCTCCTCATGAGGTGCGCCTATGCTTTAACATTGGAGAACTAGCACCGCAATTTTCCCATGTTAAAGTATAGCACCGCGTGAGCCAGAACCCCCTACTATTCCCTACTGATAACTGATACGAATTTAACATCAAATTTCGAAAGCGGTAGGGGAGGTTAACTTGGATTTTTCACTCGACTTTTTTCTATTACGGTTCAGACAGTTTCTAATATCTGTTTCTCAGGATTCGCTGAAAATCGAATTTAGATGATGACTGATATGGTTTAGGCATCGAATTCTGAAAGGCAGGGGGATCACTAAGTATTTACATACCCGAGTCTGGAGATCTCGCTTTTGTTTTTTAGAAAATTCGTATGAATATATGCAATAATTATGGAAAATAGAATACTAATGATTCCGTCAAAAATAAAGTATAAAGTGTCAATTCATTATAGCATTAATTTTCCACACTTGGTTTGAAGAATAATCAACAGACAATTCGGTATACAATTTCGGTGTATAATTCGTTTACCATAGTCACCACATTAGAATCAAAAACTCTAAATAAATTCAATGGTAAAATATAATTAAAAAAAATCGTCTGTAGAAACTATATGTTAAAAAAACTCAGAAATGGTTTATTGTATACCAATAGAGAATATTAAAGATATTTTTTTTGCGTAGGATGATATAGAAACATGTTTGCGTCTATCCGTTCTCGATTGATAGATAGAAGAATATTTGAACCAACAGAAAGGTATCTAAAAACATGGAAGTATATATTAGAATGCATTTATTATACAGACTTTTGTTTACCACCATCGCAGAGGGAATCTTTCAAAGCCTTCTTCTTACGCCGTTCACGGGCCAGGTTTAACACCACTGGATTTTCTTTTCTCTGTGAGGTTATGTCAGAAACTCTGTCTAGCAGGTCAATATCGCAACGATCTTCAGCACCTAAAACTTCGAATGACGGACGCTGCGGGTAGAGTACCACTGAACATGCGATGCTTCAAGTAACTTGGAATGACGCCATCCAAATATTTGCCGTGACACAAAGTGTGCCGATATTGAAATGCATAAAGATAATTATAGTGAGAGAACCATTTTTGACAGTTTTCTTCTGTTTAAACATTTATAATGGTGTACACCGGAAATATTTATAATAAATAATTTTTCATATAATTTCAATATTTTGAATCCTTTTCATTCGGACAAGTTGCATATTTTAAAGAATAAAGAAATTAAAAAAAAAAAAAATGTGCAAACTAAAGTCATAAAAACGGTCATTATTTTTTTCAATCTAATACCGAATGTGATGCCAATGAACATAAAACATGGAATGCTTAAAAATCTCTAGCGGAGAATCACTCTCAACATATCTCTTAATTCTACAAAATGTTCTTTCTCTCAGATTTTTAAAAACCAACGAACACGAAAGCAGCCTTCTTTGAAACGAATGGTGACGTGCACACATTACGGAACTATTCAGATGTAAAGGTCGCAAGGGTTTTACTGTAACCACTATTCTTAATTCTTAATGTCCCTTTTCGTATATTTCAAGAAAAATGATAATTAATGACTCTCTTAGGTACAGGCTATACAAACAGAAAAACACGGATATATCAGTTTCATTTATATCTCCTGTGAGATGAATAAAATACAGAAATGAGTGTTGTCTGATTTATTGGCATTTCTAAGTTTCATTATGGGGAGAAATTCTTCCATACTATTGTTTTCATCAGAAATTTTGATTTCTAATTTTCTTGAAACAACTATTTCCCAGAATACGAAGACATCTTCATAAAATGCCTGTTAAAGTTTGAGTAGATGTATTATGCTTAGTACGTTACATAATAATAATATCATAGTATTGGGCTTAAAGCCATTGTAAACTAAACCGAATAGAATACAAAATACGCTCTGTTGCAATCAAATAAACTGCTGTTGTAAAAATTGCAACACATGAAGTAATAATCAGAATTGAATGAAATTTATTCCTGAAACGACTTGTATTGAAGCAAGTAAACGATCAAATTTACAAAGCAAAAAAGAACGATATTGCATGTCGAAAACCAGTATTTGGTGAAGCCACTGTGCGCTGCAATAAATAACATGGTATCAAATCAAACAGATTTTGAATTTGGACCTGTGGAAGAGCATTCCAGATTGCTTCAATACGAATCCGAAGTTTAGCTGTATTAGATACCAGACGAGCATCAGGAGCGAGACGCTGACCGACGAAATCCCATACATGATCAATAGGCGATATATCCGGCTAATAAGCAGGCCAAGGAGGAAGTTGCATCTGTTGTGCTGAAAAGAAGTCTTGAAAATTCCTAGTAATATGTGGACGTTAAAATGCAACTTCAGGAGTGTGTTGAAAGAAGGGTACAACTTCGGGCTCCAGACCTTCTCTGATATACCGGTTGTTGTTGAGATTATCCTCCATTCTTAGCAGCTGAGATTGTCCAGGGTACCCAATGGGGCTACAGACCATCATTCTTAGTGTTTGTGCCGTATGACGTTGGATAATGCACTCTGGAAGGAGGCGTTAACCGCTACAGTACCTCACTGATACTCGCTGTTTCGTAGTTGATGAAGCACCTGCCATTACTGCATTTATATTCGGTCATGAGGGATTGCAGGTGTTGTGGCTTTGACATTACTTGTATGAGTCCAAATAAGTCGTTGAGGATTGTCCCCAAGTGAGCATGGCGTAGTCGAATGAGCTGGCTCCAGTGCGAAGAAGCACGTGGAAGAGTCCATCTGCTTGCAGGTGATGTGGGAAGTAACCATAGAAGAAACTTCTCTGCTAGCCGGCCAAAAACTAATTTAAGAAACTAATTTTGGGGGGTTTCCGATGTGCTGATTTTTGCTAACAGCTCAAAGATATGGAAGGTTTTGGTCATCGGATCATCATTTGCTCTCAAAATTTGCATGAGGTGCCTAAGTATATTGCCTAGGTTACTGATATCGAAATATTTTTCTAACTCTTTTAAAAAGCTGAGAATTTCTAAGAATGCATTAGGGGTTTGTGGGGTTTTGTCTGTAACAGGTTGTGCGTGGGCAAAGTGCTCTCCGCGGTAATTCCTGCTATCGTCTCGGCACTTGCCAGTACTTCCAGTACAGGGGAAATGTTGTTTGAATGGAGGAGAGGAAAGTTTTCCTCACCAAGGTTAGGGAGAGGGGTGGTTTTAACAGTTTGTTGTTGGACTTTTTTGGCCTCCTTGAACTTTTTACGGTTCCAGGGGTTTTGTGGACAGTCTCACTGATACAGTACCTCTTCTTATTGAACACAGGCGGACAGGGACAGTTGTCTTGTGAACTAGAGTCCATGTTCCTTTTAACGATGAATGTGTGCACAAGTGACCCCCACAAATGACTTATCTATGAAATTTTGTGAAATTCGGTCAATTAGATTTTAAGTTTGAACAGACACATACACTGCTCGAGCACACACACACGCTAAATTTTTTTTTTCGTGTTTTAAAGGTCTCAAAACTTGTTTATACTTTGAAAACTCGAGTTACGAATTTCGACATGATTCCAATACTTTCCCCATACTTTATACTGTAGGGAAAGTATTTAATGAAACAGTATTCCTTTTCTCTCTTTAAATTATGATATATTAGAGTTGTATTTTCGATAAACATTTGGTGGGCTTTTCGGTGATACTTTTGTCTGAAATAACTGAAAACCAAATTCTAAAATATTATTGAGATTTCCTGAAAATTTTAAGTTAGGTTGGAGGAGGAGATGGGACCTTCATTTCCTTTATATACCCCCTTAATGATATGTTATTTTAGCTTCAGATAGAAGTTGATCTTTAGATTAATTGCATATTAAAAGAAGTTCCCGATGCAAAAGTGTGGAAAACACTGGTACAGAATTTAGACAAACGTGTTCGGACAGAGTTTGCACTATAATACAATAGTATGAGAAAATAAATATGTATTATTTCTCACTTACACTACATTTTCGGTGAATTATTTTTGCATCTAACATTTAGGAAAAAATAAAACGAAGCGAATCTAATTAAACTAATCTAATTAATAAACTAATCTAATTATTAAACTAATCTAATTAACTAACCTAATTAAGCAAATCTAATCAGAACATTACCGTAAATATCTCCTATTCCATCACGGTTTTCTATTTTATCTTAGGATGTCCTACATTTAAATTAAACCGCTGTTTTCTAATGGCTAATCGATGTTTAATTAAGAGAATAGAAACTAAATTGGATTTCATTTTTTTAAACAGGAAACTTGGCAGGCATTAGCTAAAATGAAATCAGACTTTGACTCCTTAAATAGTGAAGTTTTTCAATTATTTTTCACGCTGTGCTCAAAATATTTTTAATTTGTGTTGTACACTTATTGCTGATTGTATTGTAATTAATAATAATTTATTTGTCTGGCTTTGCCATAAATAGCATTCTGGCTTTCTGACTTTGCCGTACATCCATTCAATAAACTGATTAATTGTTTATTTTCCTTATTTTAATCTTTATCTGTTTAAACTTGCTGAAACCTGGATTTTTAATAAACATACATATGTTTTATCTACATAATTTATTGTTTATAAAGCAATTTTACTTGCCTGTTAATAATTTCTTTTTCTATGTATCAATTTCTATGGAGTAAGTTTTGAAATCATATTTGGAATTCGTTTTAAAACCTAAAATAATATTATTCGTAATTTTAAGATAAGCATGCGCGTATAATGGCTTAAATCCCTAAGACACTTAACTATTCACAATGGACGGAAAACACTGCAATATAGATAGGTTGGGGTACAGTGAAACACCGGTATACAAACAAACAGTTCCTCTGTATATAACAGGTTGAAAGTTAAAGTGTAGTTTTGACTCCTATACATGTCGCTGTTACGTGTCGAACTGGAATGGAAACGTCAGAATTTTTTTCTCTGTCAATAAAGTAAATATTGTTGTTTTCGTATAACAATGTAAGGTATATAATAAAATGTGTTCCCAAGAATTAGTGAGAAAGACCGCATTTGAAGGGATTTTGCTTTTCAGGCTTATTTAACGAATGCGAATTGTTTAATGGAAAAGCCGTAAAACTGAAAAAAAAACTTGATAATTAATGCACACTAAAAGTCATCTAATGCATTTTCTGGATTGTAAATAAGTTGGAATGTCAAGACGCACGATATTTGTATTGGAACTTAACATCTCATTTCATTCGTAATGCTAGAAAAGAGTAAAGTTACATATCTACGCTAATCCTTCAACAGAGAAAGACACAGACTTAACCAATTTAGGATTTTCACATTCTCATTCGCATGAGACAAAGAATCAAAGTAGTTGCTCAAAGATGCGTCGAAGGGCGCCATTGCACAACCGACACCTACAAATGAAAGGATGTCGCCCCCTCCTGCAATCTCTTGTCGGGAGCAACAACGATCTCACGACCCCTCGGATACCATTTTGATCAACTACTTTGAGTCTTTCTCTGATGTGAATGGAAATTCCTAAATTATGTAAGTCTTTTTCATAACACTTTCCAACTTAGTTGAAAAGTGTTTATGACTTTGTTCATTCCGTCTATCTGTCCGTCCGTTCGCACGATAACTGCCGTAGAAATGATTTTATACCAACATAAAATTTTAATATTTCTTGAGACAGTCTAAGGGACGTGTGGGAATGTAAATGAATAATATCACCTAATTAGTTTTGGATTGAACCCGGTTTGAAAAAGTGTAATGCATTGAACATTTTAGTACCTAATATTTCAAACATTTTTTAAGCACAATTAAAATTCACAAATTGCTACGAAAATTTTAGGAAATATTAAAATTATTCCATAAAATGGATAAAAAATTTCAGTAAAATATGTTCGGTAGTTTTTTAAATGAAAATTAAAATAATAATTACACTCATATTATATGAAGAGATCACATGACCCACTTAAAATTAAAATAGGGCATCCATAATTATTTTCAAGTGCAAAAATTGGAATTTTTAAAGTTCTTTTATATATAATTTTGCATCCGCCCTAAAACCGCTTAATTTTTGCGTATTTTCTATGCATCTATGTTCTGTGCCAACGTAAATACAATATTTTTTAGTTTAAATGATCAATTATTATTCGTCCAAATGACCAAATTCGTTTAAATGATCAAATATTATCCGTCCAGATGTGTATTACCACTCCTATTACTTTCCTTATATACATAATGCATAAGGAAAGCATTGTGAAGGGGTCGAAAATTCGAATTCGAGTTTTCGACGGGAGATCACGTTTCAAGCATCCCTGATCACGAATCAAACATTTTTGAAGTGATGTCTATGTGTGTGTGTGAAAGTATGTGTGTGTGTGTGAAAGTATGTGTGTGTGTGTGAAAGTATGTGTGTGTGTGCGAAAGTATGTGCGTGTGTGTGAAAGTATGTGTGCGTCTGTGACAGTGAGCCTGCAGAGAGGATAACTGACGAACGAATGGACCGATTCGAACGAAATTTGGTACAAAAATCACAATCCGTAAGCACTGAAAGTCTATTGTTTTTATACGCAATCGAATGTTCAGAACCCCCCCTAAATTTTCGAGTGAAATTTTGAAAAAATAGTCAAACAATCAAAACCTCTAATAAAGTTACGCAAATAGACATTTCTTATGTAATATTTCCTTCTAAAACGATTGACATAAACTTTAGAACGCTAGCATTAACCGTTCTCGAGATATTGCACATTTTTCAAATAAATTTATAAAAAAATCCCATAAATTAAAAACAAATGTTAAGTTGAGAAACATGTTCACTTTTCATATCTAATACCATGCGATAAATTTGGTGACATCATTCTCGTGGATCTAGCTCGTTCCATTCATGAAAAAAGATACTTTGAGTAATAATTTTGTATATGAACTCCAATAATCATTTATCTGCAGTAAGAATAACTTATTTCTCCGTCCATAACGCTTGGCGAGATTTTGGCGACGAATTTGGCGGAATGTCGCCAACTAGGCGATATTTTTAATTGTTGCCAAATCAACAAAAATCTCGCCAAATTGATAAAAATGACGCTAAATCAATGAAAATGACGACTAATTGAAGAAAATTCAATATCTTGGAAAGAATATACGTATCTACTATAAGAATAATATTTTTTTAACTGCAAAAGTAGAAAATTCATTGCATTATATAAGGAAAGTCATATGTTGCCCACATCAGATTTTAACTTTCCTTATATACATAATGTATAAGGAAAGTATTGTGACGGGGTCGAAAATTCGAATTCGAGTTTTCGACGGGAGAGCACGTTTCAAGCATCCCTGATCACGAATCAAACATTTTTGAAGTGATGTCTGTGTGTGTGTGTGAAAGTATGTGTGTGTATGTGTGTGTGTGTGTGTGTGTGTCAGTGAGACTGTGGAGACGATAACTGACGAACGAATTTACCTATTCGAACCAAATTTGGTACAAAAATCACAATCCAGAAACACTGGAAGCCTGTTGTTTTTATACGCAATCGAATGTTCAAAATCCCCTTAAATTTTCGGATGAAATTTTGAAAAAATCGTCAAAAAATCAAAACCATTAATAAATTTAAGCAAATAGACATTTCTTATGTAATTTTTCATTAAAAAACGATTGACATAAATTTTAGAACGCTAACGTGAACCGTTCTCGAGATATTGTACATTTTTAAAAAAAATTATCAAAAAGTCATATAAAATTAAAAAAAATATTTCCTATTGAGAAACATGTTCACTTTTCATATGTAATACCATGAGATAAATTGGGTGACACCATTCTCGTGGATCTAGCTCGTTCCATTCATGAAAAAGATACTTTGAGTAATACTTTTGTATTTGAACGCCAATAGTCATTTATCTGCTGTAAGAATAACTTATTTCTTAGTGCATAACGCTTGGCGAGATTTCGGCGACGAATTTGGCGGAATGTCGCCAACTTGGCGAATTTTATGAAATGTTGCAAAATTAACGAAAATCTCGCCAAATGAATAAAAATGACGCTAAATCAATGAAAATGACGATTAATTGTCGAAAATTCAATATCTTGGAAAGAATATTAGTATCGACTATAAGAAAAACCTATTTTTTTTACTGTAAAAGTAGTAAATTCATTCAAGGAAAGTCATGTGTTGCCCACATCAGATTTTTTTAAGTAAGGTCCGTTTTGCAATAAAAACTACGTAAATATATTTATTTCAAGAAATGCATTTACTTTCTGGATTTACATTCAATTCTATATTTTTCTACACAATTTCCTTGCCAATTTAAGCATTTATCGGAACGATATACCAGTTTTTGGATACCGTCATCATAGAATTCTGCCGCCTGTGATGATAGCCAGTTACTCACGATCGTTTTCACTTCTACATTAGTGTCTAAACGTTTGCCGCTCAGGAAGCTTGCCGCCCAAGGCCTTCATGGGCGGTAGCCCAGTGGTTAGCCGATAGGTTGGTGGTAGGGGAAGGAGAGTACGGTCCCTGTGGATGCCTCCTCCACTGGATTCTGGTCTAAATTGGGCGGAACTCTTACCGACCGTCCTTACAACAACAATATGAGAAAATGCTTACGAAAAACGTATTTTCCTTTCCGAAGGAAAGTTGAATTTTTTGCGGCTTGATTGAAAAATTTTTCATATAGCAGCATGTCTATCAGAATACATAGTATAAGTTCTTTCCTAAATCATGGATTATGAACAAGAATATGTACTATATATTTTTTTAATCTTCGTTTGGTCAAAAATTTCAATTTGATTAATTTTTTGCACCTTGATTATCCTAGAAAAATGTTGAACTGTTTAAACTACTGTTTCGATATACTTGTAAAGAATATATTTTGCAGATATTCAACGGCATTAATGGAGATTGGAATTTTTCATTTTGGCTGTAAAAGAGGGACTGAAATCGTGATTTTAGCTAGAGAACTCACCTACGTTGGATATATACCGTAAAAGTCTTCTGTGCGAGCCTATTTTTTCTGGATCACGTATTTGTTTCAACGATAATGTATTTTTTTCTTTCTTTTCTTCCGATTCACACCAAATTAATGTTGTTTACAAATACCGGTCGTCTGGCCAATAGGCCATTAGAACGAGAGCTAGCTCTCCAGTATTTCTCAATGACTGAATTAAAAGTCACTAGTGCAGGGCACTTGTCCAAATGTTTTCAAGACATAGGCTGTCATAGGTCACATAAAATGCAAATAGTACATAAAATACAAATAAGTAATATTTAGATTTTTAACTATTCAAAATACATAAACGCAGGTAGTTCAGATAAATAATTGTTCTTTTGAAATGGCAACAGCGTTTTCAACAATGAAACGTAATTGTCCATGACAATAATGATTGAAAAATGTTCTATTTGTTCAAAACAACAATGCTTGCGAAACTTTATGTGTGTTTGTAAAATTCAACAATTATGAATTTACTACAAAGCTATACATTCAAAAAATCGTAACTATATATTTTCCCATACTTTGTAGAAGTTTGATTTTTGGTAAGTTATTAATTACATTTCAAATTGTATCATATGTATAATAAATATTCATTAAGAATGAAATGGAAGTAAGCGACATTACCATTTATGCAGTATTGTCGTCAGTTACCTGACCAATTAGCTTATGCCTTGAAGATAAACAAGGCTCAAGGCCAAACTTTTGACAAACAAGTTGTGTAAATTATTTATTTAAAAGAAATGTCCGTCAAGTAGTATGTCCGTCACACGGAATTCAAAATGTGCAAACCATTACCTCCCATTTGGCGTCATTTCCATCAATTTGGGGATGGATTTAAGATTTCTGTTGAGATCCCTTCTCCTAATTTGCAGTCAATGCGTTTCGGCCTCTTCTTTTCAAATTTTTTAAAAAGATTCTTAACTTTGACGTGCACGCCATCTTCTCACTCTTTATTTGTTTAACCGACGTTTCTTTTCTTTTCTGTCCTCTCCATTTTCCATTGGCCAACACGTTTGTGAAATAAAATGTGTTTGAATGTCAAAACTGTTGCAAATGCCGGTCGTTTGACCAATAGGCCTTTAGACAGAGAGCTGGCTCTCTAGTATTTCTTAATGATTGAATTAAAAGTCACTAGTGCAGAACAATTGTCCAAATGTTTCCCAGACATAGGCTATCCTAGGTCACATAAAATACAATCCGGGGAAGCAGCAAGTCCCATTCGATGGAGATGAGCCCTGAGACAGTCATGAGCAGTCAGAAGTATGATCCCGCCAACTGCTTCTCGTCACACCAAATTAATAATGCATACTACCTCGATATGAATTCACATTTTCAAAATCCAATTATAGGAGGTGTTCCCGATGCCCCCATTTCCCATAGCAACATCCATTGACCGGTTTCGTGATTGTTATGCTCATAAGCATAAAATAGTCATTACCTTCAATGACAGCAATGAAAATTGCTAGTTGTAGTGCTGTCATAGTAGACATCAGTTGTTCTAAGCTGGTGGCTGCATAATAAACTACAGACGCATAATAAGTTAGTTATAGAAACGCAACAGCCATATGCGATCACCTAACCTACTAGACTGAAAAAATATATAACGGAAAATGTTTCGTACTCTTTTCTAAAATATAGTAAATGCACTTTCATAAAATATAAAATACTTTTATTCAGAGTATTAGATTGTTATATTTTGATGGAATACTCTTGCCTATTCTCTTTTTACGGAAAGCTAAAATTTCAGTAAAAAAAAAAAATTGTGAAAAGCTGTAGCAGGAGAAATTAAAAATCTGATGTGGGCAGCACATGACTTTCCCTGCAGACTCAAATTCATTTTTTCTATATAACATTAATAATTCATTAAATTGAGTTTAATTGCACAAAATAACACTAAATTTGCATTTTTAATTCATTTCTGTTTTTATTCGGTAATTGGATATTTTTCCAAAAGCGACATAATTAAATGAGAAAAATCTTAAATATCTCGAAAACGATTAGTTCTGGAGTAATAGAGTTGTTCTTATTCCTTACCTCATTAAAAATTAACTATAAAACATGCATTTAATTGATATATTTGAACATACGTAGATTTTGTTTTAGATTTTGGCGATTTTTGAAGGCCATTTCGTAAAAAAAGGCAGGTTGTTCTTTTCGGAATAATACCGTCGAAAACTCGAGTTACGATTTTCGGCATGATTCCAATATTTTCCCTATACATTACAATGTATTGCAGGGAAAGTAAAAATTATCGCTGTTCGGCATCCGCTTCAAAGAAATGTATGTATTACTTAACTCCCATTGGTTGAAAAGTAATTGAAATATAATCACGTACAGAATACCATAGAGTTCTACTTGAACAACCAAATAAGTAGATTTTCCGAGTCATTTCTTATCGATGGGAAATGAGGACTTGTGTCCCAGATTTTGGTATTCTATGACCGTATCTTTATTTCTGACCACAATGCAATATCTTATATGTACTATTATATTTCTTTACTGCTGAGTCAGTTTTCTGCAACTGCTTAAGGGTAACATAAACATCTTTAATGCTTGATCTGTATATATGCATATAATTATTTGCTTGCATAAGAAAATGTATAATTTATTTTGATTTCGAAAAATTAATATAATAAAGCGGCAAATTTTAAGATCTGTTGAACTCATTTCGAACACTTTTGAAATTATAATTGACACAAAACACGATTTTATTTTTCCAATTTCTTACTTCACATTTAACTCAATATAAAATATTTGTATTGATGCAAATATGGTATAATTTTTCAGCATGAGCCTGCCAGGCTACGCTATATCTAATTTATCTTATGAACTGATGAACTGTTTATCTCGCGTTATTTCATACTGTTAAATTTGACTTTAATTAAAAAAATCTGATATGGGCAGCACATGACTTTCCTTTTATAATGCAATGTATTTACTACTTTTACAGTAAAAACAAAATAGGTTATTCTTATAGTGTATACTTATATTTTTTCCAAAATATTGAATTTTCGTCAAATAGTCGTTACTTTTATTGATTTAGCTTCATTTTTATTCATTTGGAGAGATTTTCTTTGATTTGTTAACATTTTAAAGTCTCCAAGTTGGCGAAATTCCGCAAAATTCGTCTCCAAAATCTCGCCAAGCGTTATGGAAGGAGAAATAATTTATTCTTATAGCAGATAAATGACTATTGGAGTTCAAATACAAAAGTATTACTCAAAGAATATTTTTTCATGAATAGAACGAGCTAGATCCACGAGAATGATGTCACTAAATTTATCGCATGATATCACATATGAAAAGTGAACATGCTTCTCACTGGGAAATATTTTTTTTTATTTTATATGACTTTTTGATAATTTTTTGAAAAATGTGCAATATTTCGAGAACGGTTCATGTTAGCGTTCTAAACTTTATGTTAATCGTTTTCTAATGAAAAATTGCATAAGAAATGTCTATTTGGGTAACTTTATTAGCGGTTTAATTTCTTGATGATTTTTTCAAAAGTTCATTCGAAAATTTAGGGGAGTTCTGAACATTCGATTGCGTATAAAAACATATATATATATATATATATATATAAAAGTTATATAGGAATTATTAATCTCTCATTTTTATTTTACGGTAGTGTCTGAATTGAATCTGTAATATGCAGTGTCCATAATTTCCCATCCTCTTCAGAGTTTTTTAATTTAAACAATTGATCCACCATTATCTATTTTCAACTATATATATATATATATATATGCAATTTTGCATTTTATTAGTATTGTTCAAGACTTTCAATAAGAAATCACTTTTCACATCATTGTTAGAAATATCAGTTGAATCCAATGTATTGTGTCGGAATTAGTATCATTAGTAGATTCAAGTAGTTCATTGCAGTTGATTGTTTGTAATATGTTTGTAATCTGCGGAGCAGAGGCTGAGAGGAAACTTGACGAGGTAGGAGTGACAGGTACAACTGGTTCATGAATGATGGACATTTTTATAGTCAACTATCCTAACACCATATTTGCTGACAGTTGGTGAGACTTTAAGCTTATTAATTCCTCTGGATTAAGGTGGAGTCAAAAATATTTGGTAGATTTCAATGAGGGGGGGGGGGGGGGGGGAGTGCTATCGTTTGTAGAGCAAGGTATTGTGTGAAAGATTGTAGTTCCATAATGATGAAAATATTTATAATCAATATATATATAACGATTGTATATATGTATGTATATATGTATGATCCAGCATCTCGGGAGAACGGCTGAACCGAATTTGATGAAATTTGGTGGTTAGTCTTAAGATTTCTTATCTTATCTTAAGATCTGCTTTGACGCTGCCATCGTTTCTTAGTCTATCTACATATAGATTTTTGGGACTATTGAGATATCATGCAGCGCTATAAGCAAATATTGAGAAATATTTTCTCTTACCTGTGATATTAAAGTTATTTGTATATAAATGATATCGTTATAATGATATTATTGATCTACCTTAAGATTAAGCGAAAAGTGCTACTTAAATAGATTCCGTCGCAAAAAATTATACTTTCTTTTCTATCGGGTTATAAATATAATAAAATGTATATAACCATTATAACAGAATTAGTCCATTATGAAATCCGTTGTAAATGGCTCGTAGGGACAACGGTCTGCGGTAGATGGCGTTCTGCGGTAGTTCAAGCCAAAACTAATTGGGTGATATTATTCATATATATTCTAGTATGTCCAACTAACCATCTCAAAAACATACTAAATTTTATTTTGATAAAGTCATTTTTATGGCAGTTATCGTTCGAACGGACAGATAGAGAGACAAAATGAATGAACAGAGTCATGAAATGGGAAATAGCATTTTAAATGTAATAATGCTATTAATAAAATAAATGGGAAAATTTACAGAACATTATGTACAGATAAAAATTTTCAATATTTTAATATATTTAAGAAATATATAAGTTAAATAACTTAGGAAAATGAGTTAAAATAGAAAAATTAAAGCATATAATGGCACTGATATTCAATAGCCTTACCAAGTATAGAATGCAGGTAGAGCATAATTTTATAAAAAATTCACTGTGTAATGTCTGGCCAGTACATTCCGTCGTTATATCTAATGTGTTTATCTGATTTGAATTACGTTCTGCTTTGACGCTGCCATCGTCTCTTAGTCCATCTACATATAGATTGTTGGGACAATTGAGATATCATGCAGCGCTATAAGCAAATATAGAGAAATATTTTCTCTTACCTGTGATATTGAAGTTATTTGTATAAAAATGATATCGTTATAATGATATTAATGGTCTATTTTAAGATTAAGCGAAAATAAAAATATATATCCGATTTGGCTAAATCTAGTGCTACTTAAATAGATTCCGTCTCAAAAAATTATACTTTTTTTCTGTCGGGAAATAAATAAAATAAAATGTATAAAACCATTATAACAGAATTAGTCCATTATGAAATCCGTTGTAAACGGCTCGTAGGGACAACGTTCTGCGGTAGTTCAAGCCAAAACTAATTGGGTGATATTATTCATATATATTCTAGTATGTCCCACTAACCATCTCAAAAACACACTAAATTTTATTTTGATTAAGTCATTTTTATGACAGTTATCGTTCAAACGGACAGATAGATAGACAAATGAATGAACAGAGTCATGAAATGGGAAATAGCATTTTAAATGTAATAAGGCTATTAATAAAATAATTGGGAAAATTTTCAGAACATTATGTACAGATAAAAATTTTCAATATTTTAATATATTTAAGAAATATATAAATTAAATAACTTAGGAAAATGAGCTAAAATAGAAAAATTAAAGCATATAATGGCACTGATATTCATTAGCCTTACTAAGTATAGAATGCAGGTAGAGCATATTATAAAAATTTCACTGTTTAATGTCTGGCAAGTACATTCCGTCGTTATATCTAATGTGTTTATCTGATTTGAATTACGTTATACTTTGACGCTGCCATCGACTCTTAGTCCATCTACATATAGATTGTTGGGAAAATTGAGATATCATGCAGCGCTATAAGCAAGTATAGAGAAATATTTTCTCTCACGTGTGATATTGAATGAAGTTATTTGCATATAAATGATATCGTTATAATGATATTATTGGTCTATCTTAAGATTAAGCGAAAATAGAAATATATATCCGATTTGACTAAATCTAGTGCTACTTAAATAGATTCCGTCGCAAAAAATTATACTTTTTTTTCTGTCGGGTTATAAATAAAATTATAACAGAATTAGTCCATTATGAATTCCGTTGTAAACGGCTCGTAGGCACAACGTTCTGCGGTAGTTCAATCCAAAACTAATTGGGTGATATTATTCATATATATTCTAGTATGTCCCACTAACCATCTCAAAAACATAGTAAATTTTATTTTGATAAAGTCATTTTTATGGCAGTTATCGTTCGAACGGACAGATAGAGAGACAAACTGAATGAACAGAGTCATGAAATGGGAAATGGCATTTAAAATGTAATAAGGCTATTAATAAAATAATTGGGAAAATTTACAGAACATTATGTACAGATAAAGTTTTTCAATATTTTAAAATATTAAATAAATATATAAGTTAAATTACTTAGGAAAATGAGTTAAAATAGAAAAATTAGAGCATATAATGGCACTGATATTCAATAGCCTTACTAAGTATAGTATGCAGGTAGAGCATAATATTATAAAAACTTCACTGTGTAATGTCTGGCCAGTACATTTCGTCGTTATATCTAATGTGTTTATCTGATTTGAATTACGTTCTGCTTTGACGCTGCCATCGTCTCCTAGTCCATCTACAAATAGTTTGTTGGGACAATTGAGATATCATGCAGCGCTATAAGCAAATATAGAGAAATATTTTCTCATACCTGTGGTATTGAAGTTATTTGTATATAAATGATATCGTTATAATGATATTATTGGTCTATCTTAAGATTAAGCGAAAATAAAAATATATATCCGATTTGGCTAAACCTAGAGCTACTTAAATAGATTCCGTCGCAAAAAATTATGCCTTTTTTTTCTATCGGGTTATAAGTAAAATAAAATGTATAAACAAATATAGTAATATAAATGTATAACCTTATAACAGGATTAGTACATTATGAAATCCGTTTTAAACGGCTCGTAGTGAAAACGTTCAGCGATAGATGGCGTTCTGCGGTAGTTCAATCCAAAACTAATTGGGTGATATTATTCATATATATTCTAGTATGTCCCACTAACCATCTCAAAAACATACTAAATTTCATTTTGATAAAGACATTTTTATGGCAGTTATCGTTCGAACGGACAGATAGAGAGACAATATGAATGAAAAGAGTCATGAAATGGGAAATAGCATTTTAAATCTAATAAGGCTATTAATAAAATAATTGGGAAAATTTACAGAACATTATGTACAGATAAAAATTTTCACTATTTTAATATATTTATGAAATATATAAGTTAAATAACTTAGGAAAATGAGTTAAAATAGAAAAAATAAAGCTTATAATGGCACTGATATTCAATAGCCTTACCAAGTATAGAATGCAGGTAGAGCATAATTTTATAAAAAATTCACTGTGTAATGTCTGGCCAGTACATTCCGTCGTTATATCTAATGTGTTTATCTGATTTGAATTACGTTCTGCTTTGACGCTGCCATCGTCTCTTAGTCCATTTACATATAGATTGTTGGGACAATTGAGATATCATGCAGCGCTATAAGCAAATGTAGAGAAATATTTTCTCTTACCTGTGATATTAAATGAAGTAATTTCTATATAAATGATATCGCTATAATGATATTATTGGTCTACCTTAAGATTAAGCGAAAATAAAAATATATATCCGATTTGGCTAAATCTAGTGCTACTTAAATAGATTCCGTCGCAAAAATTATACTTCTTTTCTGTCGGGTTATAAATAAATTAAAATGTATATAACCATTATAACAGAATTAGTCCTTTATGAAATCCATTGTAAACGGCTCGTAGGCACAACGTTCTGCGGTAGATGGCTTTCTGCGGTAGTTCAATACAAAACTAATTGGGTGATATTATTCATATATATTCTAGTATGTCCCACTAACCCTCTCAAAAACATACTAAATTTTATTTTGATAAAGTCGTTTTTATGGCAGTTATCGTTCGAATAGACAGATAGAGGGACAAAATGAATGAACAGAGTCATGAAATGGCAAATAGCATTTTAAATGTAATAAGGCTATTAATAAAATAATTTTGAAAATTTACAGAACATTATGTACAGATAAAAATTTTCGGAATTTTATATGTTTAAGAAATATATAAGTTAAATAACTTAGGAAAATGAGTTAAAATAGAAAAATTAAAGCATATAATGGCACTGATATTCAATAGCCTTACTAAGTACAGAATGCAGGTAGAGCATAATAGTATAAAAATTTCACTGTGTAATGTCTGGCCAGTACATTTCGTCGTTATATCTAATGTGTTTATCTGATTTGAATTACGTTCTGCTTTGGCGCTACAATCGTCTCTTAGTCCATCTATATATAGGTTGGAGGAACATTGAGATATCATGCAGCGCTATATGCAGATATAGAGAGATGTTAGTTCTCGGCTCTGATATTGAACGAAGTTATTTTAATATAAATGATATCGTTATAATGATATTATTGGCCTATCTTAATATTATGCGAAAATAAAAATATATATCCGATTTGGCTAAATCTCGTGTTTCTTAAATAGATTCCGTCGCAAAAAATTATACTTTTTTTCTGTCGGGTTATAAATAAAATAAAACGTATATAACCATTATAACAGAATTAGTCCATTATGAAATCCGTTGTAAACGCCTCGTAGGAACAACGTTCTGCGGTAGATGGCGCTCTACGGTAGTTCAATCCAAAACTAATTGGGTGATATTATTCATATACATTCTAGTATGTCCCACTAACCATCTCAAAAACATACTAAATTTTATTTTGATAAAGTCATTTTTATGGCAGTTATCGTTCGAACGGACAGATAGAGAGACAAAATTAATGAACAGAGTCATAAAAACTTTTCAACCATGCGTAAATATTTTGCGTGGAACGGTTACATTTATTTATGACGAAGCTTCTCCAGCGATTTGTGTAAAGACGCTGATCAAGCGATTAGCATTAAAACTTTCTTGCTCTCCAGAGAGACTCTAGATTTGCATATGCCGCATGCACAGCACTTCTACCCTGGCTCTTAGAAGCGAGCCTTAGAACTTTATCACCATCAATCGGACATTCGTATTTCGGCTGCTGCACGCGTTATAATGTAGCTCTATTGTAATAATGTTCTTGTATATAATCTACGTAATGTTCCTGTATATAATCTATGTAATGTGCTTGTAAATAAATCTATGTTTCATGCTTGCCGGATGCTATTCAACATCGCCTTATGCATGACCCTATGCCATAGAGTGGTGACCCTGAGATCTGACGGCTCCAACTTTACTAAAACGTAATGTCTCCAATACAACTTACCGGAGACGTGGTGGATCCAACTTTCCTGAGGCTCCAATTCACCGGAAACTAAATGCTTCAATTTATGTGAGTATCTACTTCAATTTAAGTGACGTCTGAAAAGGTACGTTTTCCGTAGTTCCTAACGAAACTATGACTACAACCGCGACTATCGAAACTCGTTTGACACCATCCAGCGATGCAAAAAGCGCTTCAGTTTCGAAAGAAGATTTTTAGTTCTGTAGAACTCACAAGTGTTGCTTTCAAAGCACCTCAGTTCTGGAAAACCGAGATTTATGCTTTTTGCACCTGAACTCTCAATTCCTCTTTTACGGAATCGTAAATGAAAAAACAAAATTCTATTGCATAATTGCAGCTCTAGATTTTGATATCTTGACTCATGCCACAGATATAATTCGCACGCCTCCTGAAAATGAACCTTATTCTGTTTTGAAAATACTTAGGATCATTAGGATCATACTTAGGATCATATAAAATAATTAGGATAATTAGGATCATACTTAGGATCATATAAAATAATTAGGATCAATACGCACTTTGCAGATTTTGATGTTGCAAAACTTCAACCTTTTGCAGGAATTGCAGTTAGGAGATAGGAAACCAAGTCATTCACTTCGCAAAATGTAAGATCGCTCCTGGACAAAAATGGACGAAGACGTACTTCTCAAGCTGTTTTTTCAACGACTACCAGTTCATGTACAACAAACCTTATCAATTAGTTCAGAATCGCTACAGAAAATTTCTGAAATGGCGGATGATATATGCGGTGTTTCCACATCACTCTCAATATCAGAAGTGGCAGAGAATAGTCATACTTTCCGCTTCGAAGCTCAAGTTGCAAACCGGACGGAAACCGTAGAGCAATTTAAAAAACATTGCCAACTACAGTTCAATCCAAACTCCGAATTCTATATCGATCACAATCCAGAAATGTCGATATGTATTGTTATCACTCAAAATTTCAAGGACAAGCTCGCAAGTGGGCAAAGCCATGCAAGTTTTTAACCGAAAACTAGCTGGCTCAATCATTTCGGCGACGATGTATAGAAGCCTTGGGAACAGTCTCTTATTCCTATAAGGCAAACTACCTCATACACAATTTCAAGTCGACAACGGCGTAATGATATCGGTTTTTCGAAGCAACACGCATACTACTATAGCAAAAAAAGATTTTCCCGTTATAAGCAGCAAACGAACCAAATTTGAAACGTTTGGAACAAAACTGATTTTAAAAATTGGATTACAATGAAAATTCATTTGGAATGTCGTAATTGCCGATGTTTTCCGAGGTATTTTAGGTGCAGACTTCCTAGAAAAATTCGGATTACTGGCCGACATGAAAAATCAAAGACTAATCAACAGCTGCACAAAAACCCGCGTCAAAAGAAGTACGGCGCATAAACTCTTACTTGTACAGTGAGTAAGATTCATCCTGTACTAGGTTGCTAAGTGAATTTCCAAGTTTAGCGCAAACCATTTCTCTGCAAGCTGCAAAACGCAATACAGCTCATTGTATTTAAACTGAAGGAATTTCAGTTCACGCAAAAGGAACCACAAGGAACTTCCCAAGTTAACACATAATTTTGTACTTCGTATGACGACCGTCACAGACCTGATACGATGGACCTTTCCTAGTGTGTGCACGCACAGACATTATCCACTGAATATCCGAAGACGAAAAAGCAACATCTGCATTGATCAAGTTTGAAACCCGCATTTCTACTAAAACTCTTAGAGGATTCAAAAGAGACATCCACACAGATATCTGACCAATCATCTTCCACCACGAAGCTCCTCCAACGATTTGTATAAAGACGCTGATCAAGTGATTAGCATAAAACTTTCTTGCTGTCCAGAGAGACTCTAGATATGCATATGTCGCATGCACAGCATTTCTACCCTGGCTGTTATAAACGAGAACCCGAACTTTATCACCATCATTCGGACATTCGTATTTCGGATGCTACCTGCAAGCGAATTATGATGTAGCTCTATTTTATAATGTTCCTGTACATTATCTACGTAATGTTTTTGTAAATACAGATAGTATATTCTTGTAAATAAATCTATCTTTTATGCTTGACGCTGTAATGGATACTCTTCAACATCGCACATTCGCCTTATGCATAGCCTATGCTATAAATGCTATGTTACATAAAACTACAATAAAATTCAAGAAGTTTATTTGATGTTATCAATCTCATTTGCTTCGTTTACAACATGCAGCCTACGGTAAATGTATGGCGAATATCATAAAAATCCAATAAAGTCACATAAAACTCAGAAAGTTATTTGCTATTTTTAATTTCATCTAGTTTTGTTGAAAACATATAATATGGATCTATGGTAACTTTTCTGGCGTATATCATAAGACTCTAATAAAGTAACGTAAAACTCCAATAAAACTTATTCGTTGTTTTCAATCTCATTTGCTTCGTTTACGACATATAATATGGGCCTATGGTCACTGCAAGGGGAATACCATATAATTCAAATACAGTAGCATAACATTTCAATAAAGTTCAGATTTTTCATTATTTTCAATATCATCAGTTTCGCTTTTCACATACACTCTTTAGAAAAAAAAAAAAAAAAAAAACCGAAGCACCCCTAAAAAAATAACCCGATCATCTGGAAATTTCGCATGCAAATTCCTTTATACCAAGTATGTAAATAATTAAATTTGCAAGTCCAATGCGTGTTAAGTTCGGTCATAGCGTGCGTTTTTACTGCGAAACTAGCATCCTATAAAACAGGTTAAAAATGTGGAAGGTTTATCTTTGCTCTTTCTCGGCGTTGCAGTTCTGTGGAGACAGAACCAATAATGCCGTTACAATGTTGCCGAAGACTTTATAAGCAATCAAACAAGTGAAATATGATAAATTATTGCTATGCTAGTACACTATATGCTAAATTATTTTGAAAGGAGTCGACATTTTATTGTGTTCTTCATGCATATTTTATGGCACAATTGCGGGGGAGTATTGCCAATTTTCATTTTATAATAAGATTTATCCATTTTTATAAACGTTTGACAACCAAAAATTGCTAAATTTATCCGTAAAATGGTTACATTTTGCAATGTTGCTTGTAAATACTATCAATAGAGGTTTGAAATCAAACCAATTTTGCTACGATTCTAGCCCCAACGTTGATTAAAGTCTTGGCAATATTGCTTAGTGAAGGATGTTTTTGTCGAGCGTTCTGTCCTCGAAAATTTTAGCAGTGTCCTTTCAAACTATTTAAAGAGGCATGCTAAAATGTTAAACTTAAATACACCAAAAGTGGTCGCCAATCGACTTCCTTTTGGCCGACAGGCTTAGGGCGTCAAGTTGCGAGGTCTTTAGGCTCCGGTTCGATTCCCTCTTGGGGAAAAAGAATAACATTATAGTGTTAGAAAGTAGAGGATGTTTTTGTCGAGAGTTCTGTCCACGTCAATTTTAGCCGTGTCTTTTCAGCTTATTTAAAAAGACATGCTAAAATGTTAAACTTAAATACACCAAAATTCAATCACCAGTTGTCGCCCTCTTTGCCGAGAGGCTTGGGGCGTCAAGTTGCGGGGCTTTAGGCTGGGGTTCGGTTCCCTCTTGATTAAAATTGTAGTGCTGAAGATCAGTGGGTTTTAGCGCGTTTTCGGGAGGTTGATGGGGAATCTGGGGTTCTTGATTAGTTAGGTTGTCTTAGGTTACTTCCTCTCCACTTTTCCTTTCTAATATTTCTTACTAAATTATCTGCACGAGATGGAGGACGAGCGGTGTGTGTGCTCTACTGTTGCCGTTTGGGTTTCTCTTCGGGGATACTGGCTTCGGTGTCGAGCACGCAACCTTTCCTCGTCCACCAAGTGACTCCTGTTAAAGAAGCCTCGAAATTTTGAGCATTTTAAAAAACAGCACATCTCTTTTTTACCAACCCTTTTAATGGATGAATAGGAAATGAAGGATAGGATATGAAGGATATCGGAAGTGACGTCATGCGATGGCACTTCCGGTACGTCATTTCCTGGGACGTCGCTTCCGGTCAAATAATATTAATAATGAAATACTCTTTATTAATTTTAGGTAGCAAAATTCAGGTTGTTGAGAAAAACACAAATACCTAAACGTCTCAATACAGGTAGTTGGACTCGAACCCACACCCTCTGAAATTGTAGGAAGACAACAAGACCACTAAGCCAGCCAGCTTATGTACCGAAAAATCTACTTAATTTATTGAAACGTAACGTTGAGACAGATCAGAAAACGCACAGACACCAAAACTACTGGTTGGACTCGAACCCACAGCCTCTGGAATTTGAAGCAGACAACATGACCAATGAGCCAACCAGCTCGTACACAGAGAATCTTAATTAATATATTTAAACTGAGAGACTGATTGTAAAATCATAGATATCAAAACGACTCAACTCGCTATATTCAATACGAGTGGATGGACTTGAATCCACAGCATCTGGAATTTGAAGCAGACAGCATGACCACTGAGCCAGCTAGTTCATATGTGGAAAGCCCTAATTAATCTATTTAAACTTCAACAGAGAGCCTGATCGTAAAAAACACATATATCTTAACGGCACCACTTGCTACACTGAATGCAAGCGGGTGGATTCGAACCCACAACCTCTAAATATCGGAACAGACACCATGACCACTGAGCCAGCCAGTCCACACCTCGTTGATCCTCATTAGCCTATTTAAAATTCACGGAGGGACTGATTATAAAAAGCACAGTTATCAAAACGATGTAACTCGATTCAATAGTAGTAGACAGACAGCATGACCACTGAGCCATCTAGCGCATAAACCAAGTATATTAATTATTATACTTAAACTTAACTGAGAGACTGATAAAAAAAAATTACACAGATACCAAAACAACTCATTGGACTCGAAACTGGAGCCTCTGAAATTCGTGGAAGGTAAAACGACCAATGAGACAACCCTTTCACAAGCCGAAGAACCTAATTAATCTATTTAAACTTAACTGAGAGACATAAAAGAATACACATATACCAAAACAACTCAAGGCAGTCAAATTCAGAACTTCTGCAATAGATTCCAGAGATACCTTCCATGGAAGGTAATATGACCAGTGAGCCAGCCAGCTCACACACCAAAGATCTTAAGTAGTATATTTAAACTTAAATGAAACTGATAAAAAAGTCAAACTGATGCAATAGACTCACACCCAGTGCATCTAGAATTGGGGGAAGGTAACATGACCAGTGAGCCAGCCAGCTCATAAACCAACGAGCCTAATTAATCTATTTAAACTTAACTGAGAGACCATAAAAAAAAATAATAATAATAAAAGTACACAGATATCCAATCGTCTCAAATGCAGACCCTCTGGAATTGGTGGAAAGTAAACATTAGACACCTCAGTTAAAAACAAAAAAGAATATTTCAAGTTATACTAATTTGCTAATTTTTTCTATGAACCATAATTTAAATTTTGTTTCTATGGTTCAGGGATTTTAGAAATCATTTTTCTAAACATTATTGTACAGACTAGTAAACATTGTCGTAAACATTATTGTACAGACTAGTTTAATTGTCCACGATTGCATGGACTATAAGTTAGATATTTGCCTGAGTAGCTATTTTGCAAGGACGTGACGAAATGGAAAAGTATGCTCATTTTCTACTGAAGAGCAAACATTTCCGTTTAAAACTGTAAACAATATAGATACCTTAAATAAAAACAAAATCTTTCAGAGTTCTAGTTGCTAATTTTTTCTATGATACACAATTTAATTTTTTTAAATTTAAATGATCTGCAATGTTAATGGGTTTTGAAGTATTAAATATTTCTACCAGAAAAGTTCTACAATCCCTATTACTTTCCTTATATACATAATGTATAAGGAAAGTATTGGGACGGGTGCGAAAATTCGAGTTTTCCACGGAAGAGCACTTTTCAAGCATCCTTGATCACGAATCAAACATTTTTGAAGTTATGTCTGAGTAGTATCTTTACGAACGTATGAGCACACCTATATTTTTAATACTAAAAACTATATTTTATACCTTATTTTTTATCTTTTTTATATAAAAAAAAAAGGTATCGATCCATTTTAATATTAAAAACATGATTTTATAACTAAATAAGGCCTTTTTTACATTTAGACCAAATTTTAACTTAAATGCGTGAAAAAAGAGATCAAAGATAGGCTGCCCCATTTTGGGGCTACCTTATTTTGAGGGACCGTTAGTCCACCCATACATAGGTAAATTACGGTGAAAAAATTATTTTATTTTTCGTTAAGTTTAGATAAATGCGTGAAAAAAGAGGACTTCCAAATAAATGGAAGTCCTCTAAAAACCAAGAAATACTATAAATTTGAATGTATATAATGAAGATATTAAAAAATATAATGAATTTGTAGACGCCATTTTAAATAGCGTCAAAAAATCTAACAAATTGTAAAAATCCTTCTGTCCGTAATTTACGAACGTGTTTTATAGATATCATAAAATCTTGATAGTATTCTAAATTTATTAAATATTCTTGAGTGCTTTCCTCTAAGCTTTAAAATAAATGGGGGGACTAACGGTCCCCTCATAAAAGAAGAGAACATGGTGAAAAAATTATTTTATTTTTCAAAGTTTTTTAGAAAATAAAAGGATTTATATGAAAATGCGTGAAAAAAAGAGGACTTGAATCCTCTAAATAAACTTTATATTGAAACGCGTCCGTAATTTACGGACGTGTTTTATAGAGTTATTTATGAACAGATAGAAAGGCTCTTTAAGCTTTCTCATATCAGAAGCAAAAAAAAAATAAAACCAACTTTGTTTATCGACACAGCGAAGTTCCTCACTTCTCTCCCAAGCGATGTTATGAATGACAAATGTTGAAGATTTATTTGATAGATGGCAGCACTATCCAATGTTAGAGAGAACCAATCTAAAATAAAATATAGTAAAATTCAGCAAAACCCCCTTCCCCCGTAGACCTTTTCTGATCTTAAATACATCTCAACACGTTGGGGGTTTAAGGTCTACGGGGGGGGAATCCTTTTTTTTCTCTTAGGACTCCTCATCAGCCAGGCTCCTTTTCAACACAGCCAGGACTCCAGTATTCTATCTCCTTAATTTTCTATGACTGAAATAGACAAGGCAATTGATATACTATATATATATATATATAGACTAATACTAATTAAATCTAATTAATTCTAATAAATAACGTACGGATCATATATTCACAGTGCACATGGAGATTTGAACCAGGATCTATCAGGTGGTAGACTAAGGCTTTATCCATTCGGCCAACCCCGGGGCAATTACACATCTAATTATTAAAAATATAAACATGACATAATATTTTTTAGTCGAAAAAAGTTAACATCTAAGACCTTTTTCGACTAAAATAGAGTTTATAAATAATATAAATAAAGAAAGAAAGTTTAATATATACACAAAGTACTATATATATTAAAAGATATATTAAAAGAATTACTAGTGCTGCCATCTATAGATATAATATACACTTAGAAAATCATCTCTCCATCAAAATTATAATATGACTAAGTTTTTTAAGACTGCTGTTCCACCGTTTGATTCTATAAATCTTTTCTAGAGATTTTTTAACTCTAAAATATATTAAGCTTCCTCTAATTCATATTCATATTTATCATTAATCATACCTGAATACTTAAATATATATCTACCTTTATTGATTTTATATATCGATTCATCAGAAAGAATTCCATGCTTATTCGCTAGGTAATAATCCTTTTCTATAACTTCCACATATAACTTTGCGATTACTGTATCTCCATATTTAGTTTTAATTTTTTTCAATGATATCAGATCATATTTTCCAGGATATAAATCATTTAATTTAAACGTCTTAGGATAACCTCTCAGTCTATTGAACTCTTCCATTTATTAGTAAACATTTTTTTATAAATAATTTCTAAACATTATATGATATAGGGGGGATGGTCATCCCCCCTGAATTATAGAGATATTAAGAAAATTTTAGATTTAATAAAATAGTTTTACTCTAATATATTAAAAATGCACTGACTTGTGCACTGACTGAATATATCAGAGAATTTTATGACATTATTTTTCCTCTTTAGAAAGCGCGCCGCGTGTTGATTGATTTGCGCCGGGTGTGAAAGATAAGGATTGCTCATCTTTGTACTCGCGGCGAATTTGAACGGCTGCTCGTTTTAAGACTTATAGTTTTTCTCAGTTTAATTTACAAAATGATATTTAGTTTTTTCAATTCTAGGATATAAATCATTTAATTTAAACGTCATTTAGTAAACATTTTTTATAAATTCATGACCAATAGAATAAATTCTTTGAAATAACATATAAAACTCCTAATCCATTCAATTTAATATCTTCATTTTCTTCTTTTTCAATTAATTCAGTCAACCTTTGAAAACTTTCTGATAATAGTTTTTTATTATGATCATATTTTATATACAAATCATACAATTCTTCACAAAGATAAGTCATATAGTAAATTTCTTCAGAATTTGTAAAATTTAAAGCTCGAATATCACCTAAGCACTCATCCATTTATATAGAAACATTTTTATAATGTCCTAAAGCTCTAGTATTCATACCATCTTCTAATATAAATCTTTTGTCATCTTTTGCTGATAAAGCTATCTTGTTCACTTGAATTGAATACAATTCATGTTTCTTACTTCTAATTAAATTCTGTGTTCTATATTGATCTTTTTTATTTAATAAACAGTCTTTATAATCCTCAAATGATATTCTGTTTTAAACGGTACTAGTCTTAGTTCCTTTAGACTATTTAGTTTCAAATTCTTTATGGTCTTCATTATTATTATTATAATCTTCAACACTCTGTTTTTCTAATCTTATTGAATACATTTTACTTCTTAAACCTACAAATTCTTCCATAATCACACCGTTATTTTCATCTTTCATTTTACCTAATACTTTTTTATTACATCTAGACATATTATACAGATTATTTACTTGATAATCAGATGTATCGAAATAATCAATCATAGACTTCATATCTTCATAAAAGTCATCTGTTTTAATATCATATATAAAACTATCTGTATCCATATATAATAACTTAATATTATCTTTATATCTCGGTTTCATAACATTATAATGAAAATCATACATTAAATGTTTAGATAAATCTAATATACTCATTCCAACATAAATCGGTTTATTAAAATATAGTTTTGTTTTTTTCATGTGAACAGCTACCAAATTTTCATCAAAAATAGTTCTACATTTGAAATTAGGTTTAGCAATTAATTTTTTAACTTGATCATAATTACAATATAATCTTACATCGATTCGTTTTCTTATATTTTCCATAGTTTTTCCAAATATGGAATTATTCATTAATTTATAAAAATCTTTCTCAAAATCATTAGCAGCTTTCTTTCTCATATCAGTGTTTAAATCTATATATTTTTTCAACCAATTCGATTGTTTAAATTGTAATACTCTATGTACTCTTACAACCTTTAAACCCATTTTCAAATATGTTTTAAACTTCTATAATGAACTACATATTTCTCTTTATCATGTAAAGTTGTTAATAACTTATCTTGTTTCGAATTTTCAGGAATTCTATTTTCAGGACATAATGGTAAATCTGAATGATAATCATGTAACTCTTTTGGATATCTTAAACTAATTTCAAATATATATCCAATCTCATCTTTTATTTTATTGTTATATAATTCACGTTTAACATAATTTATTTCATTACACCATTTAAATTCTCCATATGGTAAATATTGACTCATAGCCCATCCATATAAATTATTAGCATCTAAATACATTAAATAATTGGATTCTTTACTTTTATCATAATTTTTCATATATTTATTATTTGCTTTTCCATATCTATTACAACATTGTGAAACACCTCCTCTTAAACCTTTTTCTATCATGAGAATCATATCATAATCATTTAATAAATCTAATTTAACATTTGTTATTTTTAACATTGCATCCCAAGATAAACCAGGAGCTGTAAAATACCAATCTGGATCTAATTTATAAGTTTTTAAACAAACATCTCTAAAATTTTCAAATACATCTGTTAAAATTAATACATCTGTTTTAACATATAAATCTGTATATTCATACAGGATGAATTGCTGATAATATAGACCACATAAAACATTTATTATCTATATTTTTTACATTTATTATAGCTTGTTTAGATTTAATATTTTTAGGTAAATCAATATAACTTGATCTTCTCAAGGGTTGATACTTATTTATTCTCAATTCCAAAAATTTAATTTCTTCAAGACTCCAACCAGATCCTTTTGATATAAAATCATCAGATTCATTTATTAAGTTGTCAATAACATAATCATAAAAAGTATGTAAATCATTAGATTTTAATATAATTTGATTCTCAGTTTTGAATGTAAATTCTTGAATTTCTTCATTTAATTTATACAAACAAAACAATTTAAAATTTACCTTTATTCCATTAAATTCTTTCAAAATGTCCTTTATTTTTTCTATTACAACCTTTCTTTTCTCTTCTAAAAATTCTAGAGGGATTTTAATATTATTAAAATTATTAATTCTATATGATCTTAATCTAGATTTATAAGCAGTTTCATATTCCTTAATTTCTACATTACTTTCATCTAATGCTTTTTTATGTTTTCGACTTGATATATGATTTTCTAAATGTTTATAATATATACCGCAAATAATACATTTTCTTTTTTGTTTTGATCATTTAATCATTACGTCTTTCTTTATATGTTCTTCTTCATCTTCATAATATTTACCACATATACGACATTTTCTATCTTCTGTAAATAATTTTTCAAGATTTTCTTCTACTGTAAATACATTTTCTTCAGGAAAGACAGATTTAAAATCATTTTTATCAAATCTTAAACTAAAAGAATCAAAAATCTTTTTAATTTTTTTACGTTTTTTAGGTTTATCAATAAATATTTTTTTCTTTTTTTCCAAGTATGCTGACAAATCTATATTTAATAAATCTACTAAAACAGGTTTATATTCACCTGTTTTTCTGATATATTTAGATAATAATTTAATTAAATCAACCTTCTTACAACCTTTAGGTTGTTTAATATTCAATAATTTTACTACTTTTCTAAGTTCATTAATAGTCTTTGACTTTAATGTAAACTCCATTTATTAGGAAACATTTTTTGTAATACTTTTTCCTGGAAGATGCTTACTATGATAATTACTTTTCAAATGTCTCTTTTTGTGTGTATATGTGTATTGCTTTCCACATTCACATATATTTTTTTTATATTTAATTATGGATTCACAACATTTGCAACGACTTTGGAATTAATTTTTCCATTTCTATGATATATGTAAAACTCATTTACTGATTTCACAGTCAAACAGTGTATGCACTTTTTTGTAACCTCCATTTATTAGGAAACATTTCTTGAAATACTTTGTAAGAAATCATTCCATATTTTTTCATATTTCTTTTTAACACTTTGAACCTTTATATTATTTTCAATATTTAAAATATCACAAATCTTTTTCATAAAATAGTAATAGTTAATTGATTTCTCATAATACATAAAATCTAAAAATTTTAAAAACATATCCTCAACTTCTTGAGAAATATTATATTCCCTTCTTAATCGATTAAAATAACAAACTCTACTATTAAATCTTTGTTTTAAACTTTTGTAATCGATAACATAAAAATATTCTTCTTCTTCTGAATCATAGATTAATTTCATCTTATTATTCATTTATATATGAACTAATCCAACTATTAAATTCATCTGGATATCCTAGCCATTTTACAAAATACTTATTTCCTTTCTTTTTTATGATTTTTTCAATTTTATATACATCATCTTTTTTATTATATTTTACCATTTCATTTTCATAAAAAGTTCCTTCAATTTCTTTACTGTTTAAATCTTTTAATCGATAAGTAATTGGATCTGTTTTCAATACTTCAGAAACTATAAAAATCTCTTCAGTGAATGTAGAATCATCTACTTTCCTGAATGTTTTCTTAATTGTAGATATTCTAACACTATCCCCTATCTTAAATTTAGGTTTTTTTATGATCTTTTTCGTATATAAATTTTTATAAACTTGAGATTCATTTTCTCTAGCCTCAACAAGTGTCATTTTTATAGATCTATGATATGAATTGTTATAATTTTTAAGTAATTTGGGTAATACATCAATATATCTTTTAGTATTGTTAGCATGCATATATTTTATAATTTTTTCTCTTATACTTCTATTAAATCTCTCAGCTATTGCAGATTTTATTTCTTTATTTTTAGTTGTAAACCAATGTATATTATTATCTTTAAATAATTTTTGTGTCTGTGTTCCTGTAAATTCAGTACCTTCATCTGTCAAAATGAATTTTGGTATTCTTTCTTTAAAAACTTGTTTAAAACCTTGTACTACTTCTTCAGATGTTTTTCTTTTTATAGGAAAAGCCCAAGCATATTTATTAAAAGCATCTATAACCGTTAACAAATAATTAGTTCCATCATTATATTTACTATAATTTTTTATAAATAACAAATCAGCGTCAAATTGATTATTACTGTTTGGAACTTAAACTCTTCTTCTTTTAAATTTACGAATGACAGGTTTATATCTAGTATATACATCTTGTTCATGTAAAAATTCTTCAACATTAGGTAACCCTGTTTTTCTTTTCAATTCATTAATTCCACAATAACCTGTTTCTGGATTATAATAGACCTCTTTTAAATTCCTAAAAAAGTATTCTTTTTACTTCCACAAATAGTACAGATACATTTACCAACAGGTTTATTATTTTTAGAAGTAGTTTTATGATAATTTTTAGTTGGGGTTTTATCTTTACATTTGACACAATATATAGAAAGACCTAATCCAAAAGTTTTTTTAGCTTTAATAATAGGTTTAATAATTCCTCTAGCTAATCTTTCTTGAAATGTTGGATCTTGTATAGCATTTAAATCATCTATTAATTCTTGATCAGCAACATGTCTCTGTTTTGTATCTTTTGTTTTATTGTATTCAATATCATGTTTTTTACATAACTTATCAACTCTATTTATTCCAGGATCACCTCTTTTTAATCTTTTTTCTAATTTTGTAAATGGACCACAATATTAATATCCTGGTAAATGCATTTCTGGAGGATTTATTTTATCTTGTAACCATCCAATAATATCACCACCTCTAATTAAACCTACATAACCTCCACCTTTTATTTCTTTAAAAATATGAATATTTTTTTTACACACCATTTATTTATTTAGAAATTTATATCCATTCAATTGCATTTGTTTTACGTATTTTTCAACTGGATTAAATTTTAAACTTTTTATGAAATCCTTTTCACATATATAAATTTCTTCTTCTGTCATATCCTTAGCTTTAAACGAATTAATGAGTTCTTTATAAAAATTATAACAATGTCTATATTCTTCTTTCCTTTCTGCAATTTTTAATGTAAGATCGATAGCTTCTACTATACCAACTGATAAACTTAAAAAAGCAAGTGGTAGAAAGACAATAGCTGATAAACCTGTTCCACTTAGAATAACCTTACTTACTGATAATGAAATACTTATCTTTTGATACAAATTTCTACTCTTTCTGTAAACATATAATCTTTTTTCTAAATATACATCCATTTATATAGGATTAAATTTTTTCCTGTATCTCATTTCAGGATTCACTAAATCTAACATAAAAAAATCATATTTTTCTTGAACACTTTTATTATACATTTGTTTGAATTCTTCAGTACTTAATAAACCATCTATCTCTCTTATAATCTGTTGAATTTCTTTAGATTGTAGAGTGAAAAATATATCGTAATTACAGTTCCTTCTTATATTGATAGGTGTTAAAAAATATGACTGAGTTAAATAAATAAAGGATGCGTTTTTAACACTTTACAACAAAGTTGAAAAGTGTTTATGACTTTGTTCATTCTGTCTGTCTGTCTGTCTGTCCGTTAGCACGATAACTGCCGTAAAAATGAGTTTATCAAAATGAAATTTTAGTATGTTGTTCAGACGGTCTGTAGGACCTATGGGAATATAAATAAATAATATCACCCAATTAGTTTTTTATTGAACCCGGGTTGAAAAAATGAAATACATTGAACCCTATGGGACCTAATTTTTCAAACATTTTTTAAGTAAATTTAAAATTCACGAATTGCTTCGAAATTTTTAGGAAATATTCACATTATCCCATAGAATATATAAAAAAAAATTCAGTAAAATATGTTAAGTAGTTTTTTAATTAAAAAAATTATTTAATATAGGGAAAAAAACAAATTCAATTAAATTCTGACTTTGGGATATCTTCCAGAAAGAAAAGAGAGAGATATTATATAATAAATATCTCTCCATTTGTTTAAACGTTTTGCATATGGGAGTGGCTTCATATTTTAAAATAAATTTGGTAGATAACAATTTTTCATTTTTTTTAAATTTTATATAACTCTTCATGATAAATTGAATTGATGGTATTTTAAATGCACTTTCCTACGTCCTAGAGAGTTAAAATTTGGTACACAGCTTAAATTTGTTGAACATTTTATTCGACAAAAATTTGATGGATCTTTAAATATAGATCATACATTTTTTTCCAAATGGCCTGAAAATAATCCCCGTTCACTTCTATAAATCATTGGTGTAATATTGTTAAAAATTCTGATGTGGACAGCACATGTCTTTCCCTGCAGACTCATATTCGTTCTCTTTATTTATTCAATGATAATTTGAGTTTATCTGCACAACATAAGTATTTTAAATGACATTGAATTTACACGTTAAACTTAAATTTGGTTCTCATTTGATAGCTGGACTTATTGTCAAAGGTGGCGTAGCGAAAACTAGAAAAAACTAGAATATCTCAAGAACGGCTAGTCCTAGAGTAATGGGGTTAGTCTTATTCTTTTTGTTGTCAAAAATCACATATAAAATAGGAATTTAATTGATATAATTGAGCACACGTAGTCTTTTATTTTTATAAATAACGATTTTTGCTGGCCATTTCGCAAAAATAGCCCGCTCCTTTTTCCCGAATCGTAGTAGAATAACCTACAAATGATTTATATACAAAATTTTGTTAAATTTGGTATATAAATCACTTGTAGGTTATTGAAATATTATACTCCAAATTTTGTTAAATTTGGTTCATTAGTTTTTAGCTAGAGTGGATAAAGGCAATTTCTGCGGCCATTTCGCAAAGAAGGCAGATTCTTTTACTACGAATCGTACTATAATCTAATGAACATCAGGATTTCCCACACAAAAAACATACCTACCAAATTGTATGAAATTCGGTCCATTAGTTTTTCAATTAGAGTGGATGTAATATCCACACAGACACACAGAAACATACACAGATACACCCTTACACACACAGACGTCTTCCTAAAAGTAGTTTTTTCGTGTTCTAGAAGTCCCAAAACGTGTAGATACTTTGAAAATTCGAGTTCCGATCTTCGGCACGATTCCAATACTTTGAGTACATACACATATATATTATCTGTGTATTATCTGTGTATCTAAATTCCGTGCCTATGCAATTACAATAGTTGTGATTTTAAATGATCCCTAAACATTTATTATTTCTTCAAGGAAGCCTAATTTTAACATATGCAGAATGCAAATATCTCAAGCGATTGTAAGATGAATTACATAAGAATTGCTGAATTTTTTTCACACAAAATTATTTAGCTCTGGAGTCTGGAATACAAGTTATATGAATGAAATATTCATTGATTTTGCATAAAGAATCAGATGATTTATATTTCGATACAGTTTTATATATTTAAGTATAATAAATTACTGTAGTACTGTGATAATGTAAAAGATATTACCACTGAATGAATCACATTTTAGAAATTTTTAAATGAAATTACATTTCAGTTGGAAAGTGTTTCATAATCAATGCTTATGCATGATTGATCTTTCTTGTTCTTTCTACCTCTGATAAATAATTCTTCGATGTTTTTTTTATCTTTCTCAATCACACAATCATCAAAAATAACTAAATTCTTTAATGTAGGATTTAAATCATCTACAGTAATAAAATTTTGATCTGAAGAAAATAATACTTTTTTTTTTAATTTATCATATAATTTTAATAATCTTTTCTTATTCTTTATATTCTTACATTTCAAAATATCTTCTCTTTCTATATCTTCAAACAATGTATATTTTTCTTGTAATTTAGAATATTTAGGTTCGTATAAATCTTTTGCACATATATATAATGTATTAAAAAATAATAAATCATAAATCAAATTTAACAGTAAATTTGTTTTATCTGAACCTGAAGATCCTACTATAAGTAATCTAAATGGATGTTTAGGTAATAAAGGATGTTGTTTAGGATCAGGTAATTCCTCTGGTTCCGTGTAATCTTTAATTTTTATCATAATTTACTAGCAGTAAAAATAAAATTTGCTGCAGTAAAAAATAAAATTAGCTGCAGTAAAAAATTAATATTATATAAATGAACTTAGAAAAAGAACGGAAACACAAGTTTTTAAAGGAAATAAAAGATTCAATTAAAATAATAAAAATAGAAAAAGAAATAAGAAAGAATAATGAAGATCAACTAAAAGAAAAAATAGGTATTCAAAAAACCTTAGAGGAATTTCATAAACCAGTCACTCAAGAAATTGAAGAATATGAAAAATCAAATAAAGAGGTTGTAAAAAGTATTCAAAATGTTGTAGAAAATATTTCATTTCCATCTATAGAAGAGCCTATTGAAGCTGTGAAAGAATTAGTATCTTATACTTATGATATCGATCAAAATTTAAATTTAAAATATTTAAAAGAGGAAAAATTATACAGACCGTCAGTATTTTTAAACGATCAAGAAAAATTAGAGGAGATGTATGGAAGAGCTAAACAGTTAAAAGAAGTATTATCTAAGAAAAGAGGCAACTTAAAAAGTATAATTTCTAGAGCTAAAAATTTTTCAGAGGAGGAATTAAACCAGAAAAAGAATGATATAAAAGAAATTAAAAATAAAGAAAATATGTTGCAAAATTATATGCATAGATTAAATATGATTCGAAGTAGTAAAGAAATGAAGGTGGGTAAAGGATTGAATGTATTATCAAATTTAACAGAAAAAATATGTAACGGAAGTAAATCAAAGAAATTGTATAATCAAGTAACTTTATTGTTAGATATGTTATTAAAAAATAAAGAAATGACTTATAATGATGTACAGCGATATCATAAACAATTTCTCTGTTAATAAATGATAAAAAATAAAGTTTATTTGAGTGAAGGTCAGAAAAATAAACTTAAATCAGCTTTTAAAAATAAAGTAGAAGTAACATTACAAATAGATAAATCTAAAACTCCTAATCATGAGATGTATTTAACTAAAACTCAAATTAATCATATTAATGATAAAAAAAGAATTACAATCAGTAAAACTCAATTAGATAAAAATGGAGGATTTTTACCATTTCTAGCGGCACTTATACCCTCTTTAATAACCGCTGCTAAAATTGCAGTTCCAGCATTAGCATCAGGTACTTTATCTGGATTAGCTAGTTCAGCTATGCAAAAAAAGGGATCTGGGAAAAAAAAAACTTGGAAAGGGAATATATCAACAGTGGGAATCAGCGACAAAATGATTAAAGAAAATATGAAAAATGAAAAAGGATTTAGAGGTGTGTTTACCTCCGATTTATTACCTAAAACAATAGGAAAATTTGAAAATGGAATCATTAATTTAGATGTATCAACAGGTCCCGGAACTCATTGGGTTTGTTATTATAATGATCCTAAATATAAATATGTGGAATATTTTGATCCGTTTGGTGAATATGACAATATGAAGAAGGACTATATTCCTAAAAATATTAAATCATTTCTTGTTACATCTAATAATAGGTTATAATGATAGTATTTTACAGAAACCTTCATCTGTGAAATGTGGTATATTTTGTATGAAATATATAAGAGAAAGGAATAAAGGTATATCACCTAAAAATGTTCTCAAATCATTTCCTACACAAAAACCTAGTGACTATAATGAAAATTTTGTTATGTATAAATGATAATATTAAAATCATAAGGTCATGAGAGATCAGAGGAATTTACTGTAAATTTTATTACACCTCTTAAAATAAAAAAATTAGCTTTACACTCATTCTCTATGGAAGTTTCCTGGTTTAATATAAGTAAGAATTATGGAAATAACATATTTAGATTGTATACATTAGGCACAGATATAACAATTACTATCTCAAATGGTAATTATACTATAAGAGGTTTAAATGAGTATATGATGAAAATATTCGGTGAGGATCCACCTGTCAAATTTGGTATTATTGAAGCAAGACAAGGAATATCTATTAAACTGAAAAAAGACTGGGTAATTGATTTTACAAAAAGTAACTTTCATAAAATTATAGGCTTTTTAAAACCGACATATGGAAGTTATGATGAAGAAACAGAGGTTGAAGGTGAACATATTGCTGATATATCTAATGGAAATGATAATATTTATATTCACTGTGATGTTGTAAAAGGATCTTTAATAAATCAATATAATTCAGAAGTTATATATTCTTTCACTAATAAAAACCCTCCAGGTAGTATAATTTCAAAAGAATTTAATAATTGGATATTTTTTCCTGTTAAAGTAGATCCTATTGAAAGAATAAAAATGAGGATTACTAATCAAAAAGGTGAATTAATAGATTTAAATAAAGGAGCTGTAGAATTTAATTTTATTTCTTCTTAAATAAATGAATAGATTATATAGAAAAAGTAAAAAAATACAAGGATTTTTAAAGGTTTTATTGAAACCTAAGAATATATTAAATGAAATATTTTCTATGAAAAAGAAAGGAGGTGGTTTAAAAATTCTTCCTAAATAAATGATTTATGATTTAAGTGATACTCGTTATTATTATAATGATCACATTAAAAGTTATGAATTAAGAGAAATTCATCCAAAAGAACATAGTTCAGATGAGAATGCTACCTATGTTTTTCATATTAATGATACTAAAGCAAAAATTTTATATTCTAGAGGATATCTTGAACAAAAATTAAAAATTACAAAAAATGATAAATCATCCATTGAAAACGAAAATGTGAGTCTGGTAAATGGTGGAGGTTTTATCAAAACTTTAAAAGTACATATAGGAGATACCGAAATTGAATCAAATACACAGTCAAATTTTTCAATCATGAATCATGTTTTAAGATTAATTCATTATACTCCTGATTATGTAACATCACAAGCTCAAAATGAATTTTTTTATCTAGATACATCTGATTCAGCTGACCGTAATGAGTTCAAATATGATGGTACTTTAGAAGATACTACTAAAATAACTGAATTTTTTAATAATTTGAAAATGAATAAAGATTATAACGAAGGATTCGTAAAGAGATGGGAACTAACGAAAGATAGCAATGTCATTAAAATATGGACACCTTTAAAAGATATAATCGATTTCTTTAGAGAATATGAAAAGATAATTTCAGGTTTTAAAGTGAAAATAGAAATTCAAAGAAATGAAAATAAAAATATGATATATACTAATATAAGAAACGAAAATTATAAGGTAGTAGTTGAAGGTTTGACCTTGCATTTACCTTATATAGAATTAAAAAATTCTGCAGAAAGCTTGTTTCTGGAATCATATCTATCTAATAAAGATATAGAGGTAAATTGGGATCGATATAGATTTAAGATGGTAGGCCCTTATAGAAGCGATAGTGGATCTGTGACAGCAACTACAGCGTCAGATGAAGTTTTAAGTGTCTATGTTATTCCTCAATATATTGAAAGAGATAGTAATTATGAAAAAAATAATATGATATTTGATAATATAGATATGGCAGAATGCTGGTTGATGATTAATAATAAACAAGTTCCTCTTATGCGTTATAAAACAAATTTTGCCAATAAAGATTATAGTAGAGTGTATGAAGCTCTTTTACATGAAGGATTTTACGATAATAATACAGAAACAGGACCTTTGATAAATAAGGAGAATTTTGGTAAACTGTATCCTATTTTTCCTTTTGACTCATCAAATCATGAAAACTATACCGATTTAAATAATTTAGATATTGAATTTAATTGGATAACGAATAGTCAAAAGGAATATAAGTTTTATTTTATTTTTAAAGAAAGAAAGAGATGTTTTATAAATTTAAAAAATAAAACTATAACAATGGTTAAGAGTTTAAAATCTTAAAATTAAATAAATGAGTGCTTATTATCCACCTTATGATGATCAAATGAAAGAAGGACCTATTGGACCTCCAGGTATAGGTTTTAAATTAATGAATGATGGAAATTATGATATGGAAAATAGAATTTTAAAAAATTGTGAAAATCCTATAGATGATTTAGATTTAACCACTAAAAGTTTTGTTTTGAATAAAATAGAGAATAATCATCATGAATTGAGAGATCTTATAAAAACTAAATATGATGAGGGTTTTTTAACCTTTACTGAAGAAACAGGTAAGAGAATAAAAGAATTAAATGATACAACTTTACATTCTTTAGAAGGAAAAGCTTTTGATGCAAAAGGAAAAAGAATAGGAAATGTTGCAGATCCTAAAGATGAAAAAAATGTTGTGAATAAAAGATATTTTGAAAAAAATTCGTTAATATTACAGAATGATAAATTTGATGTAAAAAATAAAATAATTACGAATGTTTCGGAACCTGAAAATGATAACGATGCTGTCAATAAAATATATTTAGATAATAGAGATATCTGGGTTACTATACTAAATGATTTTCATACAGATGGGGATTATAAAAAAGTAAATTTCAACATGATGAGCTCAAAATTACTGGATCAAGAGATGCGATTATCTACCGATATGTATATGAAAATTTCTATATATATAGATATATATGATACAGTAGAAAGTAAATATATATATGATAAAAGTCCACTGATATCACTGGAAATCAATGGTAAGGAAATTTTAAATGTTAATAGAGATACAGTAACCTGTTTTGCTTATGGTAAACGTGATGATATCATCACATTAAAGATAAAATGTGATGGTAACGCTTTAAAACCTTATATGCATATTGAAAAAATTTCTTTCTAATAAATGGATATTGATTGGAATGAATTTTCTAGAAATAATTTATCTGAAGAAGTAATTAGAAATCTTAAAGATCATGTAAATTGGGATTTAGTTTTACAATATTCAACACTGTCTGAATCTTTTATTGAAGAATTTGCTCAACCTGATGATTGGTGTAAAATTTCTAGATATCAAAAATTATCAGAAGATTTTATAGAAAAATGTAAAGATAAAGTAGATTGGGTAAACATATCTCAATATCAAACTTTAAGTAACGAATTTATCGTAAAATTTTCTGATAATTTAGATTTATATAAAGTATCAATATTTCAAAATCTTACAGAAGATACCATGAGAGAATTAAAAGATGATTTAAATTGGTTGTATATAACTAGATATCAAACATTTAGTGAAAATTTTATAGAAGAATTTATGCATAAATTAGATTTTTGTTATTTGATTAAATATAAATTTGAGTTATTACCTGATCACTTTTTTAATGTTCATTGGAAAAAAGTACAAGCTATACAGATGAGTGAATTAAATAAAAAGTTTGGTCATCACGAAATAGAACCTTACCAAGAGAAAATTATTGAAGAGATATATGAAGTTAAATCAGTCTTGAGAGAGTGTGTTTATATTTTGAGACGATTAACTAATGATAAATAATAAAAATGTTTCTATATAAATGGATGTTACATATAATAATGGTATGGAAAAAAAAACTATGTCTTTCTTAAATATAGAGAATCCTACTGAAGTGAAATCTATTTTTATATTATATTGTGATACATCTCTTGAAGGAATAGAAAATTTAACTAATTTAAAAGAATTATATTGTGAGGGATATAAATTAACATCTCTTGATGAAATAAAAGAAACATTAGATTGTAAAGATAATAGATTAAAATCTCTTGATGGAATAGAAAATTTAACGAATTTAAAAGTATTAAAATGTAGAGGAAATAAATTAACATCTCTTGAAGGAATAGAAAATTTAACGAATTTAGAAACATTAAATTGTAATAAAAATAAATTAACATCTCTTGAAGGTATAGAAAATTTAACGAATTTAAAAGTATTAGATTGTGAGGGAAATAAATTAAAATCTCTTGAAGGAATAGAAAATTTAACTAATTTAAAAGAATTAAGTTGTAATGATAATAGATTAACTTCACTTGAAGGAATAGAAAACTTAACTAATTTAGAAATACTATCTTGTAGTGAAAACGATATTACATCTCTTGAAGGAATAAAAAATTTAACTAATTTAAAAGAATTATGTTGTGCAGATAATAGATTAACTTCACTTGAAGGAATAAAAAATTTAATAAATTTAGAAATACTATCTTGTAGTGAAAACGATATTACATCTCTTGAAGGAATAAAAAATTTAACTAATTTAAAAAAATTATATTGTAGAGAAAACGATATTACATCTCTAACTGAATTAATATTTTTGCCTAGAATAAATGAAATACGGTATGATGAAGATAAAATACCCCTGATGTTAAGAAGATTTAGAAATAATGTAGGATTTCCGTATCGCAAGATAGGACAACAGTCTTAAAAAAACACGTCCGTAATTTACGGACGCGTTTCGATATATTTTAAGTCACTTTATAATCCTATTTTAGGATACCTTTTAAAGTTTATTTAGAGGATTCAAGTCCTTTTTTTTTCACGACTTTCATATAAATCCTTTTATTTTCTAAAAAACTTTGAAAAATAAAATAATTTTTTCACCATGTTCTCTTCTTTTATGGGGGACTTACGGTCCCCCATTTATTTTAAAGTTTAGAGGACTTCCATTCATTTTGGAAGTCCTCTTTTTTCACGCATTTATCTAAACTTAACGAAAAATAAAATAATTTTTTCACCGTAATTTACCTATGTATGGGTGGACTAACGGTCCCTCAAAATAAGGTAGCCCCAAAATGGGGCAGCCTATCTTTGATCTCTTTTTTCACGCATTTAAGTTAAAATTTGGTCTAAATGTAAAAAAGGCCTTATTTAGTTATAAAATCATGTTTTTAATATTAAAATGGATCGATACCTTTTTTTTTATATAAAAAAGATAAAAAATAAGGTATAAAATATAGTTTTTAGTATTAAAAATATAGGTGTGCTCATACGTTCGTAAAGATATGTGTGTGTGTGTGTGTGTGTGCGTGTGTGTGTGCGTGTGTGTGTGAAAGTATGCGTGTGTGTGTGTCAGTGAGACTGTGGAGACGACAACTAACGACAGAATGGACCGATTCGAACGAAATTTGATACAAAAATCACAATTCTAAAACACTGGAAGCCTATTGTTTTTATACGCAATCGAATGTTCAAATCCCCCTTAATTTTCAAGTGAAATTTTAAAAAAATTGTCAAAAAATCAAAACCGCTAATAAAGTTACGCAACTAGACATTTCTTATGTAATTTTTCATTAGAAAACGATTGGCATAAATTTTAGAACGCTAACATGAACCGTTCTTGAGATATTGCACATTTTTCAAAACAATAATCAAAAAGTCATATAAAAAAATAAAAAAAATATTTCTAATTGAGAAACATGTTCACTTTTCATATGTAATATGCGATACATTTGGTGACACCATTCTCGTGGATCTGGCTCATTCCATTCATGTAAAAAGATACTTTGAGTAATACTTTTGTATTTGAACGTTAATAGTCATTTTTCTGCTGTAAGAATAACTTATTTCTTCGTCCATAACGTTTGGCGAGCTTTTGGCGACGAATTTTGTGGAATGTCGCCAACTTGGCGATTTTTTTAAATGTTGCTAAATTAACGAAAAACTCATCAAATGGATAAAAATGACGCTAAGTCAATGAAGACTCGTGGATGATGACAACATGGAAATAACGACTATTTGACAAAAGTTCAATATCTTTGAAAGAATATAAACAAGAAAGATCAATCATGCATAAGCATTGATTATGAAACACTTTCCAACTGAAATGCAATTTCATTTAGAAAACTCTAAAATGTGATATATTCAGTGGTGATATCTTTTATATTATCACAGTACTACAGTAATTTATTATACTTAAATATTTAAAACTGTATCGAAATATAAATCATCTGATTCTCTATGCAAAATCAATGAATATTTCATTCATATAACTTGTATTCCAGACTCCAGAGATAAATAAATTTCTGTGAAAAAAATTCAGCAATTCTTATATAAATCCCCTTACAATCGCTTGAGATATTTGCATTCTGCATAAGTTAAAATTAGGCTTCGTTGAAGAAATAATGAAAGTTAAGGATCATTTAAAATCACAACTATTGTAATTGCGTAGACACGGAATTTAGATGCACAGATAATACATAGATACACAGACTATATATGTGTGTGCGTGTGTATGTATTCAAAGTATTGGAATCGTGCCAAAGATCGGAACTCGAATTTTCGAAGGATCTACACGTTTTGGGATTTCTAAAACACGAAGAAACTATTTTCAGGAAGACATCTGTGTGTGTAAGGGTGTATCTGTGTTTCTGTGAGGATATTGCATCCACTCTAACGGAAAAACTAATGGACCGAATTTAATAAAATTTGGTAGGTAAGTTTTTTGTGGTAAACCCTGATGTTCATTTGATTATAGTACGATTCGTAATAAAAGAATCCGCTTTCTTTGCGAAATGAGCGGCAGAAATTGCCTTTATCCACTCTAGCTAAAAACTAATGGATCAAATTTAACGCAATTTGGTGTATAATATTTCAATAAGCTACAAGGGATTTATGTACCAAATTTAACAAAATTTGTTAATTAAATCACTTGTAGGTTATTCTAGTAGTACGATTCTGGAAAAAGGAACGGGCTGTTTTTGCGAAATGGCTCGCAAAAATCGTTAAATATAAAAATAAAAGACTACGTGTGCTCAATTATGTCAATTAAATTCCTATTTTATACTTGATTTTTAACAACAAAAAGAATGAGACAAACCCCATTACTCTTGGACAAGCCGTTCTTGAGCTACGCCACCTTTGACAATACTACGAGCTATCAAATGAGAACCAAATTTAAGTTAAACGTGCAAATTCATTGTCATTTAAGATACTTATGGCTATTACTTTGTTCAGATAAACTCAAATTATTATTGAAGAAATAAAGAGAACGTGAATATGAGTCTGCAGAGAAAGACATGTGCTGTCCACATCAGAATTTTTAACAATATTAAAACAATGATTTATAGAAGTGAGCGGGGATTATTTGCAGGCCATTTCGAAAAAAAATGTAGGATCTATATTTAAAGAACCACCAAATTGTTGTAGAATAAAATGATCTACAAATTTAAGCTGTGTACGAAATTTTAACTCTCTAGGACGTAGGAAAGTGCATTAAAAACGCCATCAAATAAGTATATCATGAAGAGCTACATAAAATTAAAAAAAAAAATTGAAAAATTGTTATCTACCAAATTTATTTTAAAATGTAAGTCTCATATATAAAATAATTAGACTCTTGGAAATATATTTATTATATAATATACCTATTTTTTCTTTCTGGAGGATATCACAAAAGTCAGAATTTAATTGAATTCATTTTTCTCATTATATTAAATAATTTTTAATTAAAAACTACCTAACATATTTTACTGCATTTTTTTATATATCTTATGGGATAATATGAATATTTTCTAAAAATTTCGAAACAATTTGTGAATTTTAAATGTGCTTAAAAAATGTTTGAAAAATTAGGTCCCATAGGACTCAATGTATTTCATTTTTTCAACCAGGGTTCAATAAAAAACTAATTGGGTGATATTATTTATTTATATTTCCATAGGTCCCACAGACCGTCTGCAAAACATACTAAAATTTCATTTTGATAAAGTCATTTTTACGGCAGTTATCGTGCTAACAGACAGACAGAATGAACAAAGTCATAAACACTTTTCAACTATGTTGTAAAGTGTTAATAACTACTATAAAAATGATCTACTTTTTTTACTGTAAAAGTAGTAAATTCATTGCATTATATAAGGAAAGTCATGTGCTGCCACACATCAGATTTTTTTTTGCTGTAACGTGGTAAATACATTGCATTATATAAGGAAAGTCATGTGCTGCCCACATTAGATTTTTTTCTTGTTAAAAGAATTTACAATCACTCTGTTTAATAACATTTCCCATTTAGAATATTTGTAGAGTTTAGATACTTTAAAATTTCATCTGAGCCAGTTAAATGGTAGTCGTTTTCGTAACGTAAGTCAGTTTTTTCTTCCGGAAACAACTAAAACTTGTTGACTCTCTCTATGCTATACGAAACAAAATGCCCGATTTACACGGCACTTGTTTTACACGATTTCGCTTTTACACGGTTTATAAATTAACAGATTTCAAAAAATTGTAAAAATGTATATTCCGCTCCATATACGCCTATACAAAGATTTGATGACACTTTTGAATTTTATTCCTTTGGTAACACTGATGAAAACAACAGGGGATTCCCGGTGTTGTAAAAAATATACATTTGGGGGAATCCCCATAATGGGGAATCCCCGTATAGAAAAATCCCCGTAATAGGGGAATCCCCGTATGTATTCCACAACAGTAAAGCTCAGTTACCTTACACCTTTCTGGTAGGTCGGACGGTCTGGGTTTCAACAACAACAGTAAAGCTATCTGGTTCATGCAAGTACATAGTGCAGAAACATTTTAGCAGCAAAGCTTATATTATTGTGCGTTTATCTTTTGAACTGGTAAATTTTCAACATTTATAGTTTTTCTTGCATCTTTATAGTTTGTGTAAATTTGTTAAGGTTCTATAATGTCAAAGGATTTGAAGAAAAATCAAATGAAAAGAAAAGTTATTTCTTTAGAAACTAAAATTCAAATATTAGACCGTCTACGTAATAGTGAAAGAGTAACGAATGTTGCTAAATTTTACTCCATGAATGAAGCCACAATATGGACAATAAGAAAAAATGAAGACTCCATTAGAAAAAGTGTAGCAGCTGGAACCTGCAGCAATATGAGTACGACTTCATGTGTTAGAGATGTTACAATGGAAAATATGTTTGTTGTTTTATAAACTAAGTATAGTTTTAAGTTTTCGAAGATGTCTTACTTTTGTTTCACTTAAATAAATGACTGAATCATGCACATTTTGGGGTTATTTTCGTTTTACACGATTTTACTTAGCAAAATCCAAGATTTCAATTTACACGGTTTTGTGCAGAACCTATCTTCCGTGTAAATCGGGGGACAGGTGTATATTTTTCATGCAAGTAAATTTCAGATAGAATCTTTAAAAAGTAAACTGTGAATCAATTGTACTTGCATATAATATGCGTTTTTTTATGTAAATTACGTCATCATAATAAAATATTATAAAATTATTGATTTATGTAGGGCTGTTTTAAATGGCATTCCATCCTAATACTTTCATAAAAATTCTTTAAAAAAAAAGTGCAATTTCAATTTTGTTGTAATCAGCTAGTTTTAGCAGCTTAAAATTATTTTCTTCCACTTGGAAAAAATATATGTAAAATGCAGGGGAGGGGGGTCTACCTGATTAAACACATTAAATGTTTTAAATATTTTTGCAATTAATTTTAAATTAAATAAAAATCTTAAAATCGACGTTGTTTTGGAAGCACAACTACAGTGTTTTTGCTAGGTTTATATTGATAGTTTTTTTATTTTCGTACATCCTAAGATATAAAACGCCGAGTCTCGAAGGATTGGTGAGGTGCATATGGGTGTTTTCTGGTTTCCTGTATTATTAATTCATATGTCATATTGGAAAAAATAAATAGTTCGATATTCAACAGCATATTGAGGACGAAGAAGGATAACATTATACATTTTTAACACTTTCCAAAATAGTTGTAAAGTGATTATGGTTTTGTTTATTCTGTCTGTCTGTCTGTTCATTCGTCCGGTAAAATGATAACTTCCATAAAAATGACTTTATCAAAATGAAATTTTAATTTGTTGTTGAGACAGTCTGTGGGACATATGGGAATGAAAATAAATAATATAATTTAGGAAATACTCAAATTACCATGTAAAATGTGCAAGAAAACTTTCAGCAAAATATGTTCGGTTGTTTTTTAAATAAAATTTGAAATAATAATTACACCCATATTATATACCGGCCATCCATTTAATTGCTCTATGTCTTTGGATGAGTCGGATGGTCTGGGCTTTCGACCCATATTATATGAAATGAGCACATGACTCATTTCAAATTGAAATAAGGCATCCATTTTTCCCCTGGGTAAAAATCGTGATATTTTAAAGATGGTTTAAATTTATATTTAGTGTTGCATCCGTTATACAACCACTTTATTTCTGCATATTATCTGTGTATTAAAATTATGTGCCAACGCAATTACAATATTTTAGATTTTAAATGATCACATTATTTCTACAACGAAGCCTAATTTCTATAGCATGCAGAATGTAAACAAATCATGCGATTGTAAGATAAGATGCATAAGAATTGCTGAATTTTTTTCACGCAAAATTATTTAGCTCTGGAGTCTGGAATATAAGTGATATAAATGAAATATTAATTGATTTTACATAGAGAATCAGACGATGTATAGTATTGCTTTTTTAATGAAGTTTTAAATTTCCAAATATAATAAATCATTGTAGTGCTGTGATAATTTGAAAAATATCAGCGCTGAATGCATCGCATTTTAGAGGTGCTTAAATATAATTACATTTCAGTTGGAAAGTAATTCATAATCAATGCTTTATGCATGATTTATCTTTCGCATTATAAGTATCAAGCAATAATAAATTTTACAACTATCTCAATTTCTATAAGTATCTATTTTTCTCAGCAATCTCTATCGCAACAGTCAGAGATAATTTTTTATTATATAAAATATCGCAGTTAATCAGTTTGGCGTTTAACAATTCTAGTTGAATACAAAAATGATTAACAAAGTAGGCGGGTTTCGTTTTATCAGTTGAAAATAACTCCCATTCCATTACAAATGTTTATTTGTTTACGTCTTGCTTTTTACTGAAATGAAATCTCCATTTTTCAATTGATAAACAATGTTTAATTAAATGTGCAAAAACAACAAAGGACAAAACTTTTTTAAACAGTAAGTTTTTAAACATTGAATAATTTAAAATAAGGTATTAGAGCATTCTTTGTACAATCCTGTCCCGCGCACTCGCCTTTCGGAGTAGATCATCTATTTGCACAACCGGGGAGAGTAGAATGTTTATATTCGTTGAAATTTAATTGAATGTTAGATCTTGGCTCCTGCTCGTTACGCTCACCAATTCCTAGGAACTATTCACGTTTTTGAAAATATCTAATTAATTAACAATTATGAATAACTAGTCTTAACGTTTGGTATAAAGATAAAGGAGGAAGAGGAACATATCTAAATCTCTTAACATCTTAACTATCGGAATATCCGAAAACCACGTAGTTTGTCTAGATTTGAAAGTCACTTTCAATCAATGTTCGTTATTAGTACTGTGGGATAAAGAGCAAAAACAATTCTTATGACGTGGTTGTAATTCCGCCTGGCCTGTCGCGGTAAGTAATTCCAAGTTTAAGTGTACCAACTAACGTTGTATAGAATAAAATATTTATACTTTTAATGTGTTTAATGCTTCAATAATTCAGTCCTCGGCTATCTTTGTGACGTTTCTGCCACTAATCCATCATCGAGAAGGTGGACGTCGCCTCATCCCATTAATATTTGCCCATACTGGCAATGCTAAATTTTAATAACTAAGATGTAATGAACTAAGGCTTAAATCGAAACACTAAACTCGTCTTGCACATCTACGTGTTCATATTAGTCAAATGTAAAATTTCGGAACTGCACTTATTGTCGTCATGCAGTGTCGAAAATTCGCAGGCTTTTCCTTAATATAGCGATATCTCTAACTTCGCTCAAATAAAAATACATTTGGTAGTACTTTTGCAATTTTTACAAGCCAGTTTAATTCTTAGCATACCTGTTAAGTTATACTCATCTTTGTGGAACTATTAAACTAACTTCTACATAATCATGAAAATATATACAAATTTTTCATACACCATCTAGCAGTTGGCAAATACATGCAGTTTTCGTTACTTATACAACATCAATCATAAGCATCACAGGGATTCAAAACGTTATAATTTCTTTCGTAATTCTTAATTTAGTTGCTTGTGTCACACTACTGACATATCCTCGGGAGAAAATACTCCCATAGAGGGTCCTTTAGTGAAATGAAAGTTAAGTTTTCGTATTAGCAGGACTTTTCAGCTGGACGTTGTACCTCTATGGAATTGCCATAAAGTGTTCATTCTAATTCAGTGTAGTGTTTTATGTAGAGATATATTAACTACACTCTCAAGAATAAATGACATAAACAGAACCATGAAGTCAACAAGAAAGTTATATTCTTAAATGCGAAAGTTTTGGTATTAAATTGGAAAGTTTTAGTCTTAAATGGTGTAGACGAAAAATAATTTCCTACATGATTGTTATAAATCGATTCATAGTGAGGTAAATAATTATAATAAAATTTTTCACGGATTCACCCACTCTGGGCTTCTCTGAACTAGAATTGTGTATTTTAAATACGCTGGGAAGTTTTGAGGTACGTATGCAGGTATAGATGATATTCGGTAGTGCCTTATTGGGTTCATGGATGTGCCGCCTGAGTAAATTTGTGAAAACGATGCGTGTCGAACTGAATATTAAAATTAAAAATGACACTATGATTACCATCAAATCCGTTTGGCTCTAAAATTGTATTTTGGCTCCAAAATTGTACTGTATGCTGTATTTATATGAACTACTTTGCAATTATTCAGTTTTTTCTAGATTGGTGTTTGAACGTTTTTTAGATAATGCAGATTATTTAGACAAAAAAAACTTGGCTGTAATAGATACTTGCGTGTCTGTCTGTCTTTATAATCGAGTTGTGCGTAACGGAAAATCGAAGATCGGACATCGACAAAATTCGGCACAGATGTACTTCAGTTCTCCGGACAATACGGTTCTGTACGATGTTTTAAAAATTCATTATAGTTTAAAAAAGTAATGAACATTTAAAGCCGAAAGTTCGTAAAAATTTCGGCTGCAAAATAAGTTTTATTTCGGACAGACGACAAAAGGCAGTTTAATAAATTGCCGGCAATGTGTATACAAACGGTGTCTCAGACTTTCGTCTAGACGAGTACTATTATGGGTACTATTTTATTTGCTATGTTTTAAATTTGTGAATGTAAAACGTAACTTTTCATATTTTGGAATATATAAGTATTTCACTATTATATGTGTAAACTCTAAAATCAATATCCCGTTTAAGACACAAAATACATAACTTTCTTGCATAAGGCAATCATAATTCAGTTAAGTGACTACAATTGGTCACTTTAAGCCCCTGCATTAGGTCACAACAGAACAGTAAGAACAGTATATATCCTCAATAAAAGCTGAGAACGAACTGCAATGAGCAATTCAAAAGAGCTAAGATATACACAGTGAAAAAATTCGCTGACTGGTGGCATTTGCACCTGAAAAACACCCATAAACATATCATCAAGGTACGATAAAAAGTTCCTCTCCTTCCCACGAAATCAAAGCGAGCTGACACACTGAGTATGGAATCTTAAGTATTAAAGAAAAAAAAATAGAAGAAATATATGAACTGTTAAATTACTGGTAAAAAGTGGAAAGAGATTGGTGGGAGGAAAAATAGTCAAACCCTTGTAAAGAAAAATGTAAAACAATTACCGGGAAATAAAGAAGTAATTAAAAAGAAAATAACAAACGGAAGTGACCGGTTTCGAGAGTTAAATTCATCATATAAAACACTAAATAATTAACAGTGGTTGATTTTGGTCAAAAAAGAGCATATGACGGAGAAGAAAAAAAAGTATTGATCAAATAAACTTTCATTTGAATTAAATTTTATTTGATTAAGTCCCACTTGAATTAACTATCATTGAATAATTTGATTAATGAATTTAATTCTCGAAGTCGGTTATTTCGTTTTGTTATTTTCTTCTTAATTAATACAAATGTTCTCTCTGTACTTGTCCTAAAGCGTTTGAATTGTTCATTGCATGCCTCTTTGCAGTTTGCTCTCAGCCTTTGTTAAAGGTGCTGTTTTAACTGTTCTGTTCTGACCTGACAAAGGAGGCTTATAACACCTATGAAACAGCAATTGTAGTCACCTAAATGATTTATGACTACTTTATGCAAGGAAGTTGTTTATTTTATATAAGTGTTCTCTAAAAATTTGACTTCATTCGGAAGAAAACTCTTTGAGACACCAGTTATTATTAAAATTTTATTCTGAGTGCGGCTTTTTACGACTTCACAAGTGTGTTCATTTATTTACTTTTATTTAAAGCAGACTAAAATTTTAACTACCTTAAATATATGTTTTCTAACTTCACAAATTTAAAATATATATATTTGTTTTTATGTCGTTATGCCAACGATCGAAGAACCAGATGTTTGTGCGTATGCGTGGCGAATGGCAGCCCGCTTATTTAGTACGTAATACGGAGTTGTATAATTGGCATGGTTCAGCTTAAAAACAAGAAAAATCAATCATGCATAAAGCAGTGATTATGAAACACTTTCCAACTGAAATGTAATTTTTTAAACATCTCTAAAATACGATACATTCAAAGGTCACATTTTTAAATTTATCGCAATACTACAATAATTTATTATATTTGAAAACGTCATTGAAAACAAATGAACTTTATTCAAATAACGTCATCGAAATATAAATCGCCTGGCTCTCTATATAAAAGCAGAGCATATTTCATTTATAAATATTTTTCCATTCCTTTCATTCAGCGGCGATATTTTTAGAATTATCACAATACTACAATAACTTATTTTACTTACAAACGTAAAACCATGGAGGTAAAAGTCTCTGCATAACTCCATGCTTAAAATTTCATCAAAAAAGCAATAATATGGAATCGTCTGTTTCTCTATGTAAACCCAATGAATGTTTCATTCATATCAGCTATATTGGACACTCCAGGCCCAGAGCTAAATCATTTTGCTTTAAAGAAATTCAGCAATTCTTATACAACTCCTCTAACAGCTTGATGTATTTACATTCTCCATACGGGAACATTAGGCTTCGTTGTAGAAATAAATGTTCAAAGTTTGATGATCATTTAAACGCCAAAATATTGTAATTGCGTTGACCCAATATATAGATACATAGAGAAAAATAAAAAAATTAAGCAGTTTTAGGACGGATTCAACACTAAATATAAATTAAAAATAACTTTAAAAGTAACAATGACACAAAATGGATGCCATATTTTATTTTGGTGTGGACCACTTGATCTTTTCATATAATATGGGTGCAATTATTATTTTAATTTTTATTTCGAAAAGTACAAAACATAATTTGCTAATTTTTTTTATATATATTATGGGATAATTTGAATATTTCCTAAAATTTTAGAAGCAATTTGTAAATTTTAAATTCGCCTAAAACATGTTTGAAAAATTAGGTCCCATAGGGTTCGATGTATTTCATTTCTTCAACCCAGGTTCAATCCAAAATTAATTGGGTGATATTATGCAATTACATTCCCATATGTCCCACAGATCGTCTCAACAACATACTAAAATTTCATTTTGATGATATCATTTTTACGGCAGTTATCGTGTGAACGGATGGACAGACAGACAGACAGACGGGATGAATGAACAAAGCCATAAACACATTTCAACTATGTTGTAAAGTGTTAAAAACGGAGGACGGGAATTTTTTTGGTTCAAAACAAACGATTTGGAAATTGAATAGTGTTATCTGGATCTCTATTATTTAAGTAGCGGACGCTTGTTTGGGATCCGGACAACGCCGCGAAATTCTTTCTAGTATTCTATGAATAATCGATTTTTACTGAATTTCCGTGATTGCATTACAGACTGTATTTAATTATAGAAACATAACAGTTAGTGTTTAATATACAATATTTTTTATACTTTGGATGGTCAAACTCAATATCACCTGACAATTTTATGCAAATGGATATTCTGCAGATGTTACTGGACGTTTAATCTCGGAATCGATGTAGGAGGAGAAAATTGAACGCATGCAATCTAGTGAAATGTCGTAAAGTGGAGAGATAATAGGCTCGATTTTAATCGTAGATTAATCGTAGTTTGTCGAAACAGCTGTGAAATCATTACAAAACCGGTTGCGCTTCTGAATGAATCGAGGGCAATAGTTGCTGTTATTCGAATATACAGAGAGTTATCGGGTCACCAGCCAATTATTGAGTCAGAGAGCAAGGCGTTTGATCATCAACGTCTATTTAATGACCAAAATAGGTTCAGGGTGGGAAGTCTTATTGAGTCCATCATAAAGTCATCGTCATATTACATATAATATGACTGAGGGACAAATCTAGGAGACCTCTCTATGAACTATATGTTAGTTGCACATTATGTCCGCATTAATCCTCATTCCACCTAGGTGAACTAGACACCAAGGTGGTATGAGAATTAATGCGGATGGTACCAGAACCTACAAATACTGTAGAAACTTCCCAGGTAAAGAACTTACACTGGAACACATATTTGACTGTCCAGCCATACTTGCGGCTTTGCAAAGCATTGGGGAATTCCCTTTCCAAGGAGAACTTTATAATGAGAAGATTTTGGATCTCGCTAAGGCAGTAATATCTGCACATGGTTCAATTTGACTTCATATGGACACGACACCAACCAACATTATGTCTCATAGGCTCTAGAAGTAAAACTACTTACCAGTTGGTCATACTAATTTGGCTTCTCATTGAATGTAATTTTACGTTCGAAAAAGAATTGATCTTATTTTGGAACGCTAAAGTTACATTCCTTACCTTTCTTTTATCATTGTCATAGACAGTTCTAGCTATTGTCTGGAGGTTTAATACATTTAGCAGGAAATTTCTATAAAAATGAAAATTGCAATACATATGATTACATTAGAAACTATTATGTATATATAAATTTGCCAAATTTAGTAAAAATTCTCTTCATGATTGATAAAACGATTCCTTTTAACTAAATTTGCTTTAAATATATTTCCCTAATTTCTTTGTTATGAAATGTTTATACTATGTGTAGGAGAAAAAAAATCATTTATCTAATAGATAATCATTAATTGTAAAGAAAACATGCTACATTTCATATTTATCTTCACATACTAAATGCGATGACTTTTACTGTCAGAAATATTTGACTGGTAAATGATTTCTTCTCGATTAAAGTAATAGTAATGATCTCGTTAATGCTCAAAGTCAAGGTTTTCTGTCTTAACCAAAATCTAGTTTCTGGTATTAAAAACATGGTGAAATATACTGAGTATACTCACTCTTCAGCATTTGTTTATTTGTATGAAAGTGACGCTGTTGAAAATAAAGCAAAATTAGTGCATTCCACAGCCGTCAACTCTAAATTTACACTGGTGCTGATTTCTCGTGAAATATATTTCGTGTGACACCTTTCTAGAAGAGCAGAAAAATGGATATAAACGGTCTATGTATGAAGTGGCTCACGTGACTCAGGATAGTGATAATTATAATATCATTTCTAAGAGTTTTCTCTAAATATTTAACATACGAAATCCAACTCGACTAAGTAGGAATGCTCTGTTTATTGGTTGTAATTTCCTTTAAAAGTTAAATAATCAAAATATCCCTACCAGGATACAATTACGTACTGCGAGTTATAAAAATGAGTTAAATACGCATTGTTATATATTTAAATATGTATTAGCTAATTATGAAAACTATAAGGGGGCGCAAACGTTTTATGTAATCTTGATATTACAAAAATTATGACAGACTCACCATACATTGCAAAAAGTGGTGCTATTGTAAGGGTGTCTATAAAAAATTTCAGCTCTGTAGGAACGGATTATCTCAAAACAATCATCAAAATTTCTGGATCAAGCTACAAAGTTATATTTCTATCCTAATGTGAGACCAGAAATTGTTCTCACATGAGACACTTTTATTTGTGAAATTTATGATGCCCTGAACGGCAAGCAAAACTGTAGTCTGGCTGGCACCAGGGTTTATGAGGACTTGAACTTTAAGGTCGAAAGACTATAAATTTAGGGGTGCAATACTAGAGGGGCTGAACTGGGCCATACTAAATGTGCAATAGTGCAATTGGGCAAAGAAGAACCAATACGCGCCAATGAGAAGTAAAGGCGGAGTTACCCCCCCACACACACACACACATCAAAGGAACCACAGCCTAAGAGAGAACGAAATCAGATGTAGACGAAAAGACATGGAGATCAGATTTTGACGAAGAATGGGATGGAATATCAGACATTGAAAAAACCAGTTGGATTTTGACTTAGGAGATGATTATGAGTTTTGACTTCGTCAAAACCGGTTGCAAAGATGTGTGCAGCGACTGCGACGTTATGACTTGGGCGGAGGCGTGCCTGCCATTATGATAGAACGACAATACTGAAGAAGCAGAATATTGCGTGGAAGTTCCCAAATAAGGGAGATCTAGGATGTGTTCAGTGCAACCAAGTATTTGCAAGCAATATGGTCTATTGCAAAGGCCCAAATTGAAGGTATGTGTTCCTCAAATATCCATAGGTTATTAAATACATTAGGTATATGGTTCAGGGTCTCACGTGCTCCCCTCTCACATTCTATTTTAATAAATAATTAATAGGAAAAGTAGTTAATGTATTGGAATTGAATAGGTATTTTGTGTCTTTAATATATGTTATTGTTAAGTTTAAATTGGTCTAATCTTTATATTAATTAATAATTTTTTTCAGGACTCACACAAAAGGTAAAAATAATTGGAGGGTTTATTGCGGCACAACAAGCAATATACATTAAATAATTATTCCACTATATGAGATCAACGGCCGGGTCATCTTAATGAATTTAACATTAAATAATAAATTAAAAGTCCTTAAATGCATTTTATATTTTAAAGTATAACTTTAAACTTTTAGATTTCTATGTCCCACACCTAATTATTTCAATCTTTATTTCTTACCATGTTTTTGGTGCGTTTTGCCACCCTTTAGGGCCATATTCCCATCTGCGAGTAAATTTAAAACTACTTTCCTCAAGAAATCGTTTTCGTATGTATTTTACGTATTTTGTTTTCTAAATTTGATTGAGGTCTGACCATCAGGTACAACCGCAGAAGGCTTTGAATAGAGATACTTTAACAAAAAGTTTTTATATTCAGGAAAATTCAATACAGAAATCACTAATATTATTTCTTAAATAGGATAGTCAAGATAATAAATGTTAAGAATCACCATATTAACCAATTCTGACAGAAAATTTTGCCTAACTATTTCAAATTAAAATTAAGTGCGAAATAATATACCTACTTTTTGCGCTAAGTAACTCTTTTCTAAACCACATTTCTACTTCGCAATTTCAAAGAATAAAAACATTCTTATTTCTATATTCATTCTTAATTACAGTTGTTGCACTCCCATTATATCATCTTGAGAGACTCTCTCTGATGGGGTTCCGGTAGTTAAACGAATCTTAAGATGTCGCATTACCAGTACTTGCTGTTGTCATTTGATCCTCAAAGGAATAACTGGGTAGTATCCATTCCAATTACTGGTATTTCTTTTCTTGATATTTTAGATATAAGGAATATTAATTACTCCCCGTGGAAAAATACAGGAGGAAAAACAAAAAAAAAAATACCAGAAAGTCTTGTAGCTCAAAACAATTGCTGGAAATATGTTCTTTTTCCAGATTTTCAGTTTGCGCTGCGTGAAAAGGGGTAAAAAGAAAACTAAACATAATATTCGTATTTGAGATTAAAAAGGTCCAATTAAACAATAGACCAGATTTGCAAAACACTTTCTTCAAACCCTGAAATCTTTAGAGGATAATAATTACACTAGTCAATAAATTTTAACTTTTGTCTACAGCATAGGTTATTTTGGGTGATTTTTACTAAATCGAGGGTGTTTGATACGAAAATGTTTCTCCAAGGGGATGACTGTACTTAATCGTATATTTAGACTTCGCATACCAAGGACGCTCTGAGGATTTAATTGGATACCCTGCTATTCCGTCCAAGTACTTGATATAACGGAATGGTAATTTTTCCCTGGAGAGGGGAAGTGCAGAAAGAGAAATAAGGTATTATCTAAATACTACATGATGTAACTTGAAATATGATTTTTTTATCGTTTAAAAACAGCATGTCAGCTGGATACAGATGCTTCTCAGATACAGAAGGTGCCTGTTTTTAATTGTACGTATAAGATATCGTATTACTAGGACACACCAAAGACGCCAGCGAGGAATTAATTGAATGTTCTGATATTCCTTTCACGTACTTTATGTAACGGAATGGTAATTATTCCCTGGAGGCGAAGTGCAGCTGGAGAAATAAGGAATAATCTGTCTTTAGTATTACATGATGTCGCTTAAAATATAAAATGCTGTAGGGTTCGGTTTTCTGTATTATTTCACGTTTATGCTTTTTACTACTGAAGACCAAAAATTGACGTTTAATCAAATTATTATATTAGCTTGGAGAATTTTAGATGCAATATTCTACTTGTGAAATAATTGAGATACTAAATAGTAACTATGTAAAGGCGCTATAAATAACGTTTTATTCAGATTTTGTAGCTTAGAGGATTACAGATGCAGTATTCTACTTGCGAAATAATTGAGATATTATATAGTAACTATGCAAATGGCGCTATAAATAACGTTTTATTGAGTTTTTTAGCTTAGAAGATTACAGATACAATATTCTACTTGCGAAATAATTGAGATATTAAATAGTAACAATGTAAATGGCGCTATAAATAACGTTTTATTCAGATTTTTTTCAATAATATTTTTCAATTTAATGGTATTTCTAAAAAGTAGTCAAATCTGTCACAAATGTCATCAAAATTATTGCTAAACGCTACAGACAGACAAATAGACAGACATAGAGAAGGGTTATAGAATTATATTCGCCACAAGTTAACGAATTATATTGAGATAACCCTACAAAAATACTAATTTTATGAAAAGCATAATCCATCGAGTTAGAAAGTTCCCTTTACCGCTCTAGTATAATCATAATTGACAAACGTTAGCAAATAAATAAAATAACATTTAAAAATATTAAAATTTTATTGTTTCCTCATAAATCGCAAAATATAGCCATACCAAAAACGGTTTCACTAAGTATAAGACTATTTATGTGAAGGATAACAAAAAATTAACCAACGTATAAAAGCACAAATAACATAATAATGCAGCATGCAACTGTTTCAAGAATATGGTGGATCCCATTCATCAGGAATGGTCGCAAAAGGAAGAAGCAGGAGAAATTATATACCCAAGACCTAGATTAAAAGAGAGCCAATCAGAAAACAGCATGAAGAACAATCCAGCCAATTCAAAACGACGAATAAACACAATTTTGGCGAGCGCCACAACACAACAAGAATGCTGCATTCTTGCGTTATTTGTTCTTTTATGCATTGCTTAAGAACGTTGGTTTTTCTTAAGAAAGTTGGTTTTAATCAAGGTCCGTAGAATATCTTATATATAAGGTTGTTTCGTTCGGGGAAAAAGGTGCCCCGGGAAGGAAAGACGAGTGACGTCACTGCTAGACCCATTCTCTGACAGAGGCAAGAAAAACTATTGAGAAACGATGATCGGAAACTATTTATATATTTATCTAATAGTAACTGTGTGCATGCAAAATAGAATAAAATAAATCAGTACATGCATAGTAATGTGAGGTTTACGAAAATAAATTCCGTACATATGAAAAGAAATAGCAATTTTTTTATGAGAGTGGAAGCTATTAATATTTCAACATAAGGGAAGTTTATACAAAGATTACTGAATGCTATGTTGAAAGATAATTGAATGAGCAAAGGTTATGTATAAAAAAATCTGATGTGGCCAGTACATGACTTTCCTTATATAATGCAATGAATTTACTACTTTTACAGTAAAAAAAAATAGATTATTTTTATAGTAGTTATTTATATTCTTTCCAAAATATTGAATTTTCGTTAATGAGTCGTCATTTTCCATGTCGTCGTCATCAATGAGTCGTCATTGATTTAGCGTCATTTTTCGTTAATTTGGCAACATTTAAAACAGTCGCCAAGTTGGCGACATTCCACCAAATACTTCGCCAAAATCTCGCTAAGCGTTATGGACGGAGAAATAAGTTATTCTTACATCAGATAAATGACTATTGGCGTGCAAATACAAAAGTATTACTCAAAGTATCTTTTTCATGAATGGAACGAACTCTCTAGAAACACGAGAATGATGTCACCAAATATATCGCATGGTATTACATATGAAAAGTGAACATGTTTCTCAATAGGAAATATATATATTTTTATTTTATATGAATGTTTGATAATTTCTTGAAAAATGTGCAATATCTGGAGAACGGTTCATGTTAGCGTTCTAAAATTTATGTCAATCGTTTTCTAATGAAAAACTACATAAGAAATGTCTATTTACATAACTATTATTGGCGGTTTTGGTTTTTTGACGATTTTTCAAAATTTCACTCGAAAATTTATGGGTGTTCTGAACATTCGATTGCGTATAAAAACAATACGCTTCCAGTGTTTACGGATTATGATTTTTGTACTAAATTTCGTTCGAATCGGTCCATTCGTTCGTCAGTTATCGTCTCCACAGACTCACTGACACACACTCACACACACACACACACACACACACACACGCACGCGCACACACACACACACGCGCGCGCGCGTGCACACACACACACATACACACATACATCACTTCAAAAATGTTTGATTCGTGATCAGGGGTGCTTGAAACGTGCTCTCCCGTCGAAAACTCGAATTTGAATTTTCGACCCCGTCACAATACTTTCCTTATACATTATGTATATAAGGAAAGTAAAAATAGTGAATGATCAGAGAAGAGACAATAGTTGTTAGGTGTGGCATGTGAGTCGGTTTGAGAAGGATATAAATATATATTTCTAATCTAAATGTGGCAAATCAGTCATCATTTAAATATTGACTGTATTCCGAAGTTTACAGGCATGAATAAATTAGAATTAATATAGTATAAATTAGAATAAATATTATTTCCATGCAATGCAATGCATAGCTTTGTCTAGTTCAAAAATTTTACATGTTTTAGAAAAAATATATCGTCTGGATTTGAGAGAAGGTCAGGAAACTTTCAAAATCATCTGAAGAAAAAACAGTAATTGATTTAAGTTTGAAAACACAGTTTACCAAATCATTGCAATAATTATTATTAGTCACGTTAAATGTAGTTTGTTAAGAATTTTTTTGCTAGTAAATTTGTTAATAAAGTTTTTGCTAAGGCATTTATATCTTGATTCGTCAAATTGAAGGGCTTCATCATGAGTAAGACGGAGTAGTTTTGATTCAATAAAAATAGTTTATGCTCAAGAAACGGATATTCAGAAGTTAAAAGAAACTAGTGTAATTTTATGGATAATTTTGTAAAAACAAAATAAATTTATAGTCTCATTAAAATGATACATTTACCCCTATTTATTTTAAAGCAAACGTTGAATGGAATCTTTTTAGTTTGAAGCTCCTTCCCCATAAATATTGGACAAATTTCGGAGAAAAAAAATAATTCGTCTTCGAATAAAATGGTGAAAATAGCCTTTGTTTCTTTTAGCATAAAATTCTGAATGATACCCCCCCCCCCTTTATTTTCCACGATTTTCTGTCGCATTTTAAAGTGCCGATTGACTGAATTCTACGGTAATATCTGTACCATAAAAGAAATTAAATGAATTCACAAAGACATAAAATAAACAAAATTAAACAGCAGATGTATATCAGTAAATATATAGAAACGGGGTTTTCTCTAAGCATATAAAATGAAAATATTAATTACATGCATTGAGCATGCAATGATACAATCTAAATATTTTAAAATCAAATCGATGACATTTCTCAGAAAATTATAAAGTTCAAATATTTTTTGTATGGGAACTATTAGGAACGGAATGGTACGCTTACTTTTACTCGACAGAATAAGTACCATAGCATTTATATGCAGGAAATTTTAAATCATCCAATTTTTAAAGAAATAGAAATTTAATTGCAAATTGATAAAGATAATATGGAGAGTTTTATAGAAATAAATCTTATTCTATTTTTACATATTTTCCATTAGTTATATCCTATTTCAAACCTTTAATAGACAATACAGACAGTAAAGTGCACAGTCTCTATTTAATGAATTTGAACGGAATATTTCGTTTAAAATCTTTAATGTGTTGTAAAAGTAATTGTTAAAAAAATACTAAATTAAAATCCATATTCATGCAATATATTTGCGAGTAAAAATATAAATAAAGAATATCAGTTTGCACATGAAATATGTAAATTTTATGTAAAAAAGAAGCTGAATGTATTTGTTATACGAAATCACCCGGAAAATCAAATCCTTGTTTATAATTTGTCAAACAGCTGTTTTTGACTCCTTCATCCGTTAATTACAGCAAATTAGTTCGTTTTGAATTCAAATTTGAGTTCATTTGTCATATTTCAATGTTGGCACATTATTTTAGGAAACATTTCATGTGTCTCGTTGTTGTTTAAAGCAAGGCATTTTTAAATAAAACCGTGCTGTTTTCTAACGAAGCGCCGCTGGTCAACAGAACGGAAGGTCTAGCAGTGACGTCACAGCTCGCCCAGAAATGTTACAATCGGGGGAATAGCGAACGAGACAACCTGTTAATATTCTATTAACTTTGGGTTTTAATAAAGGATTTTCTTCAATAAGAAGTCTTGGTGGACATAGCCTCATAAATAGTTTCTTCCCACAAGATTGATAAAAAATAATAAGCTTTATGCTAAGCCACGTGATCTGTCCTTAAATTCATTTAACTCAACTGCAAATTATCTTTCACGTATCAAAACATAAGATGGCCAAAAATTGCTTATTTCGAGACCTAGCAGAAGTTTCAAAAATAATGTCCATGAACTTAACATGACCTACTCTTAATTATTTGAGTTCAGCGAGTGAATTTTAAAATTCTAGTTTCTTTCATAACCTGTAACTTGGTGAATTTTGTAAATGTTAAGAATTTAGCACAAATCGGTTAAATAGTCGCTGAAAAACAGAAACATCTTTGACTTGATGGTGAAGGAAGTTCCGCCCGTAGATCGCTACACTAAAACCGGCAGTTTTTACTTCAAAATAAATAAACGAATCTGGCTAATACACTTTCACTTCACCCCACCGTATTTTATTCACACTTCATCTGTTGTTGTTGAGACCCAGACCGTTCAACCTACCAGAAAGGTGTAAGGTAACTGTTTGGACCGCCGGGAAGAGCATCCCAATTTAGACCGGAACCCAGTGGGGGAGGCATCCACAGGGATCGTACCCTCCTTCCGTAATACTAATAAACAATCGTGGAAGTCTTAAACACAGAAAAATATATACTTTTTGAAAATTCACAAAAAGGTTGTCCATTTTTTATATTGATTCTGTTCTAATTTTGTTTGAAGGATAGTTTTTTGATCTTTCAGTTGCTGTCAAGAAAAAAACTTTGTGTTGACATTTTTGGTCACTAGGGAATCAATTTGTGTAAATGTCGCCCAAATTCGTTTCACATCTAGCTAAATTATAAAATAACTATCTTGGAAATTTAAAAGAAAACGCCGAGGTGCACCCTTCCAGGTCCTAAAGTACCTGTTGTTGTTGAGACCCAGAGCGTCCAACCTACCAGAAAGGTGAAAGGTAACTGTTTGGAAGGTCGGGAGGAGACACCCAATTTAGACCGGAACACAGTGGGGGAGGAATCCACAGGGATCGTACCCTCCTTCCGTAATACTAATAAACAATCGTGGAAGTCTTAAACACAGAAAAATATATACTTTTTGAAAATTCACAAAAAGGTTGTCCATTTTTTATATTGATTCTGTTCTAATTTTGTTTGAAGGATAGTTTTTTGATCTTTCAGTTGCTGTCAAGAAAAAAACTTTGTGTTGACATTTTTGGTCACTAGGGAATCAATTTGTGTAAATGTCGCCCAAATTCGTTTCACATCTAGCTAAATTATAAAATAACTATCTTGGAAATTTAAAAGAAAACGCCGAGGTGCACCCTTCCAGGTCCTAAAGTACCTGTTGTTGTTGAGACCCAGAGCGTCCAACCTACCAGAAAGGTGAAAGGTAACTGTTTGGAAGGTCGGGAGGAGACACCCAATTTAGACCGGAACACAGTGGGGGAGGAATCCACAGGGATCGTACCCTCCTTCCCCTACCACCAACCTCTCGGAAGGACTTATGGACTCACATGTTTAATGTGATCGTACTTCGCGTGAACACGATGGCAGTTTTAGCAGCGGAGGGAATCGAACCCGGGTCTACCGAGTGCAATACCCGAAAGCTAATCACTGGGCTGCCGTACCCTTACACTTCATCTGTGTAATTTATTTCCCTTTTTCACCAATTCAGATTTAATTTAATCATTCTATGGCAGTTTTCATTTCAAGATTAATGAAATTACTAAAGTAGTTTATTTCGCCTTTGATACACCTACAAATGAGACATATTCTTAAAAGACTACATAATGCGCTCACCAATGCTAATTGATGTCCTATATATGATTTTACGTAAATCGTTTGCTATGAAACGTTTTAAAATTTATGTAAAATTATTATTATTATTGTAGTAACTGCTTCAATATTCATTTCTATTTTCGCATACTATTAGAATATAGTATAGAAATATAGTACAGAGAAGAAAGTAATGTTTTCACGAAAATTTTTAATTTCGAGATTTTGATGGCAATATATGTTTTAGGACTTCCTTAATACGTTTGACTATTTTAGAGGGATGTCCGTCTGTCTGTCTATGGTCAATTTCTTGTGTACACCATAGCTGCCACAAATATTAATGAATTTTTATTAAACTTTATATCCGGCTTTGTTAACGTGATATCTAGAATTATATAGTATGTTTTGAAAATCGAATGAAAAATTTTTATATTTTCTTAACATGGCAGCGTAGGATAAAATGTGGTATAATTATGTATAAAAGAGGTTATTTGTGGTTCAATGACCACGAAAATGAAAATTCTCAAGATACTGATGTATTTATTTACAATCCACTCTCCAACTACTCCTAACTGAACAATGCCTAGCTTATATCCCCCATGGAAAGTTCTAACAAAAAAAAAAAATAGCTCCCGATGTTATCAGCCAATCAATAAAATTCGAGAAGTTTACAGAACTCGCCAAAAGTCGCTACGTTGGCGATATTTCGTCAGATTTATCACCAAAGCAAAGCAACACCGACTTTAAAATAAAAACAATGGGTTGTTTGTAAATGTTCTTTTTTCCTCGTTGATAGATATATAGCGTCAATACAGGTAATATACAATTATGATATTTTACACTCCCCTCCAAAAAATAAGTTTAAAAAGTAAATTCTTAGATTACGAACGAACGAATAAATTTTATTGGGCGGAAATTGCTGTATACTTCGAGTACGATATGCAAATATAGAAACACGTGCGAAATATAGAAACATGTGCGTAATATCAATTGGTTACGTTTCAAATACTTATATCAGCGTCTTGGTTAAAGCAGGTGTTCCTTTCTGTGCGTCCTTACTCTACTTCGGAGATTAGGCTGAAAATACAAAATAGCCATTTCATTCGACATATCTCAAAGAAGTCGTTCAGATGATGGTCAGCGATGGCGAGCCGGGGACAGGTTAGAATCCGGCCAATCTACTGGAGAAGTTGCTGAATATTTCAGAATATACCATTCTGTGATTTCACGCTTATGGGCCCAATTTCAAAACAGCTGAGCAATAAGCAGAAGGCCAGGCTAGGTTCGCGCTCTTGTAAAAACATCTTCCGATAACCGCTACTTAGCGTTATTGGTCAGACGCAACCTGCAAGCAACAGCATCTGCTTCACGTTCTGGCTTCGCTGCAGCTACATGTAGGTATATATCCGTTACAACCATGAGAAAGAGATTGCACTCACATGGCTTTTATCCGCAAATGCCAACCATTTGTGTTCCATTGTCAGCCAGATACAGGGCAGCCCGTCTCCAATGGTATCAGGAATACCCCAGTTGGTTCACAGACGATTGGAGAAATGGCCTATTTACCGATGAGTCCAGATTCATTTTGTGATCTATGAATTTTCGGTGGAGAGAGGCTAGTACACGGTATCAAGCGATTAACATCGTCTAGCGCCGTTCATTTTCTGGTAGTGGTATCCTTGTATGGGCTGGACTTTTCTTCGGCGGTATTCTTCAACGGTACTGTGACTGTCCAAAGATATCGCGACGAAATCCTTGATCAATATGTTCGCCCTTATGCGGATTGTAACAGATACAGGCTTACCTGTAGCTGCAGCGAGCTAGAACATAAAGCAGGTGCTGTTACTTGCCTGTTGCGTCTGACCAATAACGTTATTAGCTGCCTTTGGAAGATATTGTAACTCGAGGGCAAACCAAACCTGGCCTTCTGCTTATTTTTCAGCTGTTTTGGAATTGGGTTCAGAAGCGTGAAATCACAGAACAGTGGACTATAAAGAATTTAGTAATCTCTCCAATAGATTAGACAGATTTTAACCTGCTCAAGACTGGCCATCGCTGACCATTATCTACACGCCTTCTTTGGGACATTTCGAATGAAATTTATTTCGGATTTTCACCCTAACGTCCGTAGTAGAAATAAGGACGCACAGAAAGAAACGCCTGCTTTTATCAAGACCCTGATTTACGTATTTGGCATGGAGCCAATTACTATAATACACGTGTTTCTATATTTGCATTTTGAACTCGAAGTATACCGGATGTTTCGTCCAATAAAATTCATTCGTTCACTCGAGATCTGAGAATTTGCATTTGGTGCTTATGTTTTGGAGGGGAGTGTATGTACTCGTAATGTATAATATAAACACCTTGATTTATCTGTCTGTCTATCCTGGGTAACGCTTGGCGAAAGTTTTGGCGACGAATTTTGTGAGATACCGCTAAATTGGCAACTTTTTAAATGTTGTGAAATAAACGAAAATGTCGTCAAATCGGTAAAAATGACGCCACATTGAAAAAAAAAAAATTGGCGACTTTCAAAATGTCGCCGAACCGATAAAAATCTCGTCAAATCGAAAAAATCTCATTAATAGTGTTTTGAAGAAAGATAATATATTAATGTTTAGGTACCGTCTGTCTGCCACTCCAATCTTCCTACTTGGTGACGAATTTTGCAACATTTTCAAATGTCGCCAAGTTGATCAAAATGTTGGCAAATTAACAAAATTTTGCCAAGTTAATTAACATGTCGCAAAATTTATAAAAATGACGCCAAATCAATGAAATCAATTCTGTTTTGAAAGGGGATAGTATTGTAATGATATTTCGGTAGAGTTTGCCCGTCAGTCCAACTTGGCGACAAATTTGGCGAGTTTTTAAATGTTGCCAAATAGACGAAAATGTCGCCAAATCAATAAAAATTCCGCCTAATTGATAAATATGACTCAAACTTAATGAAATTAATTGTGTTTTGAAAGGGGATAGTATTGTAATGATATTTCGGCAGCGTTTGTCCCTGTCAGTCTAACTGTTCCACTTGGCAGCAATTTTGGCGAATTTTTTTAAAATGTCTCAAAATTTAACAAAATGTCACAAAAATTAACGAAAGTCAACCAACTTGATGAAAATTCTATATCTTGGAAAGAATAAAAAAATCTACTTTAAGAAAATGTCATTTCTCTGTTCGCCCGTCCATGACGTTTGGCAAAGAATTTGACTGGATGTCGCAAATGTCGTCAAATTGATGGGAGGATTGATACCCCTTTGGCCATTAATATAACAAAGGCGACCATTAAGCCAATCGATGTTGCACATCATGTGCTTGAATTTGCCATTCCCTCCCCCCTCCCCCGTGGGAAAAGTTTTACAGGCGCTTATATATGAAGTAGAAAAAATATATTAGAATATTATTAGCAAATGGTAGAAAATATATATCAGCTTTGTAAATATAAACAACTAGAACTAACGGCATAAAGCAATTCAAAAGAGTGCACTGAAAATGGGTAACAATGTTCTTAAATAATTTTGTATATTAATTACATATACTATGCTTTGAAAACTTCAAAATTTCTTAATCACAATATTCTAAAAATTCGCCAGAAAATTTTCAATGGCTCTTGTTTAACTGAGATTCTCCTGTAACATGATTTTTAAAAGGAACTCAAATTTATTCTTTCTAAAACTTACAAATACGTAAACGAATGCTTCCCTATATTGTTGCTTGACTAAGTCTACTTCACAAACTTTGGTACTCATTATTCGTACGTTTTTTCGTCATGATATTGTTTAAATATAGGTATATGTCATCTTATTCGTGGAATATGACTCATATTTTTTAGTATTACATATGGTTTTTTCTGCGAAGATTAATTAATGCTAGATCCACGTTTGACACAAAATGGTGGATCCATTAGCCTCGCCCAAGAGATTTTCATTCATGAAACGCACGTCCCATATCCAATCATTATCTGTCATTACGGTGTTTACAAAGGGTTGAAATTAGGGGCTGAAATAGCTACTCCTTTCTACAAGCTAGCTCATTGTTCTTGCTTATCCGCCAGGGAGGTTTTAATACCATGATTCTTTCAATGCACAGTAGATAGGATAGATGTTTTCAGCTTCCAGATATGCGTTTTAATGGGAAAAATATTTTAAAACGTCTCATTTTAAGTAAGTAAAGTGTAACAGTTTTCTAAAAACATACATATATATTCGCAAAGGTATATTAAAAAATATAATATATAAAAGTGTCTTTAAATTAGATTTTAAACAGCGGAGGCTCAGCTTCTGAGCCTCAATGGGAGCCACGCCACGGCCTTCTAGTAATATATACTACCGCATCGATTTCTCTGTACTGAACATATTTTATTTTGTTATTAATGTTATTTGGAAAACCAAATTTTCGTGCAATCTTACAAAACGACATGAAGGATGAATTGCACTTATATTTAAACGAAATATCTCATTTTCCAATGTTTCACCGATATCATAGGCATTCATATCAATATCCAACATACTTACAGAACACATTAGGCATTGTAATATTTTGAATTTATTGGTGTTATTTAACATTATGGAACAACTCACTGAATTCAGCTTAATATTTTCTAAATCAAAATTTCGTTAGTTTCTGTCGTATACATGAATAATAGTGGATAAAAATAGTAAATAATAATTTCAGACTATATTCAGACTATAGATCTTACTCTCCACACTATTTAAGTACGAAATAATGGATTAATTTTTACCCCAGATACCTCAGACCTATTTACAAAACTTCTCTTTCACTTAATTGCACATTAATCACAAGCACCCCCAGAGGTCCAAAGCATTGCAATTTATGCCATAACTCCAAAATACAGTTTGTGTCACACCACTGGCATATCGTCAAGAGAGACTATCGTCTCCGAGGAAGTGTTCCGGAAGTTAAATGAATGTTAACACTAGAACGACGGAAGCGGTAATTTTGACCGCATAATTACTTTGAGAAATGATTCCTCCAAAACGGCTAATCCCAGTCCGTTGAAATTCTATGACTTTTCTTATTTTCTTAAATATATTGAAAATACAGAAGAAAATTATTCTAGGTTTTATAATAAGAGAACAAATCAACGATCTTCATAGAACGACCGCAGCGGTCAAAATGACCGCTAGAGATATTCCACACGATGATGCAATCCGACTGCAGCGTTGCGCTACTGTAAGCCGTTAGAATGATTGCATCAGCTTTTCAGCGTTAGCCAATAACGCAAAAAACTTCCAGAAACAGCAAAATTTTACAATTCCTAAATGTGTGGCTTGAATGTTCTAGACCAAATAAGTAGGGTGGGCCGAAAAAACTTTTTTTTATTTTTTCGGAAACAGCTAGTTGAGAAAAGTTGTTACACTTACAGATAAGAAAAACCGTAAAAAAAATTAGTGAAAAAAAAATATCTTCCGATCGCGCATTCACTTTAAAATATTGAAAAAAAAATAAGAAAATAATTTTTTTCAGCAGTTTTTTGAAAAGCTCTGATATAATGCATTTCTAATGCAATAGTTCGAAATGTATCGTAAAAAGGTGCTAAAAAACAGGGAAACATTTATATATATATGTTTAAAATATTTACTGTGCATACAAAACATTCAAAAGTACCATTTTTTAAAAAAAAACGTATTTTCATAAGATTGCTGCAAATGCTGTTTTCACTGCACTTTTTACTTTCGTCGCTCCTATTATGCCATATTATTGATTGTTGAACTCAGACACATTGAAGGCAGCTTTTGAAGAAAATTCCGGCATAACTGACCTTGACAACAGGGTGCTTCTTATGTAGCCATCTCTAGCTTCAGTACCGCACACACTTTGGCTAGCCTCGGTGACAAGTTTGACGCAATGCTCCACAGCTTGGGTGTGACATGGAAATCTAATGAAGTCTGAAATCAATGATCTGCCAGTTTTGATCATTTCTTCTATTTCTTCGTCCGGTATATTCCTTAGCAAAGGTGGCGGAGTTACGTTACAAACATTCCACTGAATCATGTCAACGTAATCGATCGCGTTGAAGTCAAGTTTTGGCACTCTAAAATCTCTAATTTTTTTCCCCTTGCAATTTTCCCTAGCTTTGAGAACTCGACGTAATCCCAGTTCTCTCACATGCTGTCTTTCGTCCATAACCATAGCCAAAATTAAATTTTCGGGGTGTGCAAAATATGAGTTTCGTTCTATTACTGGGTCGATTATTTTTCGCAAATGTTCAGGAAGGTATCGTGTTAATCTGATTGCCTCAAACACAATCTTAGGACCTTCAGAAAAATAACCACTTAATTTGATCCGAAACCACAGCGGCATGCAACAGTGCAAAATGTAGTACACCAGCTGCTTCAGTTCATCTGAGGGATTTTCTTCACTGACATATAGTCTGAGAACTCTATTTGCTGTTGTTACCCATTGTGAACGTGATAATGGACCTGGTTCTCGAGCTGCCAAATCCGCTGGGCATTGACCAAATTTGATTGCTGCAGCAGAAATATCTAGGAGATGCAGCTGGTCTTTTCTCAGCTGTTTCTTGTCGACATTGGTAATAGTGCAGTCAAAAGGTAAAAAATCTACCACAGGAAGTTTTTGCAAGCTTTCATTTTTTGACCTACTTCACCACTAAAGGATGATGGTCCTGCTGTAGCTCCGTCCAAGTGATGGAAAAGATGTCCAAATGGTATCTCGTTGAAATGTATGAGGCAAATACACCATTGCAGTGGTCTACCAACTTTTAGCTCGATTTGACGAATGACACCATTTTTACAGCCAGTGTTAATGCCCGTTCCGTCACTTCCATTTAATTCGAGCTCCTCCAGAGAAATATTCAGTTTAGCCAAATGTGTAACAATTGCCACAGCAATGTCTTTAGAAAGCCCAGTAGTGGGTGAAACATGGCAAAGGTATTTTGAGCCTGGTTCTTGAACCAAGGAATAATGTTCTTTTTGAGTCCGACGATAATCTTTAGAACCAACCATTTCAATCACCATAGTCTCATCCTTCCTGCCATCAAAGTAAAGACCACGTAAAGGTTCATTAATAGGTTTGGACTGCAAATGATGTCTGTTACTAATTTTTTCTCTTCTCACCTTGTTCTTGTCGACAACATGAGACAAGTCTTCCTCGTTTATGATGCCGAAGTCTTGGAGCACACTAGACATAATCGCGGCTGTAGCGCTGGCAGATAGATACCCCATACCGATCAGTTGCTTTAAGCGAGCGTTGCCAGAGCAGTTGCTTTAAGTTTTATCCTCATTTGTCAGGGCTTAGATGTTTTCAGTTTTCTCTCATCTGGTTCGAAAAGCTCATCTCTTTCAGCGTCACTCTCAATGTTTCCTTCTTCCTGTTCATTTTCGGGTTGCTCAGGCTCAGTGGTTTCTTTACATTTATACCCACTTTCGCTCGAAATACTTGCATCTTGGTTTATTTTATAGTAATCAGCCAACAAGGTATTTCTACATTGCCTTTTCTCCGATTTTTGTGTTTCCAGTACGTCTACAGCCCATATTTTGCCCAAATTGTACTTTCTTTGAAGATATATGAATCTCAGTTCAAGAACTGGTATCTCTTTAGCTTTTTAGCACTTACACTTTATACTTATTGGACAAACACACATATCCGTTTTTTTCTTACAAGTGCATTCCAAAAAAATAGGGCATTTACATGCGGCTACATAAAAAAGAAGCGTGGAAAAACGTTTGAATGATTCCAATTTTTGTTTGAAAAATTCTTTTGTTTGATCACTATATACGATTTCCTTATTTTGTAATACAGGTCATGGTATGCTTTTATCATAGCAACAACCCTTCTTTCAGAAAGAGGTGGAATTGTAGATTTTTTATACAAAAATATAATTTTCTTAGCAACTATCGGTGCTACATCGGAAAAAGCAACTTTTTTGTTATTAATTTGTAATGACAAATCATACCTTACTTGGGAGTAACATTTCATAACCTCTTCGTAGGTAGGGAGTTTATTTGGAGATAAATCTGATGGATTGCCGAATATCGGACAATGAAAATCCATCCTGGTAAATAAGTTCTTAGATGTTGTCATTCTAACTATAACAATCACTCGTCACTAGGGAAATAAACAAAATCACACAAAGAAAACGAAACTTACCACAAGCACGTTAGCAACACTGAATGACAAATCCAATGTGGGGTGGAAGGAATAGGTTGAAAGAGAGACGCGTGTCACGTGTTATTCACTTTCCAATCACGGAAGGGTCAAATGAAAAAAAAAAGCGAAGGGGGGTGAGGGTGGGTGGCGTCTGGCGTGGCGACGAGGTGTCTCCCACAGACAGTGAGTCGATTTATTGCAATCCTTCAAAATACGGCTTTTACGCTAGTTTTTAAGGCAATGCGCGATCGGTTAATATTGAATAATCAAGAGTTTTAATTTTTTTCACGTACTTGTAGCTTTACCATACACAACCTAAACTAGCGCTTTTCAAATTTCAAACGCTGAGGGTTTTAAAAAATTGGAAAAGAAAACTTCATTTTCTTATTTTTTTCAATATTTCAAAGTGAATGCGCGATCGGAAGATATTTTTTTTTCACAAATTTTTTTTTACGGTTTTTCTTATCTATAAGTGTAACAACTTTTTTCAACTAGCCGTTTCCGAAAAAATAGAAAAAAGTTTTTTCGGCCCACCCTACAAATGAGCCGCCTCTATACGACGCGATCTTCGTCAAGAAGATGGCCTATATAAATCTTCTGCAATGTTCTGGATTTCGCGGCCATAAATGCCTGGATTTTATTTCGCGTATGCAATTCTTCACAAATTGCTCGATGGTGCTATATTTTGAATCTTGCGGAACTGCGTTCTGTGCGACCACGCAGCGTCCAGCAGTCCGTCTTTGCGGAAAGGTAGAGAAAAGTAACAAACGTCGTCAGTGTTGGTTTTGCCGTAATAAAACACAAGATTTGCGTTCATCATGCTATAAGCCCACCTGCGGAAAATGCCAAGAACGGTGCATCAAGAACGCTTATTGCAAAAAATGTGCGAAGAAACATCCTAAATGCTGTAACTATGATATTTTAGTCTTGAATTAAAGGTATGTTGTATCTTTGTTATGGCCATAAAATTGACAGCTGCCCGTCGTTCTAGGCAGTTTAAAATATCCGTGATTCTACTTTTAAGATGTTGTAATACCAGCATTTTTAATTTTAAATTAATTCTTGCAAGAAAATTTATAGTATTAATTCCAGTTACCGATATATCTTAATCTTTGTATAGACCAGAATGTAAAATATTCCCAGGGGAAAATTGAAAGGCTAGCACGAAATTATCAAGAAAATTTGAACTTCAAATATGGTTGCTTGAAATATAGAATACTGTGGGATTTTTTTTTCATTCTATTGTGTTCATTCTACTTACTGTGGAGTAGGGAGAAAAACCATGTAATATAAGCAGCACGTGACTTTTCCTACACAACGGCAATTCAGAAGTTCATTCAATTAATTTCAGAAGCTTTCTACGATAACATTTATGCAATTCAAAGGTTAAATTTTTTTTTCGAGATATTGTAGATGTTAATAGAAGACCGGCCAGTTCTCGCCCTAACAGTCTTTTTTTTCACAGTAACGTAAGATTTGCGTCATACTGTGACTTTGGGACGTCACAGGACGTCGTAGAGCTCCTATACTACAGGCTGACTTATCAAGCATATTGAAGGCCAGTAAGGTTTCTACAAATACATGGGTTACCATATTTGGCGGTTTAACACATGCTCCAAATATTGATTTTTACAGGTATTTGATAATGTTAACAAATTTACAGAGTTATATTTTTACAAATATGAATTAGATTGGAGTAGCATTTGTAATTACGCGACACTTATTAACAAGAATCAAAAATATGATTCTCACTCTATAAGCAGATTAACAAATAGATAGACATTTATTATTTATTATTATTATTATTATTATTTGCAAAAATCCGGTCTTATTAAAATTTATGAAATACTTTGATGTATATTTATATTTTACATCTGTTACAGTTCTAATGTTATATAGAATAAAATAAGGTCTTATTATGAGCTCAGAAAGACCTTAAATTATTTGAAATACCTGTACTAAATAATGAAAAGTTGTTTTTGAAATACATATTTATGATAATATATAGTAGTGTTTGACTTATCCGGAGAAGGGGGGGGGGGAGCACTTTAAAATAAAAATGTGCATTTAATTTCAAAGGTACTTAAATTTTAAAGAGGGACAATTTTGTTATAAACCTGTGGATGTATATATTAGATAAATACAGCATTTGAAAGCTTAATAATAATAAATTATATAAATCTATACTGTAAAGGATATATTTTTTATGCCTAGTACAAAAGAATTGAAGTACCTTAAAAGATAATATTGAAGAAACTCTCTAAACTGGATCCTCTTAACATAGCGCCATCAAATGATTGGAGCAAATATCGTCTTGGCGATAAAAATATCTGTGCCATTCCAAAGTAAATTGGAGTCATTCAGACATAATTTCTATCAGCTTTTAGTAAAAAAATCCTATTGGAACATTCATTATCTTTTATGATAAATGCATTTCGATTTATTTACCATTTTAGCTTATGGTTACATAATTATTATAATATGGTAAGATTTCCACTTGGCAACAGTTTGTTAACGGTAGGATTTAACAATTTTATGATTCATTATACTCTAAAAATGCAATAAAGTGTATAAAACTTGAAAGATATTGGTGTAACACGAATAAATCTTTATATATATATATATATAATTTGAAGCAATTATACTTTAAAGTTTGGAAGATAGAATAACACATTCAGGACTACAAACCACATTTACTAAGATAAGATTATAACACATAAAAGTCAATAATAATACATACTAGTTACCAAAATTATAAAATGAGTCTTTAAAATAAATAAAATGAAAGTTTCAATTACAATATTGTAAAATTTAGTTTTCACAAGAATGCTCCTGTACCGGGTATCCAGTGATTCTGTCGACTATTTATAAGCTTTTTTTTTTATCCCCTCTTTATTTCTGGGAAAACAAAATTACCTAAACCTTTTTCTAGTACGTTTAGACTAGTTTGGTGCAGAATATCCACCAAAAATTATTCCAATAGTACTTCCTAGAGTAAAAATGCGAATAAAGCTAATGCTAATGGATTACGCCTTCGGCCTCTGTGGGCTTCAATATGCTTAACGAGTCAGCTCGTATATAAAGGAGCCTTAGGACGTCGCAGTACGTCTCGGCAATGTCATATTGAGGTCACAGCGAAGTCATTTTGGTCATTTCGATGGTCGTTTGTGATGTCGCATATTAACTTGTTTGTGACGTCACATTGTAATTGCATTGTAATGTCATCACATTGTTACGTGTTAATTAAATTGTGGAAACGTCACAGAATATAGTCACAATGAAGTTGTAAAGTTACTAATACGTAACGTCGCATAGAAGTCACAAATATGATGTCACATTGTGACTCAGGTGTCACGTTACTACAACGTCACTGTCACACATGTGGCTATCTTTGCTGTGAGGGCGCTTTGTCTAGAGCAGATCCAGATTTACGAAAACTCTTTACTAAATTCGCAACTGCTGAATTGCTCCGGGCTTTAGAGCATGGGTATTTCTTTCGAAACTCTTCATTGGCACTCTCATAAAAATGGTTTTAAAAATGTTGCTTTAAAAACTATTTCACTTTGGAAAAACTGTTGTCTGTTGAATTAGTTGTCTCTTTTATAATTTTCATGTTTTAGGTATTAGTTACTTCGATTTTGTGAATATCGTAGCTTTGTTATTTGGTTGGGAGGTTTTGATAGTTGGATGTATTAATGGTTTAGCTTTGGGCGCCTTATTTTTGTGGATCTTTTTAGTTAATTTGGTTTTTTTGTTTTTGGTTAATGAACTACCAGTTCTTTGCTACTTTTTGGTTCCTCTGTTTTAGGTGTTGCTGGCCGGGCAGGGTTTTATTTGTGTTGGGTTTTTGTTGGTATTTTTGAAATATGGAATTACTGGTCCATGGTTATTTTGAATGGTTGAGTCTCTTTTATTTGTTATATATTTTAATGATGAGTAATTAGAAGTTTAGGATGTTATTTTAATATTTGTGTTATTATTAATTGTAAACGGTATATGTTTGTATAAGTGTATGTATTTATTAGTGTTACATTTTAGTGTAACAATTATTAGTATAATAATAAGTTATTAGTGCAACCATTTCCTTTAATGTTTATATTACCCGTAAAGTGATACGGATGTATAGTGGACCTCTGTAACTGTCTTGGCCAAGCACCTTGTTATTTCTAATAAACTTCTGTGGATGTTGGTACGTCACCGCTCTGTGGTGGTGCGTTTTACCTGTTTGGTTCCGTTGCGGGCGGGTCTCTGGTCTGCTTGTGGGGGTTTCGTTCGTCTCCGTCGGCGCTCCTCTTTAGGACTAGCGGTGGTTGGCCTCGCTCGACTCGGGTGTTGGTCTGCTATCACCTTTGTGTCCCGAGCGGAGCGCGCGTTGTGTGGTGGAGTCGGCAGTTTTCTCTGTCCGGTGGGTTCGGGTGTCCCGATGACTTGCTTTCTGCTGGGGGGCATTTTCTCTTCTCGACTAGGGATATGTGCCCTATAAACTCTAGGGTCAGGGCCCTCGGTCTGGGTTTGCACTGCACTTTGGAAAAACACCATGTTCTTCGAATGGTAAAAAATAGACATGTAATAAAATCTGAATAAAAGCTAAAAGAACAGTATGTGCCATTAGCAACCAACCGCTAAAAATAAACTGTCTTCTTAGAGGCCTGCCTGAAGTGCATTTTTAAAGGTTGCTGAGGTTGCATACTGTTTTTTCAGCCTGAAGAAGAGGGCTTATAACGCCATCGCAACAATTGTCCTCACCTAACTGACATATGCTGGCTTTCTTTAAGAAAGTTTCGCAAGTGATTTTATTGCAGCAGTTATATTTATTGTAGGTCTGTTATGGTCGTCTGACATATTCAAAAACAGTAGGTGATATTTCTGATATATGTTTGAAGGCAAATTAATCCCACTTAACTGAAAAAATTCCTCTATTTCAATTTCTCGGAATATTATATGTTTTTAAAATTTGATCTGCTTGGCTTTTCAATCAATCTGTATATATAACTACATTAGAATGAAATACATATTTACATTCCTTAAAAATACATGTATTCAAAAGTCAACTACATTTGAAATGTCAAGTGTGCACCTTGACAGCGAATTAAAATAAATTTAAACTGCTTTGCCATTATGAATATTCATTAATCTATAAAGGCATTTCAAACATCACATATACATTTATTGAACAACGCTGCAAAACTGAACGTGCTTATTTGCATTAGATCAATATACCAAGTCAGTCATTTGAGAATTGATATAAATAGAGTGTTAAGAAGCTGTTTGAAAGGATCGCTTCATGCGTGAACCTATCCCTGTATATAATTTGAAAAAATTATATTGAATATTATATTCTACTGTTGCATTGTATATTGTCTTGTCGTGAATGCATCACATTCAGATATTACTTAGATTTGACATGGATAAAATACAGTGAGAAATCTGAGTAATTTTGTTGGAAATAGCTTGGGAATTTTAATAAACAAACGCCGGACCAGTCAGGTATTTGAGTGTTAAAACAATTGAATATTTATGTGCAAAATATAGGATATATATAAGAGATATGTTTCATTATAAGTTCAATACATACATGAGTATTTAAATAAAATAATTTCATATAAGATTGATAAGATAATTATTATATATAAGATAATTAAGTATTAAGGAAATAAATTTGATCATTTTTAACACGTTACAACATAGCTGAATAGTGTTTATGACTTTGTTCATTCTGTCTGTCCGTTCGCACAATAACTGCCGTAAAAATAATTTTATCAAAATGAAATTTTAGTATATTGTTGAGAAAGTCTGTGGGATATATCGGAATGTATATGAATAATATCACCCAATTAGTTTTAGATTGACCCCGGCTTGAAGAAATGAAATACATTCAAAGCTAATGGATTAGTTTTTCACACATATTACAAGCCAAGTTAAAATTCACACATTATTTCGAAAATTTTAGGAAATATTCAAATTATCCCTTAAAATATACAAAAAAATTTCAGCAAAATATGTTTGGTAGTTTTTTCAATAAAAATTAAAATAATAATTACATCCATATAATATGATGAGATCAAGTGAAACACTTCAAAATAAAATATTGCATCCATCTTTTTCTCCCAGTGTCAAAGTAGCAATTATAAAATTTTTTTTAAATTTATATTTAGTGTTGCAGTCGTCCTGATACCGCTTTATTTTTGCGTATGTTCTGTGTATGTATATTCTGTGTCATCACAAATGCAATATATTTAGTTTAAATAATCATCAAACTTTGATTATTTCTACAACGAAGCCTAATTGTAATGGATGCAGAATGTAAACAAGTGATTGTAGGATGAGTTGTATAAGATTTGCTCAAGTTTTTTCACGTAAAATGATTTAACTCTGGAGTCTTAAATAAAAGTGTATGAATGAAATATTCACTGCTTTTACATAGAGAGCCAGACGATTTATATTTTCGATGACGTCATTTGAATAATGTTCATTTTTTTTTGGACGAAGTTTTAAGTTTTCAAATATAATAAATTATTGTAGTACTGTGATTATTTAAAATATGTCAGTGCTGAATGTATTGCATTTTAGAGATGTGTAAATGAAATTGCATTTGAGTTGGAAAGTGTCTCTTAATCACTGCTTTATATATGATTGATCTTTATTGTTACTTTTTCCTTTACGTAGTATTGAAAAAAAGTCCCGAAAATTTTCAATTTCGAGATTGTGATGCCAATATGTTTTAGGATCTCTTGAACACGTTTTAACTATTTTTGGAGTGATGCACGCCTTTTTGTCGTCGATTTACTGTGTACGCGATAGAGGATATAAATATTAATGGATTTACGGCACTGTATATTCTACTTTATTGACGAAAAATCTAGAACTGGATCAATTTTTTTTATTCCAACAAAGTGTGCGAAATTTCTTCGAAATTTCTTATTTACTTAACATTATCACCATAGGACAAAATTTTACATAATCGTGCATAAAAAGGTTTATTTATTGCTCGATGAATAATTGTAGTGAAAAATAGCCTCTATACAATATCTGTGTTCGTGACCTGATTATAGCTTGGGGTGAAGCTACAATATCAAACTTGGTATCGATTGAAAATTTTTTCAAGTCCTTTAAAATAAAGGGTAGCATGCAATAATAGCTGTCATTTGGAGCAGCAATACAGATTTTACAAAAAAATTTCTGTAGAATTTTCATAAGAAAACACACACACACACTTTTTTGTAAAATTTTCATAAGAAACACACACACACACGGCCACACAATGAGCTGCCAGAAGCCTTCGGGTTGGTCGTGTGGTCTGGGTCTTCAACACACACACATAAATTGCTTAAAACTGGATTCCGGTAGAAAAAAATCTGATGTGGGCAGCACATGACTTTCCTTATATAATGTAATGAATTTACTACTTTTACAGTAAAAAAATAGGTTTTTCTTATAGTAGATTTCTAATATTCTTTCCAAGATATTGAATTTTCGACAATTAGTCGTCATTTTCATTGATTTAGCATCATTTTTATCCATTTGGCGAGATTTTCATTAATTTGGCAACATTTCAAAAAAGTCGCCAAGTTGGCGACATTTCGCCAAATTCGTCGCCAAAATCTCGCCAAGCGTTATGCACTAAGAAAAAAGTTTTTCTTACAGCAGATAAATGACTATTGGCGTTCAAATACAAAAGTATTATTCAAAGTATATTTTTTCATGAATGGAACGAGCTAGATCCACGAGAATGATGTCACTCAATTTATCGCATGGTATTACATATGAAAAGTGAACATGTTTCTCAATAGGAATTTTTTTTTTATGGGACTTTTTCATAATTTTTTTGAAAAATGCACAATATCTCGAGAACGGTTCATGTTAGCGTTCTAAAATTTATACCAATCGTTTTCTAATGAAAAATTACATAAGAAATGTCTATTTGCGTAACTTTATTAGCGGTTTTGATTTTTTGACGATTTTTTAAAAATTTCATTCGAAAATTGAGGGGGGTTCTGAACATTCGATTATGTATAAAAACAATAGGCTTCCAGTGTTTACGGATGGTGATTTTTGTACCAAATTTGGTTCGAATCGGTCCATTCGTTCGTCAGTTATCGTCTCCACAGACTCACTGACACACACACACACACACACACATACTTTCACACACACACACACACACACACACACACAGACATCACTTCAAAAATGTTTGATTCGTGATCAGGGATGCTTGAAACGTGCTCTCCCGTCGAAAACTCGAATTCGAATTTTCGACCCTGTCACAATACTTTCCTTATACATTATGTATATAAGGAAAGTAAAAAGATTGAGTTGTGCCACACACGAATTATTACTTTCCTTATATACATAATGTATAAGGAAAGTATTGTGACGGGGTCGAGAATTCGAGTTTTCGACGGGAGAGCACGTTTCAAGCATCCCTGATCACGAATCAAACATTTTTGAAGTGATGTCTGTGTGTGTGTATGTGTGTGTGTGTGTGTGTGTGTGTGTGGTGTGTGTGTGTGTGAAAGTATGTGTGTGTGTGTGAAAGTATGTGTGTGTGTGTGTGTGTGTGTCAGTGAGTCTGTGGAGACGATAACTGACGAACGAATGGACCGATTCGAACCAAATTTGGTACAAAAATCACAATCCGTAAACACTGGAAGCCTATTGTTTTTATACGTGATCGACTGTTCAGAACCCCCCTCAATTTTCGAATGAAATTTTGAAAAAATCGTTAAAAAATCAAAACCGCTAATATTGTTACGCAAATAGACATTTCTTATGTAATTTTTCATTAGAAAACGATTGGCATAAATTTTAGAACGCTAATATGAACCGTTCTCGAGATATTGTACAGTTTTAAAAAAAATTATGAAAAAGTCACATAAAAAAAAAAAATTCCTATTGAGAAATATGTTCACTTTTCATATGTAATACCATGCGATAAATTGAGTGACATCATTCTCGTGGATCTAGCTCGTTCCATTCATGAAAAAATATACTTTGAATAATACTTTTGTATTAGAACGCCAATAGTCATTTATCTGCTGTAAGAATAACTTTTTTCTTAGTGCATAACGCTTTGCGAAATTTTGGCGACGAATTTGGCGGAATGTCTCCAACTTGGCGACTTTTTTGAAATGCTGCCAAATTAATGAAAATCTCGCCAAATGGATAAAAATGACGCTAAATCAATGAAATGACGACTAATTGTCGTAAATTCAATATCTTGGAAAGAATATTTGTATCTACTATAAGAAAAACCTATTTATTTTACTGTAAAATTGGTAAATTCATTACGTTATATAAGGAAAGTCATGTGTTGCCCACATCAGATTTTTTTTCTTAATTTTGAAATTTGTATGTACTAAATGTTAATTTTTCGTATTTCTTAGTCGCACTCTAGCACAGACGCTTCTGTACAGCCTTTTTCATATGTTGAGACAAATTTAATTTTAATTTGAAATAGAACTGAATTTGCACAACTCAGATCTTCGTCATGTTTTATGAGCGTGGTACGTATGGACTATTTAAGCAACATTGATATCTTTTACATGACGAAACATGTTTCTTCACACAATTATAGTATACCAAAATTGATGAATACAAATTTTGTTTTTCATATTTCACAAATTGAGCATATGCCCTTTGCACAAAATGTAGTCGTGTTGTACAAAAGCTAATTGCATTGCATAATGTCAAATTTCTCTAGTACATTAAAATTTGTTTTAGATCTCATAACTGTGGTGAGGTGAAATTGGCACATAAATGCAGAAATACAGAATTAAAATACACTAATCTCACTTACCACTAGTGCCTGCATCTCAACCGCGTTTCGTATAGTGGGGTCCAATTGGACCTAAGAACATTGCACCACTCCCTAATTAAAGATTCAATTTCTTTTGTGGCCCCTTAACAATTTATTAAAAGAGCACATGAAATCTCAATTTACACTAATAACAAAAATACACAATTACAATTCTTCCCAATTTACCCAGCTTGACCTCGGGGTGTACGGTTAATTTCACATTAATTTCTATTTTCTAAAATTTTCCAAAACTTGCATTTAATTACTTTTAGAAAAATGTTCATTGGGCAAATATTCCATGAAGCTAAAAGTTAACCTTGAACACTGGAGATCACATCAAATACTGTTAACACATTACTCACAAAAACATTTAAAATCAAATATAAATCACAATACCTTCATTACAGAAGAAATGACACTGCAGATGGGTGCTGGTAGTTATATCTCTGCACAGGAGAATGGGTGGTAATTCACTATTTCAAAACTTCAGTTCAGTACTGGAAATTTCATACAACATCACCCGTCATTAGGATCAGATCTGTCGAGGCTCAACAGAGGAACGATAGTTCACACAAATGTTATTCCGGAGATGGGCACACTGTCCACTGCAATTCACCTCCTCTTAACGTTAGCTTATGCCCAGCGGTTCACAAGAACTTGCGTACAGGCGTTACCGGAAGGTCAAGAGCAATTACGTAAAGACTAAGTAAAAATCAACTCCTGGCGACCGCATTGATTCCCGTAGTTATCACCCAGTTGACACACGTCTGCTGCATAGGAGCTAGGGATTGATGCCCCTGCAAGACTCCGTCCACGTACCTTCGTAGTGAAAGATTATGCTGATCAGTCGACACCGTTCTAATAGCTGTGATTACGCACTGCAATGGCTGCAACAAAATGAATGGCTGTTTATGGAATATGCGCTAACCTAGAGTATGGTACCCCTTGTCAGGTATAATGCGCCGGTTCCGTGAAACATGCATGTACTGCCGTACAAGTGCCGCCTCGTAACGCCTAACTGCGTCATTCTTCACACAAGTGCTCAAAAACACCAGGGGACCTTTCTCCATGAAAACCAGATTGCGTCTGAAATTTTTACATTTTCAAAAGTCCCTCTAGAAATTTTAAAACGAAGGGAACGAAAAAATAGGGAGGAAGTCCCCCAATTCCCATTCGCTGTTTCCCAAGCGCAATAAAAAAAAGGCGGTCCAATTTTGCCTCACACCATTGGTTTGCGAAGACATTCTCATTTTTTATGCGCTTCACTAAAATTCAAGAACCGGAGGGCTTCTACAAACCGGGTGGTTCAAGGACCGGACCCCGACGCGAGCCACACCTGAGAGGGCTATAAATTTTCAGAGATTTGTAGCTCAACTTTGACATTTTGTTGCAATAAATTATCTGACTATTTACAACCCATGTCAACTGGGCCAACGGCCGTACCGTGCTGAAAACACCGGTTCTCGTGAGATCACCGAAGTGAAGCAGCATCGGGCGCGGTTAGTACTTGGTGGGTGACCACCTCGGAATGCAGCGTGCTGTTGGCCATCTCGGGTGCGGTATCCCCGTGGTTTGCGCGCTAGATTTGCACGCTGCCACAAATGCCGCCGTGTTCATGCGGAGTACGATCACGTTAAACATGTGGGTCCGTAAGTCCTTCCGAGAGGTTGGTGGTAGGGGAAGGAGGGTACGGTCCCTGTGGATGCCTCCCCCACTGGGTTCCGGTCTAAATTGGGTGGCACTTCCCGGCCGCCCATACAGTTACCTTACACCTTTCTGGTAGGTCGGACGGTCTGGGTCTCAACAACAACAACCCATGTCAACTACGCATACAAACCAAGGCGCCAAAAGTCCCAATTTCGCTTTGTGCAGAGGCATAGCTATATACATAATACAAAACCATTATATACATTTCAAGTGCATTACAGTTGCCTTTTTTCCTCCCAGGATTACGTATAAAAATATGGAAATGCTTCATAACAATAACAATATGCGTGTTACAAAATTGTATAAGCAATGTTATTATTTAATAATTTTACAAGACTCAAAATCTAACCCATTTTCAGAATTCTCCATGTACTTACCTCTCTATGATATTTTTGTGTAAATACGAGAAAAAATTACAACTTTCGTTAATGAGCATACGTGTTTGTGTTTATATGCATAATGCGCATTCATATGGGATAGTTAACACTAACTACATATTCAAATTTAATATTACATTGCCACAAATTAGACAACGGAACATAAAACAGATCAATCAATGAGAGAGTCTATTATTAAGTAAAACTGTTAACTTAATGAAACATTTATAGTGGCATGACTAATCAGAATTTATCTGGAGTTTTATAAGTTCCTTTCTTGTAGACAAAATAAATTTTAGATCATTTTAAACTGCATTCAACTGTTAAAGTTACATGAATCTGTACACAAACTTCAAGGATTGAGATTTATTCAATAAGGCAGAAGACCAACATAATTTATTCGAAGTTTATATTAAAACAATCGAACAGCTGTTATTATAAATTCAATAAAAATTATACCGTTCGCGACTATCAAAGCATGCCTGTAAAGCAGTAAAATATTTAAAAGTAAAACTTCCAACGATGGTATCACATTAAAACTAAAATAGCTGCTGTTCACGCAGCAAGCGGTCACTAAATATGGCAACGATCTTTATAGGAATATATTTTTTAAGCAAATAAACCAAAACAATATATAAACGTAGGGACTTTCGCCCATAAAAAATTGGGATATAATATTACTCCTACCCCATCCCAGAAGAATTCAAAACAGTCTTCCGTAATAAAATAACTTGACTGCAAACACAAAAGAGCTTGACTCCTAAAAGAAATCAGTTTTCCTAGATGTTTCCTTTACTCACGCATGGTTTAAGTTACCCACCAGAAACATACGGAAAATGATTTTTTTTAAACAACATGGAAAATTCTTGAATGATTCGAAATAATAATGCATTTTCACTTTTTAAAAACTCTGCTGTGGGCAGCACATGATTTTCCTTTTATAATGCAATGAATTCACTACTTTTACAGTAAAAAAAATAGGTTATTCTTAGATATTTATAATCTTTCCAAGTCATTGAATTTTCTTCAATTAGTTGTCATTTTCATTGATTTAGCGTCATTTTTATCCATTTGGCGAAATTTTCGTCAATTTGTTTAAAAAGTCGCCAAATTGGCGACATGTCGCCAAATTCATCACCAAAATCTCGCCAAGCGTTATGGACGGAGAAATTAGTTATCCTTATAGCAGATAAATGACTAATGGTGTTCAAATACAAAAGTATTACTTTAAAGTATCTTTTCTCATGAATGGAACGAACTAAATCCACGAGAATGATGTCACCAAATTTGTCGCATGATATTACATACAAGAAGTGAACATGTTTCTCAATAGTTAATATTTTTAAATTATGGGATTTTTTGATAAATTTATTTGAAAAATGTACAATATTTCGAGAACGGTTCATGCTGGCGTTCAAAAGTTTGTCAATCGTTTTCTAAGACAAAATTGCATAAGAAATGTCTATTTGTGCAACTTTATTAATGGTTTTAATTTTATGATGATTTTTTCAATTTTCACTCGAAAATTTAGGAGGGTTCTGAGACATTCGATTGCGTTTAAAAACAATAGGCTTTCAGAATTCACGAATTGTAATTTTTGTACCAAATTTCAATAGAATCCCTCAATTCATTCGTGAGGTATCGTCTCCACACACACACACACACACACACACACACGTACTTTCACGCACACACGCACACACACAGACATCGCCTCAAAAATGTTTAATTCGTGATCAGGGATGCTTGTAACGTGCTCTTACACCGAAAACTCGATTTCGAATTTTCGACCCCGTCACAATACATTCCTACTACATTATGTATATGAAAATAAAAATCTATAAAATAACTAGACTTTTTGGAAAAAACATTTAGGAAGTGGATCTGCAACGTATTTGGCTGCAGTGAAAATTATCGATATCGTAAGTTGAAATTTGAAGGAGCAGAAATGAATAAAAACGGTTCGAATTCGCGACATTATTCAGTGCTTTGTAATTAAAAATCAATCGACATTTTGACAGTTCGGGCTTCAAAAGTCCGTCCACGCCAAATTTTTCTGGCTCCACTCAAAAGAATTGAGAGTCTAGCTTGATTTTTGAATTAAAAGATACATTTTTAGCTAGTTTCTCTTCTCCCCCCCCCCCCTCCAAATCGCTGACAATAAGATTTTTACAACACATGTTTAAAATTCTATTAAATGTATGTAATTTTCAAAATTTCCGGGCTACTTTTAAAATTGATAGCTTCATTAAAAGTACTGCGAACTTAAAGGCCCTAAGGGGCCATGTAAAAATAGCATTAAGTAAAAATCTGATGTGGACAACACACGACTTTCCTTATATAATGCTATGAATTTACAACTTTTACAGTAAAAAATATGTTATTCTTAGCAGCCACTTATATTCTTTCCAAGATATTGAATTTTCTTCAATTAGTCGACATTTCATTGATTTAGGGTCATTTTTATCCATTTGGCGAGATTTTTGTTAATTTGGCAACAATTAAAAACGTCGCCAAGCTGGCGACATTCCGCCATATTCGTCGCCTAAATCTCGCAAAGCGTTATGGACGGAGAAATAAGTTATATTTACAGCAGATAAATGACTATTGGCGTTCAAATACAAAGTATTACTCAAAGTATTTTTTTTTCCTGAATGGAACGAGCTGGTTCCACGAGAATGATGTCACCCAATTAATCGCATGGTATTACATATGGAATATGAACATGTTTCTCAATAGGAAATATATTTTTTAATTTTATATGACTTTCTGATAATTTTTGAAAAATGTGCAATATCTCGAGAACGGTTCATGTTAGCGTTCTAAAATTTATGTCAATCGTTTTCTAATGAAAAATTACCCAAGAAATGTCTATTTGCGTAACTTTATTAGTGGTTTTGATTTTTTGACGATTTTTCAAATGTTCACTCGAAAATTTAAGGGGGTTTTGAACATTCGATTGCATATAAAAACAATAGGCTTCCAGTGTTTATGGATTGTGATTTTTGTACCAAATTTCGTTCGAATCGGTCCATTCGTTCGTTAGTTATCGTCTCCAAAGACTCACTGACACACACACACACACATAATTTCATACACACTGGCATACAGACATCACTTCAAAAATGTTTGATTTGTGATCAGGGATGCTTGAAACGTGCTCTCTCGTCGAAAACTCGAATTCGAATTTTCGACCCCGTCACAATACTTTCCTTATACATTATATATATAAGGAAAGTAATAATATAATTATTACATGGGTTTTTATGCTTTTATAGATGTCTACATTATTACTTTCCTTATATACATAATGTATAAGGAAAGTATTGTGACGGGGTCGAAAGTTCGAAATCGAGTTTTCGACGGGAGAGCACGTTTCAAGCATCCCTGATCACGAATCAAACATTTTTGAAGTGATGTCTGTGTGTGTGTGTGTGAAAGTATGTGTGTGTGTGTGTGTGTGTGTCAGTGAGTCTGTGGAGACGATAACTGACGAACACATGGACCGATTCGAACCAAATTTGGTACAAAAATCACAATCCATAAACACTGGAAGCCTATTGTTTTTATATGTAATCGAATATTCAGAACTACCCTAAATTTTCCAATAAAATTTTGAAAAAATCTTAAAAAAATCAAAACCACTAATAAAGTTACGCCAATAGGCATTTCTTATGTAATTTTTCATAAGAAAACGATTGACATAAATTTTGGAACGCTAACATTAACCGTTCTCGAGATATTGCACATTTTTAAAAAAAATTATTAAAAAGTCATATAAAATGAAAAAAAAAATATTTCCTATTTAGAAACATGTTCACTTTTCATATGTAATACCATGCGATAAATTGGGTGACATCATTCTCGTGGATCTAGCTCTTTCCATTCATGAAAAAAGATACTTTGTGTAAAACTTTTGTATTTGAACGCCAATAGTCTGCCGTAAGAACAACTTATTTTTTCGTCCATAACGCTTAACGACATTTTGGCGACGAATTCGGCGGAATGTCGCCAACTTGGCGACTTTTTTAAATGTTGCAAAATTAACGAAAATCTCGCCAAATGGATAAAAATGACGCTAAATCAATGAAAATGACGACTAATTGTCGAAAATTCAATATCTTGGAGAGAATATTAGTATCTACTATAAGAAAAACCTATTTTTTTACTGTAAAAGTAGTAAATTTATTACATTATATAAGGAAAGTCATGTGTTGCCCACATCAGATTTTCTTTTCTTTAGAGTACAAAAAATTGAATACTACTATTTGATATGGGTATAAGACATGGTTAATAAGGATTTAATATGATGGAATAATTTCGGAATATATACGATCCGCGTATAGCTGGAGGAAAGTTTATAGTAATTTCCAAAACACGAAGACTTGTTTTTATGCAAATTTTACAAAAGGTACGCGGTAGTAGTAGCCTTCGTAACAAGAAACGATCTCACGGCAGATTATATGAATAGGATTATTTAGAGTTAATTAATATATAGGTTAATTAATATATGGTTACTGATTATCAATATGAATAGAATATAGATAAATGAAATACGCCAAGGGATGCACGAAGAAATACGTAACACTGTGCAACCATCGATACAAGTATTCGCCGTTAATGTAAATTATTAAAATCATTCGAGGAATGTACACTGGGCATTTATTTCAATTTGTTAGTACACGGGGAAATAAATTTAGTATATCTTTCATCTTTATACAGCTAGGCACTTTAAAATAGTTCTTTGAGTGTTCTTCGGCGGCAAAGAAAAGAAATCTGATGTGGGCAACACATGACTTTCCTTATATAATGCAATAAATTTACTACTTTTACAGTAAAAACAAAATCTGATGTGGGCAACACATGATTTTCCTTATATAATGCAATGAATTTACTACTTTTACAGTAAAAAAAAATCTGATGTGGGCAACACATGACTTTCCTTATATAATGCAATGAATTTACTACTTTTACAGTAAAAAAAATCTGATGTGGGCAACACATGACTTTCCTTATATAATGCAATGAATTTACTACTTTTACAGTAAAAAAAATCTGATGTGGGCAACACATGACTTTCCTTATATAATGCAATGAATTTACTACTTTTACAGTAAAAAAAATCTGATGTGGGCAACATATGACTTTCCTTATATAATGCAATGAATTTACTACTTTTACAGCAAAAAAAAATCTGATGTGGGCAACACATGACTTTCCTTATATAATGCAATGAATTTACTACTTTTACAGTTAAAAAAATCTGATGTGGGCAACACATGACTTTCCTTATATAATGCAATGAATTTACTACTTTTACAATAAAAAAAAATCTGATGTGGGCAACACATGACTTTCCTTATATAATGCAATGAATTTACTACTTTTACAGTAAAAAAAAATCTGATGTGGGCAACACATGACTTTCCTTATATAATGCAATGAATTTACTACTTTTACAATAAAAAAAAATCTGATGTGGGCAACACATGACTTTCCTTATATAATGCAATGAATTTACTACTTTTACAGTTAAAATAATGTTATTCTTATAGTTGATACTTATATTCTTTCCAAAATATTGAATTTTCTTCAATTAGTCGTCATTTTCATTGATTTAGCGTCATTTTTATCCATTTGGCGAGATTTTTGTTAATTTGGTAACAATTAAAAAAGTTGCCATGTTTTCGACATCTCGCCAAATTCGTCGCCAAAATCTCGCCAAGCATTATGGACGAAGAAATAAGTTATTCTTACAGCAGATAAATAACTATTGGCGTTCAAATACAAAAGTATTACTCAAAGTATCTTTTTTCATGACTGGAACGAGCTAGATCCACGAGAATGATGTCACCCAATTTATCGCATGGTGTTACACATGAAAAGTAAACATGGTTCTCAATAGGAAATATTTTTTTTATTTTATGACTTTTTGATAATTTTTTTGAAAAATGTGCAATATCTCGAGAACGGTTCTTGTTAGCGTTCTAAAATTTATGTCAATCGTTTTCTAATGAAAAATTACATAAGAAATGTCTATTTGCGTAACTTTATTAGCGGTTTTGATTTTTTGACGAATTTTTCAAAATTTCACTCAAAAATTTAGGGGGGTTCTGAACATTCGATTGCGTATAAAAACAACAGGCTTCCAGTGTTTACGGATTGTGATTTTTGTACCAAATTTCGTTCGAATCGGCCAATTCGTTCGTCAGTTATCGTCTCCAAAGTCTCACTGACACACACACACACATACTTTCACACACACACATACACACACACACACACACACACACACACACACACACACACACACACACACACACACACACACACACAGACATCTCTTCAAAAATGCTTGATTCGTGATCAGGGATGCTTGAAACGTGCTCTCTCGTCGAAAACTCGAATTCGAATTTTCGACCCCGTCACAATCCTTATACATTATGTATATAAGGAAAGTAAAAATAGGAAAAATAGATTATTCTTATAGTAAATATTTATAATTTTTCCAAGATATTGAATTTTCTTCAATTAGTCGTCATTTTCATTGATTTAGCGTCATTTTTATCCATTTGGCGAGATTTTCGTTAATTTAGCAACAATTAAAAAATCGCTAAGTTGGCGACATTCCGCCAAACTCGTCGCCAAATCTCGCCAAACATTATGGACGGAGAAATAAGTTATTCTTGCAGCAGAAAAATGACTATTGGCATTCAAATACAAAAGTATTACTCAAAGTATATTTCCTCTTGAATGGAACGAGTTAGATCCACGAGAATAATGTCACCAAATTTATCGCATGATATTACATATGAAAAGTTATCATGTTTCTTAACAGTTAATGTTTTTTTTTAATTTACGGGATTTTTTGATAAATTTATTTGAAAAATGTCTAATATCACGAGAACGGTTTTTGCTAGCGTTCTAAAGTTTATGTCAATCGTTTTCTACGGAAAAATTACTTAAGAAATGTCTATTTGCGTAACTTTATTAAAAGATTTGATTTTTGGATGGTTTCGATTGTGTATAAAAACAACAGGCTTCCGTTATTCACGGATTGTGATTTTTGTACCAAATTTCGTTCGAATCGCTCCAATCGCACGTCAGTTATCGTCTCCGCAGACTCACTGACACACACACACACACACACACAGACAGACATCACCTCAAAAATGGTCGATTCGTGATCACGGATGCTTTAAACGTGCTTTCCCGTCGAAAACTCGAATTCGAATTTTCGATCCCGTCACAATACTTTCCTTGGGCGCGGTAGCCCAGTGGTTAGCGCGCGAGAATTGCACTCGGTAGCCCCGGTTCGATTCCCTTTGCAGCCAAAACTGCCGCCGTGTTCATGCGGTGTACGATCACGTTAAATATGTGGGTCCGAAAGTCCTTCCGAGAGGTTGGTGGTAGGGGAGGGATGGTACGGTCCCTGTGGATGCCTCCCCCACTGGGTTCCGGTCTAAATTGGGTGGCACTTCCCGACTGTCCAAACAGTTATCTTACACCTTTCTGGTAGGTCGGACGGTCGGGGTTTCAACAACAACAATACTTTCCTTATACATTATGTATATAAGGAAAGTAAAAAAATTAGAAAATTCAGTAGTTTTGCTTTCCAAACAAAAAAAAAAAGCTTAACAAGAGGTTAACTTAGGTATTTAAAGACGTAAACTTACTATGAGTTACGATACCTCTAATAACGATCGACGAATACCGTTACACTACACAACAACCATCACCACATTCTTATAGATTGTTTTCACTCTCTGCAATGGTGGTAAAATTTATATTAACAGAACTCGTAACATTGAGAATGTCCATTAAAGGTGTGTTCTGTATAGATATGAGCGCGGCCGTTCTGGCTGTTTAAAAAAAAAGGAAGCCGCCTTGATGGCAGGACCATATTTTACTGTCTCTAGAAAGACTCGTAAAACTGCAGAACTTGGCAAATCGTATAATTGCTATTGCAGATATTTGTAATCACTTTCCTTATATACATAATGTATAAGGAAAGTATTGTGACGGGGTCAAAAATTCGATATCGAGTTTTCAACAGGAGAGCATGTTTCAAGCATCCCTGATCACGAAACAAACATTTTTAAAGTGATGTCTGTGTGTGTGTGTGAAACTATGTTTGCTTGTGTGTGTGTGTGTCAGTTAAACTGTGGAGACGATAACTGACGAACGAATGGACCGTACGATATTTGGTACAAAAATTACAATCCGTAAACACTGGAAGCTTATTGTTTTGATAAGTAATCGAATGCTCAGAAACCCCCTGAATTTTCGAGTGAAATTTTGAAAAAATCGTCAAAAATCAAAACCTCTAATAAAGTTACGCAAATAGACATTTCTTATGTAAATTTTCGTTAGAAAACGATTGACATAAATTTTAGAAAGCTAACATAAACCGTTCTCGAGATATTGTACATTTTTAAAAAAAAATATCAAAAAATCATGTAAAATAAAAAAAATATATTTCCTATTGAGAAACATGTTCACTTTTCATATGTTGCACCATGTGATAAATTGTTGACATCATTCTCGTGGATCTAGCTCATTCCATTTATGAGAAAAGGTACTTTGAGTAATACTTTTGTATTGACTGACAAAAATCCAGTATCTTGGAAAGAATATAAGTATCTACTATAAGAGTAACCTATTTTCTTTTACTGCAAAATTAGTAAATTCTTTGCATTATATAAGGAAAGTCATGTACTGCCTACATCAGATTTTTTGCTAAGTAACGTAGAAATAGCGCGAAAATCGTATATAGATGCTGTCATTGACAATGGGATCGTAATATAATATAACGTCCTGTCATTTTCCTCTTGCAAATTTATACATCTTCATCTACTACGCTCTTCCTTAAACATATCGCATTGCTTATCCACGAAATATTCATTGAATTTTCCATAAAAGTAGCACGTTATCTATATAAATAAAAATGAAAATCTGTCTGTCTGTCTGTCTGTCTGTCTGTCTGTTTGTCACACCATCACGGGAGAACGGCTGAACCGAATTTGATGAAATTTTGTGGGTAGCCCAGAAATAGCCCCACTTAAAATTATATCCGTGTTTTGAGTTTCTACGACCAGTGGTTCTCGAGATATTAGTAAAAAACGAAATTTTCGTTTGTCCCATCATCACGGAAAAACGGCTGAACCGAATTTAATGAAATTTGGTGAATAGCCTTGAAATATCCCCCCATAAATTTTGTCCAAGTTTCGAGTTTCTAAGACCTGGGGTTGTCGAGATATTAATGAAAAACGGAACTTTTTCCTAGGAGTTCTACTCCCTAACTCCGTGGTTTATCCAAACGAAAAGCTTGAAAATCGTTTGAAAGTGAATTAAAATTTAATCTCTGAGTTTGATGGGAGATTTTTTGCGTTAATTAGTCACTTTCTGAAAACATGAATTGTTTGAAACATGATTTAAAGGGGAAATCTATCTCCATGGTTCATGGTTTGTTTAAAACAAGCTTTTACGGAACAATGAGAAGTATAGAGAAATCAAAATCGTTATTTAATTTCGCAGTTTATGTTATAAGACATGACATATTTAACATGTTATAAGATTCTATCTTATATCATGTTACTCAGAAACGCAATTAAATTAAATCTGTCTGTTAATTTTAATAATTATTTTTTCGATTTGAATAATAAATAAATGGATATAAAAATATATTTTAGAAAAGAACGATTTGATTTTTCTTATAGCATTTTTGACTGGATAATATCAATTACGGTCTTCAGGTTTAAAAATTATTATTATTTATATTTTCGGGGATTATTGATTCAAGGATTATTGATATTTTCAAGTTATTATGCAATTATTTTATTATGACAAAAATTGTTTAAACTCATATATTGTATGTTGTACGAATCTTCTACAAATACACGTGTATATCTTTTAATCTACGAGAATATAAGTAGTACAGGTATATTGACATATGTTTTGATATATATTGGCATATATTGGAATCAATTACGACCTTCTGGTATAAAGAGTACGGATATTATTGATGTTTTCAATTTATTACGTCATCTCTTTTATTTTGGCAAATATTTTTGAGACGCATAATACGGGTAATCTTCTACTAACACATTGGCATATTTTCTGATCTGCGACAATATAATTAGTACGGGGTTGCATATATTCATTCAATTCCTATTTTTTCTTCTGTAAATTTGCTTACAAAAGGGGGCAGGATGTTTTATTCTTCAGATCTGATCGTGAAGATAATTTTGCATAGTGAGAACATATATTCTTAAACTTCTCTTTAGGAGCAATAAATTTGATATTTTAACAGAATTTGCACATGATTGCGAACTTTAAGTTTCTTTAAATTATACACTCCGTACGAATAACGGGTGTGCTGTTAGTGGTTAATAAATTTTAACATTTTAGGAGGATATATCATGTTGCTCGGCATCGCAATTAAATTAAATGTGTTTGTTAATGTTTTTATTATTTTTTTTCGATTTAAATAATAAATAAATGGATAAATGGATATAAAAGTATATCTTATGAATGGACGGTTTGATTTTTCTTTTAATTATATTAATTGCTGACTGCGTACATCAATTGCATTTATTTTGACAAAGAGTTTTCAAGCTTATATCGTATTTAGCTACTAAACTCATATATTGTGTTTAGCCAATAAATTCATATAGCCGATTGTTGAAACAGAAGAGTAGAGCGGGTATATCTTCTAATACAATTGTAGTGTTTTCATTTAGTATATTGAAACGGGATAAGAATGTTTCATTCAGATCTGCAAATTCAAAGCTACGAATTTGGAGGGATATCGCTAATTTGACAACTTTTCTTAAACTTTGCCAAATTGACGGAAATGTCGCCAAATTGATATAAACGACACACAAACAGCTGCCATAAACCTTCGGGTTGGTCGTGTGGCTTGGGTCTTCTACATATCAATGAAATTTTTTTTTGTTTTGTTAGAAGAGAGTACTGAAATGATGTTTGGTTAGCATTTATTTGTCAGACCAACCATCCTACTTAGTAATACATTTAGCGAATTTTTAAAATGTCACCAAATTGATAAAAATGTTTTCAAATCTATAAAAATATCTTGAAATTGATAAAATTGCGCTACATAAATGATATTAATTGTTTTTTGTTAGGGGATAGTGTTGTGATGATATTTCGTCAATTTGTCGCAAAGTGGAACTGTCAGTTCTACAGTCCCACTTGGCGATAAATTTGGCGATTTTTTAAAATGTCGCTAATTTGACGAAACTGTCGCCAAATGTTTCATAGAAATATAACTATTTAGACGATATTTTTTCTACCAATTTATTTGAAGCAAATGATATCATGTCGCTTAGCAACGGATTTAAATCCAATGTGTTTATGCGGCAGACGATTTTTATTTAATTCTTTCCGATTTGAATAATGAAGATATGTATATAAAATAAATTTCATTGCCATTTCATTTTGGACTGGATAATATCAATTATACTCTTCAGGTTTAAACATTATTATTATTGATATTTTCCGGAATTATTGATTCAGGGATTATTGATATTTTTAAGTTATTACGCCATTGTTTTATTGCGGCAAAAATTGCTGACACACGCATATTGTACGTTGTACAAGTAATCTTCTAGGAATGCACGGGTATATCTTCTAACCTACGAGAATATAAGTAGTACAGGTATATTGGCATATATTTTGACATATATTGGCATATATATTGGAATCAAGTACAGTCTTCTGGTATGAAGATTAAGGGGATTAATTATATATTCAATTTATTACGTCGTCTGTTGTATTTTACCAAAAAACATTTGTGACTCATATTGCAAAACGGGTAATCTTCTACTAATAATCGGACATTATAAGTAGTACGTGTATATCTTCCCATATAATTTTAGCACTTTAATTTTGACATATATTGGAATAAATGACTGTCTTCAGATTTAAAGATTACGGGTTTATTGGTATTTTCAATTTATACATGTAATCTACTAATACAGGTTATATTTTCAAATATTCGCGTATATAATTAGTACGGGTCCCATACAATTTTAACGTATTTATTTTGCATATATTGATTCAATTCCATATTTTTTTTTTATATTTGCTTACATAAGGGGTCCAAGATGTTTTATTCTTCAGATATGTCCATGAAGATAATTTTATATAGCGAGAACAGAGATTCTTAAACTTCTTTTTAGGAGCATTATATTAAATATTTTAACAGAATATTTTGATTAAACATGTCATTTAGTATACTATAAGAATTTGGGCATGATTATGAATTTCAAGTTTCTTTATATTATATACTCCGTACGAAGAACGGGTATGCTGCTAGTACATCATATGATCATAGCGGATAAAGATCTGTTATGATAATTTTGAGTTTTTTTGTTGTATAATTTCATGTTTTTGCTTGACTTCGTTTACTCTATTCGAAACATTTTATGATTCCTCATCTATTTTATCCTTCGTTTGTATAATAGAGGATGCCTCTCGGATCTCCATCAAATAACTAGGACCATCAAGCCGTTTGATCCTCCTATACTGTCTACTGATTGGATGAAATCATCATCGGGGACTCATTATACAAATATCCCCTTTCGTTAAATGAAATTACGTTCATTAATTTAACAAAGAATGTTTTATACTTTTCAGACGACATTTTACGTATTAATTTAGAAGCTATATTTTGTATGTATATTACACTTCAATAGGGACTTATTTCTAACAATATGTTTTCAAATAAAAGTGGATTACATGAATGAAACACCGATCAGTATAGTATATAATGCTTGAAGTAACTTGGAGTTATATAAAATATTACTTTCCTTATATACATAATGTATAAGGAAAGTATTGTGACGGGGTCGAAAATTCGAAATCGAGTTTTCGACGGGAGAGCACGTTTCAAGCATCCCTGATCACGAATCAAACATTTTTGAAGTGATGTCTGTGTGTGTGTGTGTGTAAGTTTGTGTGTGTGTGTGTGTGTCAGTGAGTCTGTGGAGACGATAACTGACGAACGAATGGACCGATTCGAACCAAATTTGGTACAGAAATCACAATCAGTGAACACTGGAAGCCTATTGTTTTTATTCGTAATCGAATGTTCAGAACCCCCTAAATTTTCGAATAAAATTTTGAAAAAATCGTCAAAAAATCAAAACCTTTAATAAAGTTACGCAAATAGACATTCCTTATGCAATTTTTCATTAGAAAACGATTGACATAAATTTTAGAACGCTAACCTGAATCGTTCTCGAAATATTGCACATTTTTCAAAAAGTTATTAAAAAATCATATACAATGAAAAAAAAAATATTTCCTATTGAGAAACATGTTCACTTTTCATATGTAATACCATGCGATAAATTGGGTGACACCATTCTCGTGGACCTAGCTCGTTCCATTCATGAAAAAATATACTTTGAGTAATACTTTTGTATTTGAACGCCAATAGTCTTTTATCTGCTGTAAAAACAATTTATTTCTTCGTCCATAACGCTTGGCGAGATTTTGGCGATGAATTTGGCGGAATGTCGCCAACTTGGCGACTTTTTGAAATGCTGCCAAATTAACGAAAATCTCGCCAAATGGATAAAAATGACGCTAAATCAATGAAAATGACGACTAATTGTCGAAAATTCAATATCTTCAATCAAAGAATATTAGTATCTACTACAAGAAAAACCTATTTTTTTACTGTAAAAGTAGTAAATTCATTACATTATATAAGGAAAGTCATGTGTTGCCCACATCAGATTTTTTTAAATTTATGAAACTGTCATTTTATATGTATATATTTTTTAGACATAATGATATATATATATACAATAATTTTAATTGGATATATTAAGTCAGGATACTTTTGGCAATTGGAAGCTATCATTATAATAGAGAGTTAAGTTCTATACATCGATAGAACTGTCTTTCAGCTTAAGCTAGAGACAACGGTATACCTGGATTCAGAGATCGAGATAACAAGCCTCTATTCGCGTATTCCATGCGATAAAATAGGAAAATACCTTTTGAAAATTAAGGAAAGCGTATTTTTAAACCTTGATTTTGTAAAACAAAAAATCAGTTTACAGGTTACGGAAGTTGCGAAAAAGAAAAAAAAAATAGAATGGAAATCGGTCATGAATTTTCCGAAAATGTTACGAATTTTACACAGACACTAATTTTAAGATCTGAGTTTTCTAATTCTTCAAGAAATCCGTTTCAGCGCAATTGGGAAAGCTACGCTCGCAAACAACGATTCCCGCTGCTCCACCTAAGAGCAAAAGATGACCAATGATTATTTTTCTCCTACTTTTTAAAGTCTATTGGCATCGACTAAAATTTTTATAAGAATTTCGTACTATATATATAAAAAAACTATTTTTCACACGTGTCATTAATGGAATGAAGGGCTATTTTGCAGCAGTACCTTGAAAAGGCAAACTAAATTTGTACTCTATTCTTTCTATATTTTGTATAATTGTGAAAATATTTACCGCTTATACAAAGAGCATTTCTTATACCTTTTTTTTTTAAATACAGAAAAGTCAAACTATCTTCTGTTGGGTAACCCTGAAATCGCTTTTATAATATCTGGAAATTTGGAGGTAATTTTTGATTTGTTAAAAATGACTCCTCTGGAAAGTAAAACAATCCTTCAAAGTAAGTGAGGGAGTATTTTTAATCTTCCGGAAAAATTCTAGCGCGATCCCTGCCTGGATTGCATTTGCTTGCACCTTGCACATTTATTAAGGGCGTACAGCGCAGCAGCTCTACCGGGGAGTATCGTAAGAACGTTGTATAGTTTTTGAAAATTCACTGAATGTTTCGGTATAGTTTTAATAAGGAGTTTGCATCTTAAATCCTGGGCGGAGCTGGGTACATTTTCTAGTGTTTAATATAATGCAGAAATATATTAAAAAGGTTCTGTTCGTTTAAATAATTTGAATCATGAGAAAAAAATGAATAATGAGAAATTAAATGAATTATGATAGAATAAAGATTAAATGAATTATAAGAAAAATTATGTTTTTTTTTTCAATGCCTTTCTCTACACATCAGTGGCGGACGGAAAAGCATCAAATCAATATTAATCACACACGAAATTGAATGAAATTGAGAGTGTATGCAGATTCATTTCAAACAATACTATATAAATCGCATCATTCTTCAAAATGAATATCATTCAAAATGATTGAAGGGAAACGAGGGTGTAGGCTGATACAATAGTGTCGACAATTTTGCATAATATCAAATTTAGATAAGAAAAAAGTGTATGTGGTGTTGTTTTAAATTAAATCTGATTACACACTCAGTTACATTCGTTAATTGTGCATAATATTAATTTTGGAGAATGATAAGATTTATACATGATTTTTTAAAAATTGAAGCTGCCTACACCTTCTATTTCTTGTTTGCTTAAAATTGATTTTCTACTATTCCTTGAGCCACTGTTGTGTAGGGGGAGGTATTGAAAAACAATGTTTCTTCTTCTAATAATTTATTTTTTACTTTTTAATTTTCATTTTTTATACAATTTACCTTCAAGACTATGTAGTGTTGCGAACGCTCAATGTTCCGTTTGGCATCTCCTCTTTCGTCTGTCTCGAAGGCCACGTGAAGAAAATACAGTGCAAGACGTCAGCATGACGTGGAGATGATGTGAGCCCAGGGTTTCCAGGACTTCCCAGTTAGAAGAAGGGATGCCAGATTTTGCGATTTATCACCAATTTGGCGACATTTGGACGCCTTCCGGAACGCCATATGTTGGTTATGAACGCCAACATGAACGCCATGAACCCCATATGTATGGACGCCTTCCGGACGACTTCCGGAATGTGTCAGAAACTTCTCGATAGAACGATTATTCTTTGAGATATAGAGATTTCCAGAAGTTTCTATGAAGAGATAATAAAAAAGAATCACTCCTCCGTTGCAGTGGAGTTGACAATATATGAACTACAGTGAACTATGATTCTTGTCAATGTTTTGAGAATAGTAGTGATTATTTTCTAAAATTATTTTTGCCAGTATTTTGAGAATAGTATCGCTTATTCTGTGAATTTAGTGGAGCATTTGAGTACTGTTTGATTGCATATTGTTCCTCTTTACTTTGTGCTTGTGAATAAACATAAGTTATCCAGAAACTTGGACTCGTTCTTGTATTCTGTGTACACACCCACGATTTCAGAGGATACGTTCGTAACAGTAGTATTTATTATACATGGATCAAATTGTTAGCACCAGAAGCACATTTCATATGAAGACACTGAAACTTAATTTGCAAGGAAATACTTAAAATAGGCAAAAACATGGTTAAGACGTACGCAAATGACGCAATAATGTCATGACACGAAAGTATTATAGATAAAAAGCGGGTTTCAGTTTTCCATGTGCTCAGGGAGCAAAGAACGAGCCCGTTAAAAATGATAAACGAAGGTACAAAACAGAGTCAGTGTGAAGTTAAATAGAATTGTGTAGGGCAAAAAGTTTGAAGAGCATAAACTTATCAAACAATTTTAAATTTTATCGTAATAAAACTGTTCGCAGTCCATACTGTTCGTTAAAGTCCACACAAAATAAATAAAAAGTGGTGTTTGGCACTGAGTATTTAGTTAAATTCACCATTTTTATAATATTCTAATAAATATTTCTGTTTGAAAATATTTAAATCTCTGTATTGATTTACAAAGCAGTAATTATATTTGCATGTCGCAAAAAATGGCCGATTTTTTTACTTTATTTTTTTTCTCATTAACAATTTGGTGAAATATTGCAAAAAGAAAAAAAAAGGAATAATGCCTTAAGAGTAGTTTTTTTTTTATTTAAAGTGAAGCCTGTAATTGCAACAGAAAATTAAAATGATTTGAAGTAAATGAATCGTGCTTTTATCAGCTGGAAACGCTCTAATACTTTTATCGGCGAATAGAATTAAGCCCGTTTCACTTAATGAAATCAAGTCATTTTGTATTTTTAGCAATTTAAAAATTGTAAAAATGTGCAAAATGATAATCGCTTATTTACCAGAAGTAATGAGCATCTACCTTTCGAAAATATGGTTTCATTTTTAGAAAAACAGTGTTCGATTTTTTTAATATTAAATAAGGTTCCATTCATTTCTGAACAATACAAATCTAATGATTGCTTATCGGATTTGTGTCTTTACAAACCCTATAAAGGTCCCACCCCCAGCACCGATAATCTAAAAGGCAGAACCTTTGTTCACTTACAGTATCGACTTCAGGGCAGAACTCAACAGAATCGGATTTTCAATTTATCTTACTGGAGCCGAGAATATGTCTTTAGACACTTAAGAAGCTGATCTGTGACCTAGAAGACTGAATAATTGCACATTTATAGTTTTATCCATGGGACAGTATTTAATATAGCACGATTTCCAATTTGTATTCCTAAGACAGACAAACGTGAAAGATCCTCCAAGAGCCGCCAGGATGACCTAAAAGGGTGAAACTTTGCAAATTTACGGTATCGACCTCAGTGCAGAATTAAATTGTACCAATTTTTGGTTAAGATATCTAATTTTCATTCTAAGCACCATACATTGTTAAATAAAATAAAATTTAATTCAACTGAATTGCAAATTATTATTTTAAGAGTCATAGTCGCCATTTCTTTCATATATGTAAAAGCTAGTATAAAATAACTCGCTCAGCATGCTGTTCAAATCATGCGAAAATCAAAATTACATCGTTAAATAATAATCAAATATTTAAAAGTTGCATCGGGTTTCGGAAGTAAAATGAATCGCCAGAATAAATTAGACATAAAATTCACTCGAACAAAGGCAATCACTTTCGTGCCATTGCTGGACTGACCCCTGCCTCGAATTTATCATCACTATGATATTTCTGCCTCCAAAAACTAGTTGATACTTATAAATATTTGACTTATGCTATTATTAAGTAAATATTAAATTTCAGAGTCAATGTATGTCAGGAGTTCAATTTGTGTCAGGATCTAAAGTTCTTTTTAAGCTGACATGGAAATTAACCTATTTATTTGAAATCTCACTCTTCAAACACGCGATCATATTTATATTCATATATATTTCTGTATGTGTATATGAATGTGCAGAAATCCAGACATGTAATAGCGTATCTACTGATATGGATACGGTATCAAAACAACCATGTATGCTAATGCTAGAAAAGTAGAAGTATTTTCCAAACTTCACTAATTACTATTTAACATTGTGACCAGTTTAATGAAAATAAAATATCACGTGAGGGTTACACTTGAAGTAGTTTCTTTCTTAAAATATGCCCTGCAGTGCCGTAAATGCTTTAAATAGACAAGATAAATTCAGATGAGTCTTAAGACACACGTAAAAAGTTAAAAGAGCGTGGAACAAAATATACAGTCATTTTTATTTTTTAAAGTTGTCTTGGGTTCGCACTACAAGTGCAGTTTAACATTCGGTCAGAACTGACATGTCAAATTGTGACTGTTATGCTTGTTTGTTTCGCTTCCCACACAACCACAGATTGGACTGTTGGTTCATCATCTTCAGTTACTTTTTGAATGAAAACAATACAAACACAGCCGGTGTGGAGTAACGCACATGCAAATTTGTGGAATGTAGTCTCGGTCAGAATGAAGACTAGGTCATACACGTCAGTTCTGGCACGGTCGTCCGGCAGAATTACCACAGTCCAAACAATTTGCCATATATAACAGTTCGGCTTTTCAAAGTTGGACTATACAGGTCGACGGAAAGCCAAATTTTACATGCTTGTTCCGCTTTAGTGATGCAGAAAAGTGTTACTTGCCTTGCGAGTTCAAAAACAACAGTGCAACATTATCCTTAAACATCAAAGATGTTTCGAAGGTTTTTCATGTGATGAGTTATAGCTACAATAAGGGTAATATGAGGTATAGCTTTCCCCGTGCAGCGATTGCACCAATTTACCTAGATTTTGCTCTAATTAGCGAACTTCAGCACCGAATTTTTGATAACTGCACTATCAATAATGAACTGGCATTGCAATTTTGCGAAGTTAATCATCCTACGTAAATGGCTTCAAATGGCTAGAATATTGAACCAACATTTCAATAGCCAAATGCATGCCTACAGAACTAGTCAACAAGGATTAAGATATTGAAACTCCCCTTGTCGAGAACTGAGACTATTCTTTTAGAATTTGACACAAAGAAAAGCAAGAAAAGCATATATTTTCCTATAAGCCAAGACAATATGTTGTACATACAGTTGATACAACTTTTTGAATTAATTTGTGGATATAGAAATTTCAATAATATCTGTTTCATCTCATATCAAATCATTTCAAGAAGCCCTTGAATAATAGGTATATTCCTTTAATTGTTATATAGATAATTCTTCCCTTTAATTTACTTTATTGGTGATAATCCGCAGATACTGTGTTGCATATACAAAGGTATTTGCCAAATTCTCCCTTACGCACATAGACTTTGTTGTTCAAAAGCACTCTTCAAGATAAAATGTTTATCGACACATTTTAGCATTCTCTAGAGATGTAAGAGTATCTTCTATTTATATTTATATTCGTAATAATATTTCTACTGTATCAAAAGAAATATCAATATTTCCAAATTTTATTTTATCCTCTCTGAAAGGAAATAATAAGTTTTTTGTAAGATTAATTTCTGAGTAAAATCTAAATGATATCAAAGATGCTTATAACAAAAATACAATTTTTACATGCAGGCGTGAGTCTGTCAATTCAATGAAAAAACTAAACCATATGAAACCTAAATTGGTATAATTGTGAAACTTCACATGAAAATGAAAACGATGTCTCTATTTTTTTCTTTTTTGTAATTTTGCAGCAGTCGTGAGCAATATGTGCAAATTTTTATGATATTCTAATATTTTCAAATTTTCAATTCACTGAAACAGATTGTGTACAAATGTATCTTGCTGCTTGCGTGCTCTCGTACTAACAATAATAAACACTTTGTCATAGTAACAATAACTATATCCTTTCACCATTAATGCGAATAGGAGATTCATTAAGAATAATTGTTTAGAATAAGTTCGCGCTGTGTACAGTTTGTTATTTCCACATACAGCCCTCCAATTACTTCGTCAGTGAGATATTAACTTCACTTGAAGGTCAATTTCACTATGGTCAATAATTACACCTTTCTTTTTGTTTATCAAGTTGCCTACCACGAGTGGTTTGTATAGAGTCTGTCCCCGGACGCAACTATCTTTCAATAGGAAAATGTGGATTGTCGATTTTGATACATTTATGTGATAAAGTGAAACTTGATTTTGAAAAAAATAAAACATTACCCGAGTTCCCATAACTAATTTTTAATGAACTTGCTGCAGATGCTCAATACGCATAGTTAGCACGTTGCATTTGCTTGGTCATAGTTTGCTTTACAGGTAGATCGACTGTTCAACTAGAAAATTATTTGCAGTTGACATCCTGCGGCGAATTGACAACATGAATTACCTCGTAGTTCGCAATCAACGTGCTAATCCATAACATTATTAATCCTGGAAATTATTAATAGATAACAGTTACAAAAATATTTTTCCATTTTATTCATAGCGTTAAAGTTAATTGGTGTTATCGGCGATATATGCTATTTAACACGTTTAGCTTTCCTTAATTCAAAATGTGAGACCAGCGTTTCAAACTTATTACCAAAATTATTATTGGCTTCACCAAATGGTTGCACATAATTCAGCACATATCTGCACATTCAGTGTACCCTGAAAATATTCAACTTTATCCTCCATTAAAAAACTCGTATGACATACAACTTTTGCTCAGCCATCCTTGATTTTCGCCTACTCCATAGTCACTCTTCAGTTCATCTACATATTTTTAGTTGAATAATTTGTAACATGGAGTTGGGCAATCCTTCCTCCTTGATTTGATGGGCACTCCATAGTGTTCTTTACTGGATGGGCAATCCCCCTCCCCCCCCCCGGGGCGGGCCACCCTGAGATGGTGGTTACGGATGTTGGCTCTGTAGCCTTGATCCTCCGACTCTGCATAATAATCCGATCTGGCATAATAATCCGGTGAACCGGCTGTCTAGAAAGTGGCCGTCGTACCGTTGAGGCAGCTAGGCCTCGGACCCTTCCAGGTAGCTGTGATTTCACGGACTGTGTCTATTCATGACCTGAGCCTAGATCCGGCCGGCGACCGGGGGCGGGCTTGGCGGGTGTTCTTCGGACCCTGCCCGGTGAATGATCCCACCGAGAACGTCGCCCCCGGCTGCGGCTCTGCTGGATGGGAGATTGAGCCTCAGCCATGGAGAATTAATAGTCATAAACCTCCGAGGTTGTCTTCTCCATTGGTTTTAACTCTGGACGGTTAATCACCCCCCCCCCCCTCTGTGATGTGTAACTTGTCAAAATCTGGACATCAGCCGATTTTTCTTCGTGAATGAGGTTACGTAAACTTAATCACTGGATTTATACCTCATAAATATTACTTGAATTTAATGTATCCATTATCGCCATTCAATCTCATATTTTATTACGGATAATTGGTTGGTTTCAATTACACATCTTATTGCCTTAGCAATTTAATTTCCTGATCTCATATGTTGTTGTTGTTGTTGAGACCCAGACCGTCCGACCTACCAGAAAGGTGTACGGCAACTGTTTGGATGCAACAAACCAGATTAATTCGTACCATGTTGTATGGAAGCCGAGTTATAAGAAACTCAGAATTAGTATAAAACAGAACAATTCATACCGCGTTATATCAAAACCTCATTAAATGAAATTTAGAACATATAAATCAGGCTGATTCGTTCTAAGTTATATAAAACTGCATTTTTAGAACACATTGTTATAATGATTACGGTTATGAAATATAAGTTATTGATACAAAAGGCAATAAATAGTTTATATATTTCAAATATTTTTTTTAGTTTAAGACTTCATATAAGAACATTAAAAAAACAATGTGAAATATAAACTTAATAACTTTTATCCAACAAAAATCCTATTAGCATTCATCATCTCTGTCAAATATTAGTCGTCTAATTATTTTTCTTTCAATGTTCTCTTTGCTTTGCATATCTTCAATTTTGTTTTCAAATGTAGTTTTATTTTGTAACTCTACCAAAATCTATCTATAAAAAGCTAATCAATTTTGTAATTTCTTTTAAACTTTGCGCTTCACATTGTTGAAGGACCATTTTTAATAAAGTAATTTTCTAGTTGTTTACCCAAATATAGCTCCCTTTCACATCATTTATAACATATTTTTTTTCATTTATAACATATTATTTATTATCATATTTTGAAATTTGCATCCCATTCTTTACACATATTTTCGTCTACCAATGCATTGGAGGTGAATGTATTAATTTTTTTACAGGGGATTGCCCCGATAACTGAAGCTGAAAAATAGTGATGTGTGTGCATGAAGAAACAGGGTAATTCCAATTCCATATTAATTTCAAAATGAGAAAATTCATGCTATAGGGAGACTGCTTAAGCTACTTCAGTTATATTATAGAGAAACCGCGTTATAAGACTGCCGCGCTGTATGGAAACCGCGTTATGAGGGAGCTGTCACAAATTTTGCTCAGCGTTATATGAGAATCGAGCGTTATATATCCTTCCGAACCAACGTCATAATTTCGTAATGTGATTTCTTCCAACGTGCCTATCGGAAATTTCTGGAATGGTACATTTTTCAAGATTACATACTTTGAGGAATATTATGATATTTATTTTTTTATATTTGCCAAAAATTTGGTTTGAATATTCCTAGTTTAAACCGTAAATGATTTTCCATCTCAAATACTGATCCTAGATTTGAAAAAAAAAAAAAAAAAAAAAAAACGTTATACGCAGCACGACATTCAAAACAATATATTCTTTGAATTTTGCTAGCATTGCACTATGTGTATGCGAATTTAAAAATATTTTCCATAAAATTTGGATTTTATCCAATTTTATATTTATTGGATTTACAAAGTATTTAACAAACTATGATAACTTAATATGAACTATCCTGAAATGGAATGAGATGGAATCTACATTATTTAAACGCGTCTGGCCTTGTGTGTCAGCATGTATGTCATGATGACTGTCCGGGAATTTGAAGTGCAAATTCTGGATATTTTTTTATCAAATGACCAGGCACTTGACTTCCATCATTCGCCTATACATCGGCCAGAAATTGAAACATTTAGCCGGCCTAGGACGTTGCCCCAGGCGCACCAGAGGGGGCGGAACACACTGCGCCCAACAACACAACATGCATGCCATACGTGGGACTCGATCCCACAACGCGGCAGTCGAACTATCGCTTGAAAACACTCGCCTTGACTGCTCGACCACCGCATCGGTCAAATTTTGGATTTAAAATGTACTGTTTGGCCATAAATAAGGGGTTTCGGATCGATAAATAAAAGTTATAAAAGTGAAAATTAAAAAAGTTAATACACTTTAAATTATTTCCAAAAATGTAATGCCATATAATGGCATACATCCTTATTAAAAGTAACATATGCAAAATTCATGCGATTCTGATAATAGTTACGTGAGTTTAGATCTTAATCAACTGGGAATATTTTTCATCTTATTTTGTTGGATCCTTGGAAGACGATGTTTCAAACAATCATTTTGAGAAGACGATCGTACATTCAGGGTGCAGTCAGTTAAGAAGATATTTTAAAATTTTGATCAGATGCCCCAGTAGGTTTATAATACGGGTTGAGGGTGTTAGAGGTCACTCAAGGATAATCGGATTAATATAGACAGGGATATACTAAAGAGATGAATGGGGCGTAATGGGATTCAGATTAAACTTGCACGGCAATCTATTAGTTAATGCTAATGACAAAAGGAGGAAGAAAGGGTTTATCACTCTGAGTCAGCCGATCCGGTGGTCGAGCGGTCAGGGGCATGTGTTTCCGTCTGATCGCTGGATTGCCGGTTTGTGGGTTCGAATCCCGCCAACGGGCATGGATGTTGTGTAGTCGAGGAAAAGTCAAACTTCAGCCATTTGGGAGCCTCAATAAAAAATGAAGCTGCATATTCTCTTCTTCACCATTGGACCAGGGGTCTAGTTGACGTGGTGCTAGGCATTCTTCACCACGGGGGATAAGTCACAACACAACAACTCTGAGTCAAACCACAAATATGGGAAATAGGTCGGCCGAATCACCCTAGGCAAAGGTCCGGAAAGACACTCCGAGTTTCGACTCCAGTTGCCGATAGGTCTGGGAACTGGCCACGAAGACACAGACACTCCCCGCCATCTGCAAGAGTTGGTTCATGAAAGCTCGATTATTACACCCAAGGGACAACCCCTCAGAGGAGGAGGGTCATAGGCTTCAGAGCCAATGCTCATCCGCCCCCTACCCCTAGGGGACAGGTGCAAAGGGCTATGAAAAATTTTTCGTTGCTATCGTTCTGATTTCAACTAACTTGTTGTGCATCATTTTCAGAAATCTGTCCACGAAGCTGTATGTACTACCGCTTGGCGAAAGGATAAACGAATTAGAAAAGACAACTGAAAGCTTTTCAAAACGCAGAATAATTCGTTAAGATGAAAAATCCGAGGAATAAGCGTGTTCCGAATGCACACGTGTGTAAGGTAGGGCAATTTTTAATCAAATACCAAATCTGTAAAATTACAACTGTAATGATTCATAATATTTTACTATCATTTTAATGTTCTGAAAGTAAAATATTGACAAGTTAGAGCGCAGGAAGTCCAGAAAGGTTATATCACTTTTTCGATCTCTGAAAATGAACAAATTTCTGATATTTTCATATTGCAAAAAGTGCAAAAAAATATTTTAGGTCGCTCTACTTATTCCAGATTTATGGTAAGTCCTATCTCTTTCACTCTCTCACACATACACGATCCTCCCCCACTGGGTTCCGGTCTAAATTGGGTGGCACTTCCCGGCCGTCCATACAGTTACCTTACACCTTTCTGGTAGGTCGGACGGTCTGGGTCTCAACAACAACAACAACAACACATACACGATCAGAGATTATTTGAAGAGTTTAATCCTTTCAGTTCAAATTTAGCTTCCCGAAGCAGCCTGTCCAGGTCCTATGAGGTAAAACAAGCGAAAACTCATATAAAAATTGTGATTAATCTGTTCTTTATTATTATTTTTGCACATTTTATCATATGGCAAATCATTAATTTCGCTATCATTTATACGGATATCACTTTCAAAATCAACTGAAACATTACTAATTTCTCGTTTGATCGCAATTTTTCCACCTTGTAGACACTATTTTGAAGATAAAAAAATTAGTAACTGCATTTATCCCATTGATGATATTTTTAGTACAATAAGGGAGTGATTAGCGTGAAAAGTGACGTCAGGGCTCACATGGACACATGACGGGAACTACATTTTTTTTAATAACGTGTCCCTTTCTGCACAGGACCGAAAAGGTGATAATTCCAAAAATACCTAAATCATATTCGTTCTTCTATCTCATGCGATACGACTGCTGATACTTTTCCCTCTTTTTACTTCAAGGTCACTTACTACGAGTTACAATGAGAAAGTCCCAGCATATAAAACATGCAAGCGAAAGTAAGACTTTTTGGTATTAAGTTCTTCCTTCCAAGACCGATTAATTCGTGTTAAAGGGTGCCCCAGAACACGTAGATTAAAATCTAGATTTTAATTTTTACTTTAATTATATACAATCATGTATAAGGAAAGTATTGTGACGGAGTCGAAAATTCGAATTCGAGTTTTCGACGGGAGAGCACTTTTCAAGCATCCATGATCAGGAATCGAGCATTTTTGAAGTGTTGTCTGTGTGTGTGTGTGTGTGTCAGTGAGTCTGTGGAGACGACGAACGAATGAACCGATGAACGAAATTTGGTACAAAAATTACAATCCGTAAATACTGGAAGCCTGTTGTTTTTATACACAATCGAATGTTCAGAACCTCCCTAAATTTTCGAGTGAAATTTTGAAAAAATCGTCAAAATTTCAAAACCTGTAATAAAGTTACGCAAATAGACATTTCTTATGTAATTTTTCATTAGAAAACGATTGACATAAACTTTAGAACGCTAGCGTGAACCATTCTCGAGATATTGCACATTTTTCAAAAAAAATATCAAAATATCATATAAAATAAAAAAAAAATTTCCTATTGAGAAATATGCTCACTTGTCATATGTAATACCGTGCGATAAATTTGGTGACATCATTCACGAGGATCTATCTCGTTCCATTCTTGAAGAAAGATACTTTGAGTAATACTTTTGTATTAGAACGCTAATAGTATTAGAACGCTAATTTATCTGCTGTAAGAATAACTTATTTTTCCGTCCATAAAGCTTGGCGAGATTTTGGAGACGAATTTGGTGGAATGTTGCCAACTCGGCGTCTTTTTTAAATGTTGCTAAATTAATGAAAAACACGCCAAATGGATAAAAATGACGCTAAATAAATGAAAATGATGACTAATTGGCGAAAATTTAATACCTTGGAAAGAATATAAATATCTACTATAAAAGTAATCTATTGTTTTTATTGTAAAAGTAGTAAATTCATTGCATTATATAAGGAAAGTCATGTGCTGGCCACATCAGATTTTTTTTATCCCTCCACAATACTATATGTATAATTCTGTGTATATGAAGAAAAGTAATTTGTGAATTTGTTTCAATTTTAAGGAAACATTATTGTAAATCCTTTTACATATTCCACGTGTGCCATATGTTACTTTTAGTTAGATTTCTTCCACATTTATATAGAAAATAATCCGATAGTTTTAAACGATACTAACTATATTTTGGAAATAAAGTTGCTAAACTAAAGTTTGAAAGGAATGCACAAAAAATGCTTGTTCCATGCAGGTTCAGCAGGAATACACATCGAACTCAAAACATTCCAAAGAAAATAGTAGAAATAAAAATATTTCTTTTCATTCTGTTTGTTTTCAAAGCATCTAAAGGATCTGGGATTTTTTTAGCAATAAATCTATATTTTATGTTTACCTTTCATACAGATATAAAAACTGCTTATAAAACTTTTACCGTAAGGTTTCAAATATTACGATTTTAGAATGTGTTATAAATTTGATTTCTAAAGTATTTGTGTATACATTTATTTACAAACAAATGCTTTATTGGATTTATTAAAAAAACAAGAAAGATCAATCATGCATAAAGCATTGATTATTAAACACTTTCCAACTTCAATGCAATTTTATATAAACATCTCTAAAATGCGATACATTCATCGGCAATATTTTTAAAATTATCACAATACTACATTAATTTATTATATTTAAAAACTTCATCGAAGAAACTGAACTTCTTTCAAATGACGGCATTGAAATATAAATTGCCTGGTTTAAACATCTTTAAAATGCAATACATTCCTCGGTAATATTTTTAAATTATCATAACACTACAATAATTTATAATATTTGAAAACTTCATCGGAAACAAATAAACTTTATTTAAATGAAGTCATCGAAATATAAATCGCCTCTATATAAAAGCAGCATTTCATTCATAAACATTTTTCCAATCGTTTCATTCATGACAATACTATAATAATTTATTTAATTAGACAAATTGTTATCTACCATATTTATTTTAAAATGTGAAACCTTTCTCATATATAAAATAATTAAACTCTTGGAAAGATATTTACTATATAATATATCTCTTTTTTCTCTCTGGAGGATATAACAAGAGTCAGAATTTAATTGAATTTGTTTTTCTCCCTATATTAAATAATTTTTATTTAAAAAACTACCTAACGTATTTTGCTGAATTTTTTTTTTATATATTTTATTTGATAATTTGAATATTTACTAAAGTTTTCGAAGCAATTTGTGAATTTTAAATTCGCTTAAAAAAGGTTTGAAACATTAGGTCCCATAGGGTTCAATGTATTTCATATTTTCAATCCGGGTTCAATAAAATTACTAATTGGGTGATATTGTTCATTTATATTCCCATCGGTCCCACAGATCGTCTGAAAAACATACTAAAATTTCATTTTGATAAATCCATTTTTACGGCAGTTATCGTGCTAACAGACAGTCAGACAGACAGACAGAATGAAGAAAGTCATAAACATTTTCAAGTATGTTGTAATGTGTTAAAACAAACATGATAAAAGATTTTTTCTTTACATCATTTGTTTGAATCAGCGATTTTCAACTAAATTAACATATTTTGAGGTTTATAATTTTAGGATGATGTTATCCAATGAAATTTACTGAAACTAATGAAAAGCAGTATTGAAGTTCTGAGACATAATTTACACGATAATGCTAATTAATACAGCAATGTAAATGCGTTTTTGTTTCAACCCTAAACTTACAGTAAAACGTTTAGAACGTAGTTGGGACGCAAGCCGACAGATGTGGCGGTCTACTTAACTTACAGTATAATATTGGTCACTGAATAGTGTTAACAACAACCGTAATTACTGATCCTAAATTTATCGATATAAATTAACTGAATTTTCTAGTAAATTCTGAATTTAAAATAAAGGAACATGTAATATTAATAGAACATGAGTTCGTTCGTTCGTTAATAGTTCTCCCGTGGTGAAGGGGCCCCTACGCACCACGTCCAAAAGCTCCCCGAGGGTATCCCATGGCGAAGGGGAGAAGTTTTGCAGCTTCACTTTTATAGAGGCTCCCCGAAGGGCGGAAGTCTGACTTGGCTTCGACATGACAACATCCATGCCCGCTGGCGGGATTCGAACCCGCAACCCGGCAATACAGCAATCAGACGGAAACGCATGTCCCTGACAGCTCGACCACCGGATCGGCGCAGAACAATAGTATATGGGAACATTGGTAAGAGAAACAAAATATTGGAGCATATACACACTATAATATTGTTATTTTGATGAAACAGATAATTCTGAGCGCAAGTGATATTTAAATTCTAAAAAAAACTGCGTAAATTGCTGAAAATAAGCGGAATGTAAAAAAATTTTGCCGTCTCAAAATTGTATTTTCATTATTGTTTATAAGTGTCGAATATTTAGCAATTTTACCATTACCCCCACAGTGTTTGTGCTCAGTATTTTTGCACGATATCTAAAATGTTACGAAATGTATTGCGTCAGTATAAAGGGTAATCATGACGGCACGGATTCAATCGTTCCAAGAGTCAAATGACTACAATAAACCACTTCTCCGCTTTTGATAGAATGCGGAATATTTCTAAAGATTCAGCTTCGCTCATTTCTTCACCTCCACTCCAATCAGGAACAGAGTTATGTATCTATAAACAAGAATAATAATGAAGGAAAGGATTGGAGTTGCTCTTCAATGGTTGAGTTGTTCTGCAAAGATGCTTAAATATGCATATTCTGTGTTCAGTTTGGAACTAATTCCATAACATCAAATCGGATAAATTAGATGCGTTTCTTTCAGGTCAGCCTAAACTAGTGATTTATATATACACCAGTTTAGATTTAGACCTGAGAAGAAAGAAACACCTTGCTTATCCGATCTAATTTTGTGGAAATCAGTTTCAATGTGAGTACCAAATATAGGTATTTCCCCAATCGCTACTCTATAACGGCTACGTTGTTTTATAATGTCGACATGGTGAAATTTCTAAATATTTTGTTTTAATATCGTTCATTGTTTATAAAAAATGTTTCAAAAGTGATTGTATTATGACTTATCCTACACCGTAAAACATAAAACACAAAAATCGATTTTGCAAAACTTTTTACAGCACTGTGAGTTTGAACAGCATCTTGTTGGGTAGGTACAAGAATTGTTTTTTAATGCATTCGATTTCAAATACTTGTGCAACAGTACACCCCTACCCTCTTTATAAATTAGATTGAGTTCAGGTAGTCAGGCTCATTGTCACAAAAAGATAAATGCGTTTCAATTTCCTTTTCAAAGTTATTCGTTGTTGAAAAAGATTACCATGAACTAGACCGAAATATCTTTTGGGGCATAACTAAAATAGAAATTTCATTTATAGGTCTCTTTTAATATTTAACAGTATTACTACATAAAGGTTTAGCTACGTATTAAATCCATTTCCTTTTCAAAGCTATTCGGTGTTGAAAAAGATTACCATGAACTAGACCGATATACCTTTTGGGGCATAACTAAAATAGAAATTTCATCTATAGGTCTCTTTTACAATTTAACAGTATTACTACATAAAGGTTTAGCAACGTGTTAAATCAACTAACTCAGTTCTTCAATTTATGCAAAATGCCATACATTGAAATATTTACGCAATTAAATTTTATCACCATCAACATCCCCAGTTTTTAAAAGCGTGTATATATAAAACTGCATTATATATATTTAGCGCAAATTGAAGATTTAACAATTGAGATTAGTTAGTCATTATAAAATTAAACTCTTAAATGAATTCTTGAAATATATTAAACAACTATAGTAATAAAGGAAATATTACTGATTACTCACCAACATTGTTTAAGAGTCATCATAATACTGTGTTCAAAAATTGTCAATCAGTTTTCAGTACATGCAATATACCACTGGTATTAGAAGGTGAAGAAAAATATGCATCTCATCAGTTCAAAACTATTTGAAACACCAGTTTAGATTTAAAAGAAGGTGAAACAACGTCTATTGTATCCAATCTAATGTTATGGAATTTAGTTTAAAACTGTGCAAAATATACATATTTCATCGCGACGTTACACAATATTCCAGACATGAACCAACAATTCCTGTGTTTCATCAGTTCTAACGAAACATCAGCGCCAGATAAACTGTACATACCTAAACGAATATACAGCTTGACGATCTATATATAAATAAAACAAATATCAGTTGGCGTGTTCAACGACAAATAAATTTTCAAAATAAAGTATTTTAAGGAAAAGTTTGGTAAAATCTCAAAACTATAGATTTAAAACATAAACTGGATGGATAATCCGTTTTTCGAAATTTTGCTGGCAATCGTACTCGTTGAAACAGACATAAAGGGTGTGTTCAAAAGTCAAGCCCGGTCAGACCGGTCGCACATTTGAGATGGTATTAGCGATTTGAATTCCCCAAAATGTTCCACTTTGTGACGTTTCAAACGTCCGATCCGCTCGGTCGGCAATCCTGAACACACCCAAAAACCTTGAATGAACGTCATCAGTGATTTTCAGTAACGTACCTTGATATTCTAATGTTAAGTAAGGCATGGATGTTGTAATGTTAAGCGCAGTGTGGTCCGCCCCTCTCTGGTGCGGTTGGAGCAACGTCCTAGGACGGTTAAATGGTTCACGTTCCTGGCTGATGTATAGGCGAATAATGGAAGTCAAGTGCCTGGCCATTTGATAAAAAAAGAGAAAAAATTCTAATGTTAGTCATGAGAGTTCAAGCGGAAATGTTTCTAGCCTTTTCTTGTCAAATGTGACTGCCATTCTATCCCACTGACGTCACTGGGATGGTGTGATCGTTTGGCAATTTAGAATCTTTGTGCAAGTAGTTGACATTTGGACATTGCCTCTTCACGGTTGCTTTTGAAGAAAAAATACGCAAAGTGCAAAAATTAATTTAATAATTTGCAAATATATAAATTCCGATAGCCTATATTTGAATTAATTTGACTATGGTAATTGAAAATGAGATTATTCAATATCAATGCAAGATTGGATTTTCCCTCTATTTGAAAATGCAAGATTTAGCATCGTCACTGATAATTAAAGCAAATATATTTAAAAAAAATCTGATGTGGGCAACACATGACTTTCCTTATATAATGTAATGAATTTACTACTTTTACAGTAAAAAAATAGTTTTTTCTTATAGTAGATACTAATATTCTTTCCAAGATATTGAATTTTCGACAATTGGTCGTCATTTTCATTGATTTGGCGTCATTTTTATCCATTTGGAGAGATTTTCGTTAATTTGGCAACATTTCAAAAAAGTCGCCAAGTTGGCGACATTCCGCCAAATTCGTCGCCAAAATCTCGCCAAGCGTTATGCACTAAGAAATAAGTTATTCTTACAGCAGATAAATGACTATTGGCGTTCAAATACAAAAGTATTACGCAAAGTATCTTTTTTCATGAATGGAACGAGCTAGATCCACGAGAATGATGTCACCCAATTTATCGCATGGTATTACATATAAGAAGTGAACATGTTTCTTAATAGGAAATTTTTTTTTTCATTTTATATGACTTTTTAATAATTTTTTTGAAAAATGTTCAATATCTAGAGAATGGTTCATGTTAGCGTTCTAAAACTTAAGTCAATCGTTTTCTAATGAAAAATGACATAAAAAATGTCTATTTGCGTAACTTTATTAGTGGTTTTGATTTTTTGACGATTTTTTCAAAATTTCATTCGAAAATTTAGAGGGGTTCTGAACATTCGATTGCGTATAAAAACAATAAGCTTCCAGTGTTTACGGATTGTGATTTCTGTACCAAATTTGGTTTGAATCGGTCCATTCGTTCGTCAATTATCGTCTCCACAGACTCACTGACACACACACACATACTTTCACACACACAGACATCACTTCAAAAATGTTTGATTCGTGATCAGGGATGCTTGAAACGTGCTCTCCCGTCGAAAACTTTATTTCGAATTTTCGACCCCGTCACAATACTTTCCTTATACATTATGTATATAAGGAAAGTAATTATACAAGTAAATACATAATTTTTATTTCGTAAAAAATACGAAAATTTTCTGTGTATTAGTAACTCCTCTCAAAGTTTTTTTTAACCGTGATGTAAAGTCGCTCGTTGCTGACGCAACCGCCATTTTTATTTCCAATCGGTCTAGGCAGTTATCGTCTGCATGCACTATATCAATGGTGTGCGCATGTTACATGGCTAATATTTGATGCGCAACTTAACGGTAAAATAGGGGCTTCTGCTTTCAAAAAATTGCAGCAAGCATTCAAGAAAATAGTTTTCCCGGCCTTCCAAACAGATACTTTATACCTTTCTGGTAGGTCGGGCTGTCTGGGTCGAAGAAGGAGAAGAAAATACCATGAAAAGCCATATATTCAACTGGGAGTAAAGATAGTCTCTGTTGTGCTAGCCTGTATATTTAGGAACCTTATCACTAATGACGAAATTCTACTCTACTGACGTCAAAGCAAACAACTTTTTTATTCGTTGCCATGCCGACAGATCGGAGGTTCAAATTTTAACTGTGAATATCTGCAACCAACGTAATTGATATTTCTTTACACCTCAAAAGGTTATATACGAAACGTGGAGAAAAATAATTGAAATAAATTAAATATCAATAAATATAAACATTCACTATTCACTGAGTTCACTTTCAAGTACGGAACGAATTTTATTTTGATAGGATGCCAGTTAAAGTAAAGACATTATTTCCTTCGTTGGATCCCTTAATTGAGTGTGCATAAATACTCCATGCGTTAAATAGTTCCTCACACGCTAAAAATAAATAACCTTCTGAATGAAAAGCTATATTTTACATTTTATACAGCATGTTTATTCTTAGGCATTCAAATGTGAAAAAAAATATGAACTAGTGGTATTCAGTGAATAATTTCCTTACATTCATAATATAATAGGAATAGGATACATACGTAGTATATAGAGAAAGTATTGTGATGGGGTCGAAAATTCGAATTCGAGTTTAAGACGGAATGTCACGTTTCCGGGACTCAAATCTGACAATTTTGAAGTGGTATCTTCGTGTATATGTGTATCCGCGTGTGTATATATTGCGCAGGTGTGTGTATTTGATGTGTGTGTGCGTGTTTATGTGAGCGTGTACTTGTTTGTGTGCATGTACGTACTTGTGTGCGCGTGCTTGTGTGTTTGCTTGTATGTATGTAAGTGCGTGTTTATGTGTGTATGCACTTATGTACGTGTTTGTATGTACGCTTATGCATGCGCGTGTACGCTTGTTTCTGTACGCCCCTTGTGTCTGCAAGTATGCGTGCAGGCGTGTGTGCGTATGTGTGTGTATGTATGCGTGTGCTGTGTGTGTATGTATGCGCGTGATGTGTGTGTATGTATGCGCGTGCTGTGTGTATGCGCGTGCTGTGTGTGTGTGTATGCGCGTGCTGTGTGTGTGCATGCGCGTGTGGACATGTACGTACCCGTGTGTGCGTTTGTATGTGGGCTTGTACGTACGTGTGTGTATATGTGCCTGTGTGTGTAAGTATGTATGCATGTATTCACGTGTATGAATGCAAGTGCCTGTGTGTGTGTGTCAGTGCTTGAATGCATACATGTACGTGCGAATTTGTGTACATGTATGCGTATGTGATTATGAATGTGTATGCGTGCGTGTTTGAGCGTGTGCTTGTGTGCGCGTTTGTATGTGTTGTTGTTGAAACCCAGACCGTCCGACCTACCAGAAAGGTGTAAGGTAACTGTTTGGACGGTCGGGAAGTGCCACCCAATTAAACCGGAACCCAGTTGGGGAGGCATCCACAGGGACCGTACCCTCCTTCCCCTACCACCAACCTCTCGGAAGGACTTTCGGACCCACATGTTTAACGTGATCGTACTCCGCATGAACACGGCGGCAGTTTTGGCAGTGGCTGGCGTTTGTATGTGTGTGCGAGCGCGCATTTGCATGTGTGTGTGCATTTGTATGTGTGGGTGTGTGCGTTTGTATGCGTTTGTATATGTATGTGTGTTCGTTTGTATGTGTGTGTGTGTGCGTTTGATTGTGTGTGTGTGTGTGTGTGTGCGTGCGTGTATGTACGTGTGTGATATCTCACAAACCTATAGGGCGTTTCGAATGTAATTTGGTACGATTCTTATAATTAATGAATATAAGAATCCCATTCAATTTAAACACAATCTAATATTAGAAATACCCTTATGTTTGAATGAATTCTACAATAAATAAATAAGCATTTCAAAGGTATTTTATTAGAAAGTGGATGACATAAATTTTAGAATGCTAGCATGAACCGTTCTCGAGGTATTGCATGTTTTCAAATAAGTTTTAGAAATAATTACATAAATTTAAATTAGTATTATAAAATATGCTTACTTTCTATATCCAATACTATGCAGTGAATATTCTCGTGGGCTTAGTTTGTTTCTACACTAGTTTCGTGCGAGGAGCTATTTTTTGTAAAATGTTTCATATAGACACCAAAGCAATCGTCGTCGTTTATTTTGGGATATTAACGAAATATCGATTGAATTTTGATGAAAATTTTGCACGTGATATGAATAAATCTTTTCCGTTTGAACTCATAATTTGCTTAAAGCGCCCAATATCTATTTAAGTACTATTCATTCAATACAAAAAACATTGTGCTATGGATTTTGGACACCATTATTTGGCTGTAAAAGAAGTAAAACATCAATATGTAGAGATAATCGTATGCTGTCCATATCAGATTTTTTTATTGGGAAAGGCAGATCGTAAAAATTTATGAATTGATAGCTAAACATACTTTGTTTTCCAAGCATTAATCTAACTAGTTTTAGGCTAGTTAACCAATAACCTGGCAAAAGAAATAAAACACTTTAGACTGGCTAGTTGGCTCTCTATTCATGTAGTTACAGTGACGACCATACTTACTTATTTAAGGCTTACTCTACATTATCCTCCATCAGAATTCAGTTAGAAGTGTTGTTGTTGAGACCCAGACCGTCCGACCTACCAGAAAAGTGTAAGGCAACTGTTTGGACGGCCGGGAAGTCAGTTGGAAGTGTGTATAACCTTTCGTTATTACATATTTCCCTCAGTTTTTATTATAATTTATGCTTATTTTAAATTGGTAACTCTGAATATTTCGGTTAGATAGACCAATCACCGAGCCAAGTAACATTTCTGCTATCCTGCGATGGAAACAGGATAACGTTTAGGATTGCAAGTAAGTTAGATGATACATTGGGTGGCTGGAAGGCTAGATGGTTAAAGAGGTAGACTGTGAAAGGAAGTTGATAATCTAAGTTGGAATCTAAGTTGATAATCTGTACAATAGAGTACTTACTGATCAAGGTTCATTAAATTGCCATGAGTCCGATAGAAGCAACATACTCTACAATGGCACTCAAACAAAAATACTCTACAATGTACTAAACTAATATATACTGTACTATATTATCACTCATCTTTATTTTTCTCACAATACACAAAATAAAAAATCTGATGTGGGCAATACATGACTTCCCTTATATAATGTAATGAATTTACTACTTTTACAGTAAAAAAAATAGGTTTTTCTTAAGTAGATACTAATATTCTTTCCAAGATATTAAATGTTCGACAATTAGTCGTCATTTACATTGATTTGTCGTCATTTTTATCCATTTGGCGAGATTTTAGTTAATTTGGCAACATTTCAAATAAGTCGCCAAGTTGGCGACCTTCAGCCAAATTCGTTGCCAAAATCTCGCCAAGCGTTATGCACTAAGAAATAAGTTATTCTTACAGCAGATAAATGACTATGACGTTCAAATACAAAAGAATTATTGAAGGTATCTTTTTTCATGAATGGAACGAGCCAGATCCACGAGAATGATGTCACTCAATTTATCGCATGGTATTACATATGAAAAGTGAACATGTTTCTCAATAGGAAATATTTTTATTTTTATTTTATAAGACTTTTTGATAATTTTTTTGAAAAATGTTCAATATCTCGAGAACGGTTCATGTTAGCGTACTAAAATTTATGTCAATCGTTTTCTAATGAAAAATTACATAAGAAATGTCTATTTGCGTAACTTTATTTGTGGTTTTGATTTTTTGACGATTTTTTCAAAATTTCATTCGAAAATTTAGGAGGGTTTTGAACATTCGATTGCGTATAAAAACTATAAGCTTCCAGTGTTTACGGATTGTGATTTTTGTACTAAATTTGGTTCGAATCGGTCTATTCGTTCGTCAGTTATCGTCTCCACAGGCTCACTGACACGCACACACACACACACACACACACACACACAGAAATCACTTCAAAAATGTTTGATTCGTGATCAGGGATGCTTGAAACGTGCTCTCCCGTCGAAAACTCGAATTCGAATTTTCGACCACGTCACAATACTTTCCTTATACATTATGTATATAAGGAAAGTAATAAACGGAAATTATTGTTATAAATCAAAAATCCTATACTATAATTTTTATTGATTGGTATGTTTTCAGACTAATTATCATAGTTGTAGCTCTGTGAGTGTGAGTAATATACCTCTCAAACAAATTGAGGTAGTTAGATGACATTTACGATTATTTCAAATGGTAAATATAAGAAATCTATTCACTTTCGGACAAAAACGTTCAAGGTAGAAACTAAAATTTTTTTCAACATTTATTTCAAAAATTTATTAAAAGAAAGAAATTATTTTAAGAAATTTCCCAACTATGCTAGTTTAAAACGTTTTCAAGATATCTTATTCATTTATTTCTGAATTTAGGCAAGATGGCGTCATTTAAGACTCTGCCGAGACAACAAATAAGGAAAGACGGTATGTGAAAATTACAATTTTTACTCACTTTTTCGTGTCATGTTTTGTATTGTATTACTTGATTTAATGAAAATAAAATCATTCTCAGGTCAAAAATAAGTCTGTAAGGAAATTTATGTACTGATTTATGTGCTGGCCACAAGAAATTTTTATGGTTAAAAATATTTTATTTTTTTTCTCTTGATCAACATGAGTATCGTATTCAACTTTTTACTTTCCTTATATACATAATGTATAAGGAAAGTATTGTGACGGGGTCGAAAATTCGAATTCGAGTTTTCGACGGGAAAGCACGTTTCAAGCATCCCTGATCACGAATCAAACATTTTTGAAGTGATGTCTGTGTGTGTGTGTGTGTGTGTGTGTGTGTGTGTGTGAAAGTATGTGTGTGTGTGTGTCAGTGAGACTGTGGAGACGATAACTGACGAACGAATGGTCCGATTCGAGCCAAATTTGGTACAAAAATCACAATCCGTAAACACTGGAAGCCTATTGTTTTTATACGCAATCGAATGTTCAGAATCCCCCTAAATTTTCAAATAAAATTTTGAAAAAATCGTCAAAAAATCAAAACCACTAATAAAGTTACGCAAATATACATTTCTTATGTAATTTTTCATTAGAAAACGATTGACTTAAATTTTAGAACGCTAACATGAACAATTCTCGAGATATTGTACATTTTTCAAAAAAATTATCACAAAGTCATATAAAATAAAAAAAAATATTTCCTATTGAGGAACATGCTCACTTTTCACATGTAATACCATAGTTCCCGGCCACACACTTGCTACAGTAAACCGTCGGGTCTGTCGTGTGGTCTGGGTTTTCAACACTTCAACATGTAATACCATGCGATAAATTGAGTGATATCATTCTCGTGGATCTAGCTCGTTTCATTCATGAAAAAAGATACTTTGACTAATACTTTTGTATTTGAACGCCAATAGTCATTTATCTGCTGTAAGAATAACTTATTTCTTAGTGCATAACGCTTGGCGAGATTTTGGCGACGAATTTGGCGGAATGTCGCCAACTTGGCGACTTTTTTTAAATGTTGCCAAATTAACGAAAATTCGCCAAATGGATAAAAATGACGGTAAATCAATGAAAATGACGACTAATTGTCAAAAATTCAATATCTTGAAAATAATATTAGTATCTACTATAAGAAAAACCTATTTTTTTTTACTGTAAAAGTAGTAAATTCATCACATTATATAAGGAAAGTCATGTGTTGCCCAGATCAGATTTTTTATAAATGTAATAGACCAACTTATTTAACCAATAAACCTAATTAAAATATGAAAGAGAATAATAAACAGCGGTATCTTACTTTTCCTATATATGTATGACATCTGTAGGGAAATTAAAATATATCATATAAAAAACAAATCACTTTTGCTTTTAAATAGATTAATAAGATTTGCTTTTATATAGATTAATAGGATTTTGCTTTAAAATAGATTAATAATATGTTTTTAAATAAATAAAAATTTATTCGTTGCATTTTAATCGATTCGTTGCAGTTTAATCGATTAACTGCGTGAGATTAATTCTTTCATGTGACAAATATTGTCTAGATCATTAAAAATAACTGCTAAATACATAATGTTTAGAAGTAAAATATCACATTATTTTATTTTCTACAATGTATTTATCTCTGGACACAAAATCAAACGAGAAAAAGTGCAAATTGAGTTAAACAGTTTTTCACAGTTATGTATAGCGAGAAATGCAGTTAAGTACATTTCACAATTTGAAGATAAAATTTATGTTTATTAAGTTGAAATTAGTTTAATCGCAATAAATTGAATATTCACTTTCACAGGATTTTCGGTTTGAAATTGCTGTTTCACTTTTTTATAACATAAGTCGGTAATATTTTTTATGATACCAACTCGTTCAACTTTTTCGAAACAAAAATATATTGAATCTGGGTTTCTTTATTATATTAAAAAAAATGATGACTTTCATTCTCTTTTACACCATCGTTAAAGTATACCCTGTTTCAGAAAAAAAGTAGGATTTTTAAATTCAGAAATTTAAAATCCCGATTTTTACAAATAGAGATTTGAAATTTTAAATATAAAATTGTAAAAGTAAAGCATTCCTCGAATAAAATCACGTTTCTACAATAATAACATCTAAAGTTAGCAACTAAGATTTTAATTTTACTTAAAAATAAATTCACATTGAAGCGGCCGTAAAACAAATTGCCAGGGGTGGCCTTTTTAAATATTAGCTTTTTAAAAAGGGGGCGGTGAGAGAAGGGAGCAGGGCAACCAAAAGAAGAGGATTCAACCAGGGGGGACGGGGCCTTGTGCAAAATAGTTTTTTTTTCTATCTCAGTGAATCTTGCTCCGTTTTGGATACAATTTTCACATTGCATTTTGTACTCTGTCATGGATCCACTCAACCTTTTTTCGCTAAACTTTGACCCAAATTTATTGCTTTAAGACTTTTGCACCCGCTCAAGAATGGCGACGGGATGTTTTTGCCCCACTATGCGGCCCTCAAAACTTTCCAAAGAACTGATTGCCAGATATAATATCTACATATTGCTAGTTATATTACTCAATATATTGCTAGATATATTACTAGATATAAGATCTACATTTTTCTCCTTCATTTTACGCCTCACCCCAACCACAACATAGCCTCCAACTTTTAAACTGCAACAACAAAGGAACGGATAATGAAACAATGACTCAAATGTCGATTCCATCCAAGCACCCCACTTCCGTCAAGCTAATTATATCCATTCTTTGGAACAAAGACTCAGGGAGTTGCATTTTTATCTAATTACGGCCGTAAATATTTGAGGACGCCCAGGGAAACCTTTCCAGTAAAACCGCAGGGAGTCTGAAATAAAACGATCCATTTTAATTCCGAAAATTAATTTTCGAAGCTCATTAAATCGTCAAAGATCCCGACGAGTTCTAATGAAAATCGGAACTTAGAAGTGGTTCATGAATTTGTAACTACTTGTAAATATTTGTGTCCCAAAACGACACTCGAATCGAGATTAAAATTTTGTTTAGTGTATACTTCCGTTTTTCGCGAAACTTTAATCTAAAGGTACTAAAGTTACTTTGAAAATGACCTAAAGGTACTACAAAAATGACATAAACGCACTTGAATATTTAACGCTTTTGTGTCCATAAACAAAAAACTTCGCTTAAAAGAACTCATCCTCAAAGTCAGAGTTGAGCACGGACCAATGTACCTTATATACTCACCCATATAGAATAGGCCATACTTGCGATGTACAAAGAAAACTCATCCTCAAAGTCAGAGTTGAGCACGGACCAATGTACCTTATACGCTCACCCATATAGAATAGCCGATACTTGCAATGTACAAAGAAAACTCAACCTCAAAGTCAGAGTTGAGCACGGACCGATGTACCTTATACGCTCACCCATATAGAATAGCCGATACTTGCAATGTAGAGAGAAAACTCATCCTCAAAGTCAGAGTCAGCACGGACCGATGTACCTTATACGCTCACCCATATAGAATAGCCGATACTTGCAATGTAGAAAGAAAACTCATCCTCAAAGTCAGAGTTAAGCACGGGCCGATGTACCATATACGCTCACCCATATAGAATAGTCGATACTTGCAATGTAGAAAGAAAACTCATCCTCAAAGTCAGAGTTAAGCACGGGCCGATGTACCATATACGCTCACCCATATAGAATAGCCGATACTTGCAATGTAGAAAGAAAACTCATCCTCAAAGTCAGAGTTAAGCACGGTCCGATGTACCATATACGCTCACCCATATAGAATAGCCGATACTTGCAATGTAGAGAGAAAAGTCATCCTCAAAGTCAGAGTCAGCACGGACCGATGTACCTTATACGCTCACCCATATAGAATAGCCGATACTTGCAATGTAGAAAGAAAACTCATCCTCAAAGTCAGAGTTAAGCACGGGCCGATGTACCGTATACGCTCACCCATATAGAATAGCCGATACCTGCAATGCAGAAAGAAAGCTCATCCTCAAAGTCAGAGGTAAGCACGGGTCGATGTACCATATACGCTCACCCATATAGAATAGCCGATACTTGCAATGTAGAAAGAAAACTCATCCTCAAAGTCAGAGTTAAGCACGGGCCGATGTACCATATACGCTCACCCATATAGAATAGCCGATACTTGCAATGTAGAAAGAAAACTCATCCTCAAAGTCAGAGTTAAGCACGGGCCGATGTACCATATACGCTCACCCATATAGAATAGCCGATACTTGCAATGTAGAAAGAAAACTCATCCTCAAAGTCAGAGTTAAGCACGGGCCGATGTACCATATACGCTCACCCATATAGAATAGCCGATACTTGCAATGTAGAAAGAAAACTCATCCTCAAAGTCAGAGTTGAGCACGGACCAATGTACCTTATACGCTCACGTATATAGAATAGCCGATACTTGCAATGTACAAAGAAAACTCATCCTCAAAGTCAGAGTTAAACACGGACAGATGTACCTTATACGCTCACCCATATAGAATAGCCGATACTTGCAATGTACAAAGAAAACCCATCCTCAAAGTCAGAGTTAAGCACGGGCCGATGTACCATATACACTCACCCATATAGAATAGCCGATACTTGCAATGTAAAAAGAAAACTCATCCTCAAAGTCAGAGTTAAGCACGGGCCGATGTACCATATACGCTCACCCATATAGAATAGCCGATACTTGCAATGTAGAAAGAAAACTCATCTTCAAAGTCAGATTTAAGCACGGGCCGATGTACCATATACGCTCACCCATATAGAATAGCCGATACTTGCAATGTAGAAAGAAAACTCATCCTCAAAGTCAGAGTTAAGCACGGACCGATGTACCTTATACGCTCACCCATATAGAATAGCCGATATTTGCAATGTAAAAAGTAAACTCATCCTCAAAGTCAGAGTTAAGCACGGACCGATGTACCTTATACGCTCACCCATATAGAATAGCCGATACTTGCAATGTAGAAAGAAAACTCATCCTCAAAGTTAGAGTTAAGCACGGGTCGATGTACCATATACGCTCACCCATATAGAATAGCCGATACTTGCAATGTAGAAAGAAAACTCATCCTCAAAGTCAGAGTTAAGCGCGGGCCGATGTACCTTATACGCTCACCCATATAGAATAGCCGATACTTGCAATGTAGAAAGAAAACTCATCCTCAAAGTCAGAGTTAAGCACGGACCGATGTACCTTATACGCTCACCCATATAGAATAGCCGATACTTGCAATGTAGAAATAAAACTCATCCTCAAAGTCAGAGTTAAGCACGGACCGATGTACCTTATACGCTCACCCATATAGAATAGCCGATACTTGCAATGTGGAAAGAAAACTCATCCTCAAAATCAGAGTTAAGCACGGGCCGATGTACCATATACGCTCACCCATATAGAATAGCCGATACTTGCAATGTAGAAAGAAAACTCATCCTCAAAGTCAGAGTTGAGCACGGACCAATGTACCTTATACGCTCACCCATATAGAATAGCCGATACTTGCAATGTACAAAGAAAACTAATCCTCAAAGTCAGAGTTAAGCACGGACCGATGTACCTTATACGCTCACCCATATAGAATAGCCGATACTTGCAATGTAGAAAGAAAACTCATCCTCAAAGTCAGAGTTAAGCACGGACCGATGTACCTTATACGCTCACCCATATAGAATAGCCGATACTTGCAATGTAGAAAGAAAACTCATCCTCAAAATCAGAGTTAAGCACGGGCCGATGTACCATATACGCTCACCCATATAGAATAGCCGATACTTGCAATGTAGAAAGAAAACTCATCCTCAAAGTCAGAGTTGAGCACGGACCAATGTACCTTATACGCTCACCCATATAGAATAGCCGATACTTGCAATGTACAAAGAAAACTAATCCTCAAAGTCAGAGTTAAGCACGGACCGATGTACCTTATACGCTCACCCATATAGAATAGCCGATACTTGCAATGTAGAAAGAAAACTCATCCTCAAAGTCAGAGTTAAGCACTGACCGATGTACCTTATACGCTCACCCATATAGAATAGCCGATACTTGCAATGTAGAAAGAAAACTCATCCTCAAAGTCAGAGTTAAGCACGGGCCGATGTACCATATACGCTCACCCATATAGAATAGCCGATACTTGCAATGTAGAAAGAAAACTCATCCTCAAAGTCAGAGTTAAGCACGGGCCGATGTACCATATACGCTCACCCATATAAAATAGCCGATACTTGCAATGTAGATAGAAAACTCATCCTCAAAATCAGAGTTAAGCACGGGCCGATGTACCTTGTACGCTCACCCATATAGAATAGCCGATACTTGCAATGTAGAAAGAAAACTCATCCTCAAAGTCAGAGTTAAGCACGGGCCGATGTACCATATACGCTCACACATATAGAATAGCCGATACTTGCAATGTAGAAAGAAAACTCATCCTCAAAGTCAGAGTTAAGCACGGGCCGATGTACCTTATACGCTCACCCATATATAATAGCCGATACTTGCAATGTAGAAAGAAAACTCATCCTCAAAATCAGAGTTAAGCACGGGCCGATGTACCATATACGCTCACCCATATAGAATAGCCGATACTTGCAATGTAGAAAGAAAACTCATCCTCAAAGTCAGTGTTGAGCACGGACCAATGTACCTTATACGCTCACCCATATAGAATAGCCGATATTTGCAATGTACAAAGAAAACTAATCCTCAAAGTCAGAGTTAAGCACGGACCGATGTACCTTATACGCTCACCCATATAGAATAGCCGATACTTGCAATGTAGAAAGAAAACTCATCCTCAAAATCAGAGTTAAGCACGGGCCGATGTACCATATACGCTCACCCATATAGAATAGCCGATACTTGCAATGTAGAAAGAAAACTCATCCTCAAAGTCAGAGTTGAGCACGGACCAATGTACCTTATACGCTCACCCATATAGAATAGCCGATACTTGCAATTTACAAAGAAAACTAATCCTCAAAGTCAGAGTTAAGCACGGACCGATGTACCTTATACGCTCACCCATATAGAATAGCCGATACTTGCAATGTAGAAAGAAAACTCATCCTCAAAGTCAGAGTTAAGCACGGACCGATGTACCTTATACGCTCACCCATATAGAATAGCCGATACTTGCAATGTAGAAAGAAAACTCATCCTCAAAGTCAGAGTTAAGCACGGGCCGATGTACCATATACGCTCACCCATATAGAATAGCCGATACTTGCAATGTAGAAAGAAAACTCATCCTCAAAGTCAGAGTTAAGCACGGGCCGATGTACCATATACGCTCACCCATATAAAATAGCCGATACTTGCAATGTAGAAAGAAAACTCATCCTCAAAATCAGAGTTAAGCACGGGCCGATGTACCATGTACGCTCACCCATATAGAATAGCCGATACTTGCAATGTAGAAAGAAAACTCATCCTCAAAGTCAGAGTTAAGCACGGGCCGATGTACCATATACGCTCACCCATATAGAATAGCCGATACTTGCAATGTAGAAAGAAAACTCATCCTCAAAATCAGAGTTAAGCACGGGCCGATGTACCATATACGCTCACCCATATAGAATAGCCGATACTTGCAATGTAGAAAGAAAACTCATCTTCAAAGTCAGATTTAAGCACGGGCCGATGTACCATATACGCTCACCCATTTAGAATAGCCGATACTTGCAATGTAGAAAGAAAACTCATCCTCAAAGTCAGAGTTAAGCACGGACCGATGTACCTTATACGCTCACCCATATAGAATAGCCGATATTTGCAATGTAAAAAGTAAACTCATCCTCAAAGTCAGAGTTAAGCACGGGTCGATGTACCATATACGCTCACCCATATAGAATAGCCGATACTTGCAATGTAGAAAGAAAACTCATCCTCAAAGTCAGAGTTAAGCGCGGGCCGATGTACCTTATACGCTCACCCATATAGAATAGCCGATACTTGCAATGTAGAAAGAAAACTCATCCTCAAAGTCAGAGTTAAGCACGGACCGATGTACCTTATACGCTCACCCATATAGAATAGCCGATACTTGCAATGTAGAAATAAAACTCATCCTCAAAGTCAGAGTTAAGCACGGACCGATGTACCTTATACGCTCACCCATATAGAATAGCCGATACTTGCAATGTGGAAAGAAAACTCATCCTCAAAATCAGAGTTAAGCACGGGCCGATGTACCATATACGCTCACCCATATAGAATAGCCGATACTTGCAATGTAGAAAGAAAACTCATCCTCAAAGTCAGAGTTGAGCACGGACCAATGTACCTTATACGCTCACCCATATAGAATAGCCGATACTTGCAATGTACAAAGAAAACTAATCCTCAAAGTCAGAGTTAAGCACGGACCGATGTACCTTATACGCTCACCCATATAGAATAGCCGATACTTGCAATGTAGAAAGAAAACTCATCCTCAAAGTCAGAGTTAAGCACGGACCGATGTACCTTATACGCTCACCCATATAGAATAGCCGATACTTGCAATGTAGAAAGAAAACTCATCCTCAAAATCAGAGTTAAGCACGGGCCGATGTACCATATACGCTCACCCATATAGAATAGCCGATACTTGCAATGTAGAAAGAAAACTCATCCTCAAAGTCAGAGTTGAGCACGGACCAATGTACCTTATACGCTCACCCATATAGAATAGCCGATACTTGCAATGTACAAAGAAAACTAATCCTCAAAGTCAGAGTTAAGCACGGACCGATGTACCTTATACGCTCACCCATATAGAATAGCCGATACTTGCAATGTAGAAAGAAAACTCATCCTCAAAGTCAGAGTTAAGCACTGACCGATGTACCTTATACGCTCACCCATATAGAATAGCCGATACTTGCAATGTAGAAAGAAAACTCATCCTCAAAGTCAGAGTTAAGCACGGGCCGATGTACCATATACGCTCACCCATATAGAATAGCCGATACTTGCAATGTAGAAAGAAAACTCATCCTCAAAGTCAGAGTTAAGCACGGGCCGATGTACCATATACGCTCACCCATATAAAATAGCCGATACTTGCAATGTAGATAGAAAACTCATCCTCAAAATCAGAGTTAAGCACGGGCCGATGTACCTTGTACGCTCACCCATATAGAATAGCCGATACTTGCAATGTAGAAAGAAAACTCATCCTCAAAGTCAGAGTTAAGCACGGGCCGATGTACCATATACGCTCACACATATAGAATAGCCGATACTTGCAATGTAGAAAGAAAACTCATCCTCAAAGTCAGAGTTAAGCACGGGCCGATGTACCTTATACGCTCACCCATATATAATAGCCGATACTTGCAATGTAGAAAGAAAACTCATCCTCAAAATCAGAGTTAAGCACGGGCCGATGTACCATATACGCTCACCCATATAGAATAGCCGATACTTGCAATGTAGAAAGAAAACTCATCCTCAAAGTCAGTGTTGAGCACGGACCAATGTACCTTATACGCTCACCCATATAGAATAGCCGATATTTGCAATGTACAAAGAAAACTAATCCTCAAAGTCAGAGTTAAGCACGGACCGATGTACCTTATACGCTCACCCATATAGAATAGCCGATACTTGCAATGTAGAAAGAAAACTCATCCTCAAAATCAGAGTTAAGCACGGGCCGATGTACCATATACGCTCACCCATATAGAATAGCCGATACTTGCAATGTAGAAAGAAAACTCATCCTCAAAGTCAGAGTTGAGCACGGACCAATGTACCTTATACGCTCACCCATATAGAATAGCCGATACTTGCAATTTACAAAGAAAACTAATCCTCAAAGTCAGAGTTAAGCACGGACCGATGTACCTTATACGCTCACCCATATAGAATAGCCGATACTTGCAATGTAGAAAGAAAACTCATCCTCAAAGTCAGAGTTAAGCACGGACCGATGTACCTTATACGCTCACCCATATAGAATAGCCGATACTTGCAATGTAGAAAGAAAACTCATCCTCAAAGTCAGAGTTAAGCACGGGCCGATGTACCATATACGCTCACCCATATAGAATAGCCGATACTTGCAATGTAGAAAGAAAACTCATCCTCAAAGTCAGAGTTAAGCACGGGCCGATGTACCATATACGCTCACCCATATAAAATAGCCGATACTTGCAATGTAGAAAGAAAACTCATCCTCAAAATCAGAGTTAAGCACGGGCCGATGTACCATGTACGCTCACCCATATAGAATAGCCGATACTTGCAATGTAGAAAGAAAACTCATCCTCAAAGTCAGAGTTAAGCACGGGCCGATGTACCATATACGCTCACCCATATAGAATAGCCGATACTTGCAATGTAGAAAGAAAACTCATCCTCAAAATCAGAGTTAAGCACGGGCCGATGTACCATATACGCTCACCCATATAGAATAGCCGATACTTGTAATGTAGAAAGAAAACTCATCCTCAAAGTCAGAGTTGAGCATGGACCAATGTACCTTATACGCTCACCCATATAGAATAGCTGATACTTGCAATGTACAAAGAAAACTCATCCTCAAAATCTGAATTGAGCACGGACCAATGTACCTTATACGCTCACCCATATATAATAGCCGATACTTGCAATGTAGAAAGAAAACTCATCCTCAAAGTCAGAGTTGAGCACGGACCGATGTACCTTATACGCTCACCCATATAGAATAGCCGATACTTGCAATGTAGAAAGAAAACTCATCCTCAAAGTCAGAGTTGAGCACGGACCGATGTACCATATACGCTCACCCATATATAATAGCCGATACTTGCAATGTAGAAAGAAAACTCATCCTCAAAGTCAGAGTTGAGCATGGACCAATGTACCTTATACGCTCACCCATATAGAATAGCTGATACTTGCAATGTACAAAGAAAACTCATCCTCAAAATCTGAATTGAGCACGGACCAATGTACCTTATACGCTCACCCATATATAATAGCCGATACTTGCAATGTAGAAAGAAAACTCATCCTCAAAGTCAGAGTTAAGCACGGGCCGATGTACCATATACGCTCACCCATATAGAATAGCCGATACTTGCAATGTAGAAAGAAAACTCATCCTCAAAATCAGAGTTAAGCACGGGCCGATGTACCATATACGCTCACCCATATAGAATAGCCGATACTTGCAATGTAGAAAGAAAACTCATCCTCAAAGTCAGAGTTGAGCATGGACCAATGTACCTTATACGCTCACCCATATAGAATAGCTGATACTTGCAATGTACAAAGAAAACTCATCCTCAAAATCTGAATTGAGCACGGACCAATGTACCTTATACGCTCACCCATATATAATAGCCGATACTTGCAATGTAGAAAGAAAACTCATCCTCAAAGTCAGAGTTGAGCACGGACCGATGTACCTTATACGCTCACCCATATAGAATAGCCTATACTTGCAATGCAGAATGAAAATTTTCATACGAACTTCTGGGACGACAAACAAATTCACTTTTACCACGGACCGGCCACTCAAACGGCGACTGTAAACCCTTGGACCAGTCGAGTGGTCTGGGTCTTCGACTCTTACCATTGAGCCATATTTAAATTTCTTAAGTACAAAGCTCAAGCTATACGCCAGTGTTTCGAGTTTCATAAAATTGTAGCAAACAACAAATTATCTTGTTTCCATTTGTTACAAACACCTGTACGAGCTTCACGGTATATTGACAGTCCCCGACGAAAAACAACATTTACAAACAATCATTGTTATTATTTAAAGGTTGGGGGGCATTTCACTTTAGTGACAAATTAAATGACCTTGGCAACATATATGGGAAATATCGCCAGCTTGGAGACTTTTGCCGAATTCAGGACACTTCTATAATTTTTTAGACTAGTTACCAACTTCATCAGTTACAAGGTTTTTTCTGAACTTTCCACAGAGGGTAAATAAGATGGACATTCTTCGATTTGAAGTTATTTATGAGTTAGAGGTCTGCACGGGCTCAAGTCTGCCCAGCAGGTTTTGGTCTGGCCTGGCCCGACCCGTGATCCAAGCCGTAAGTTTGAATTCTCAAACACTATATCGGGCCGGGCCGTACTTGGGTTTAAATTTTAAAAGTGGATCCAGCCAGGCTGAACATATTCGATTTTAAAAATGTTTTAACTGAATTTTAATAGAGTACATGGAATAACCGTAATTACTTGAATACAAATTGTTTCGGACGGACCGGGCCGAAAACCAATGGTCTTGGGGTTGGGCCGGGATCGGATTCTGAATCTGTAAATTTCTTCAGGCTCGGGCCTGGTTTAAGCACTGGTTCTGTCGGGTAGGGCCAGGTGAACATCTAAAATTTGGGCTCGAGTAGACCTCTAATTGCAGTGATACATACAAGTAAAAAGTAAATTGTGAATAAGTTAAGGTCTTGATAATCTAATCTACTTTGCAAATCAATTGAACATTTAATTTCAGTTTATTTTACTTGACAGTTATTATGTGAACTTGTAAGATTGCTAGATACTCATCGGCTATATACTGTCCCTGTCGACGATTATCAATGCCTTTAATAAAGAGTTAGTTATCAAAAAATTCAAACTCGGTCTTGTATCCTGCTAATACACCTGAGATTTCAGAGCCTGTTTTACAACACTTTATAGGTATTCCCTGCTCCATGTTTATGAGCGCATAATAAGCCCGAAACCGGTCAATTAATGTTGATGTTTTTAATCGGACAGCAATCTTTGAATTCAATAAACACATCTACAGTCATAGTGTAATTAGGTGAATTGGTCTCGAATTAAGTCCTTGGGAAACCAGGATTCACGTAGACAGTTTTATATGGGGATTTATGATATATAGCAGGTGAGGCAAAGGCATCAGACTGCAAAACGTCAATGCATTGCATCCCTGACTTGAGAGGTCAGCAAATGCCATAAATAAGGGGGCTACGAGTACAAGTTAGGTCGATCCAGATCAGGTATTTGAGGCTAAAGGAAAAACCATGGGATTGGTTAAAAAGTTAAACCATTATGAAGTTTTACCGCGTCGCCCTGAGGTCAACCAATGGTAGCCGAAGAGGCGTATCGGACCTCAGGTAATAAAAAAAAGATGGCAACCGAGAGAAGGCTCTACAGATTCAGAGATCATTCAGAAAACATATTTAGATGAGATGAGTAGTAGTAACAGTTACAGTAAGAAATTCAGAGTATTGTAGTGAGAGATGAAAGAGATCATTCAGAATAATGTAGTGACAGTAACATTCAGAGTAATGTAGTAGTAGATCAGAGTTAGAATAAGAGAGAGATGAGTAACAGTGACAGGCTACCACAGTAAGAAGGAAGATGCCCATTGAAATAGTCATGAAGTTACGCGCATGCTGTGATGATGTTGTTGTTGAGACCCAGACCGTCCGACCTACCAGAAAGGTGTAAGGTAACTGTTTGGGCGTCCGGGAAGAGCCACCCAATTTAGACCGGAATCCAGTGGGGGATGCATCCACAGGGACCGTACCCTCCTTCCCCTACCGCCAACCTCTCGGAAGGACTTAGGATCCCACATGTTTAACGTGATCGTACTCCGCGTGAACACTGCGGCAGTTTTGGCTGCGGAGGGAATCGAACCCGGGCCTACCAAGTGCAATTCCCGCGCGCTAACCACTGGGCTACCGCGCCCCCCGCAGTGATGATGTGTCACCGTTCAGACGAGCATCAATAGTGTGCCGTCATAAAATCGAGGCAAAGGTTGCCGAAGAGGCAATGTGCAATAGCAAGTTTGCGAGCGCCTACAATGAAAGATGCTTGGATGTGTGTCAATGTCCAGAGACAAACTTGGAGGTATATGCATATCAAATATTATGAAGGGTCATAATCAGTTTTATAATAATAATAAGTTACCTGGTCTCACATGTCCAATCTCCTCCTTAACTATAATTGATAAAAGTTGTAATTAATTTTATAAGGAATAGAATGTTCTTGATAAATATTTTTATTTTAAGGTTAAAATGGCTGCAGTTAATTGTGTGTGGTATTAGTTTAATATAGTTTATTCCAGGAACTCGTACTAAAGATTTTATGGTGGGTTTTAAAGCTGCACAATGCAATATTATGCGACTTACGATGTACGACCATGTTCTATGATTAAGTAAATATGTTTCTTAAAAGATTACTTAAAGTTCTTTTTTAAATGTGCACCACAGTCCTATTTAGGAATATTATTTTAAGCAATGTCATGTCTTCTTGTATAATAAAGGAAGACGTCTATGTGTGTTTGCAATCTGTAGCTATAAATCTAAGCATCGTTCGGCCATAACATTTGGTACGCAAGTACTTGAGCACCGGGAAGATGCACCTCGGTGATATTTTTTTTAAATTTCGAATTAAAATTTTTAGTTATTTTAAAGTTTGAATTATATTTTTAGTAATTTTAAATTTCGAATTATATTTTTAGTTATTTTAAATTTCGAATTATGTTTTTAGTCATTTTAAATTTCGAATTATACTTTTAGTTATTTTAATTTTTGAATTATATTTTTAGTTATTTTAAATTTTGAATTATATTTTTAGTTATTTTAAATTTCGAAGTAGATTTTTAGGTATTTGAAATTTCGAATTAGATTTTTAGTTATTTTAAATTTCAAATTAGATTTCTAGTTATTTTAAATTTCGAATTAGATATTTAATTATTTCATGTTTTAGAATTTTTACGCTAATTGGCTTCTTAGCAATCTAAAATAGAGTTTCCATCTGGACACCATAAGAAAGATAAAATTCAAATTCACTTTGAACGGAGTCCATACGATCCATAAATGAAATTTAATGTATTTAAAAAATATATAGGCGTTTCGTACGTTTCAAATTTCTCTGATTTTTAAATTACGCTATATTAAATTTGGAACGCCATCCAACGTTCATTTTTTAATCAGCACCTGCTTAAAATATCGTAGACCACTCCAGGAAAAAGTTATTTCATAAACCGATCCGTTGTTTAATTATACACATTTATACGAGGCATGTCTTTGATTTTTGAACGAATCCCATAGGCTCTAGCAAGCTATCGGATCCTTCGTAGATGGAAACGTAAGGGTTAAGGAACTACTTATTTTATCGTAGGGGGGTGGATATGTTGGGGTGAGCTAGGAGGGGGTGCATGAAAAGAAATTCCAGTCAACGGAGTTTTCTCCCAAAGAAATAATTTCTCGGAATGGCCTTATCGAAAACACAGGGATAGCTAGATATTAGTGTTTTTACATGAGCGGTGTGTTGGATACGAGGTCATTTGTAATATTTTTTGTTTTCAGATCGAAGCATTTTAGAATGTGTTCAAATGTATTAAACATTGAGAGGACTCTTATTTACAACTCGGGTAACACCGGATAACTCGTTCTATTTTATAATAATCTATTGTTATTACTCCATGGCACTACATGCCGCGTTAATACGATAACTCGTAATTTGCATCTGAAGAATCAACTTTAAGTCAGCTGCCATTTCAGAGTCAGCAATCAACATTAAAAAAATTCGGACATACCTTTATCACAAGTACCACTCAGGTTGGAACCGGCAATGGAGGCACGGACCTCTTGTATTACGTACATTTGTACTTCAAGCTGCAGAACTTCGGTCTTGTAATGAAATCCCATACCCCCCGGATTTAAAAACAGGCAGGGGTGATTTAAACCCCGTCCCTGAAGAAAACTGTAACTCGGGCACCAAATTTTAAACAATAGATTATTTTACATTTAAAAATAAACTGCCACTGGCTCACTCTCCTCTCTCATACCAGAATCTATTTTAACTAGCTTGTGATTTATTTTTCAAATTTTACAAAAAATTAATAAATAAATACATGAAAATTGGCATTATTAAAATTATAGGGTGTTACCTTTCACTTTAAATTGCTTGTAAAAATAGTTTGGTTGATACCAATCTTGACAATGTACCTCCCTTCTCCGGGGGGTAACTTGTCCCCCACCCCCCAGAGGGTTTAATAACGTCAGGAACACAAAAACTGTATCGCAGCTATTTTTCACAACAATGATTAAAACTATTAACTGTTGTGATCACTGAGCCATAAATAACCCCTTTATGCATGATTATGTGACATTTTGTCCTATGCTGCCATGTTTAGGAAACATGATATTGTGAATAAAGTTTTCATTCAAATTTCAAAAAATTCTATCTAGTTCTAAATTTTTTGATAACAAAGTGGAATGAAAATTTAGTGAAAATCCACTAACATTTGTGGCAACATGTACAGGAGGTCCTAAAATATGGTCTTAAAATCTCGAATTCGAAATGTTTTGTGAAAAAAATACTTTCTCTATACAGGGTGTCCCAAAAAGTTTGAAACGCGCCTTAATCCTTTACCTGTTGGAGATAAGCGGGAAATGTAAATTGCAAAAATGCTGAAAGTAAGGTAGGAAATAAGACTACGTTAATGAAATAGTCCTCCCATCCTTTTTCAAAAAGTTAAACGTTTTAAATTTTTATACGACACCTTTAGACAAATTGGGTCCATCAAAAAAATGTATTTTTAATGCAACAATATCATTAAAAAAATCGCATATCTGTATCTTTAAAATCAACTGAATTATGATGAAGGAAAAAATATGACTTATACCACTTTTCCGTACCATGTGAAAGGCTGTTTCATCAGTGAAAACAGAGATCTTAAACAAATTGAAGATGGAAATTGTTTAGATCAAAAATGCATTAATAGGTGTCAAAATGTTTTATCACAAATGTATCTAAATAAAGCATTACACAGACAGGGATCATATAAAGCAGTGGTACTCACTACGCGGTTGGGGCACATAATTAAAATATGCATACACTGATTCATTTTGTGATATGTCACAGATTTACACTTCTAATTTGATATAGAGTCCCCATTCGCAATGTTCAATTTTCAATTAAATATAACTCGCTCAATTTTAAAGATAGAGATATGCGGTTTTTTTAATGATCTTGTTGCATCTTCTTAAATAATAAAAGGCAATGTCTGTATGTGTCTGTGTGTCTGTGTGTCTGTCTGTCTTATACACTATACGTTTCGCGACCGCGCGTCGGAGAGCTAAGAAATTTGGCAATCGGAGACCCTGGGGGGTGGGAAGGGGACACGTGAAAACCGATTTTTAAAATTTTAATTATTTTTTTTGTTATTTAATGTTTTATGCGATTTCGACCGTTTTTTGACTTTTTTGCTCTTTTTTCTCCACGATCCAGACATTGTAGAAAAAAACAAATCACACCATCGGAAAGAGCAGAGAATTTCGAGTAAAAATATATCCATTTCAAATCTCAGGGACAAATTCTAATATTTTTTTATGATTTTAAAACAAAAGTCACTTTTGGCTCAAAAAAACGATTTTTGGTTTTTAAATTCTCGCATAGTAAAAAGTACTCATAATTTCGACTCATAATTTACATTTTTATAAAGGTCAAACATCTGGCATTCTTACAAGTCCAATCTGATCAGGAAATATTCCGTATTGCCCACAGGATCGGGATTTTAAAAGTTTCCGAATTTCAATTTCTCAGCCTTCCGCTCGGCGTGCCGCTTCTTAACCGGCGTTTCTCCCCCGCAGAAGGAGGGAAGGTGGTGGGTGGGGACGTCAAGGTGGAGGTGACGTCACGGTTCTGAATAGAGCTCCTTTACTCCATATAAATTATTATATTTATATTTTAAATGATGGAACGATATGGATTTTTTAAATGTATAGTTTAACTTTTGGATTTTTTTAAATGGATATTTTAATTTTATGAATATTTTAAATGATGGAACAATGAAACAATGGAATGAGGATGACGGAATTAAGCATATGGTCATTTTAAATTGCAAATTAGCGCGCGGGAAGTTAGCGGTAGGCCCGGGTTCGATTCCCGCCACTGCCAAAACTGCCGCCGTGTTTACGTGGAATACGATCACGTTAAATATGTGGGTCCGTAAGTTCTTCCGAGAGGTTGGTGGTAGGGGAAGGAGGATACGGCCCCTGTGGATGCCTCCCCCACTGGGTTCCCGTCTAAATTGGGTGAATATATAGAAAGTTATGGAGATTGTCGCGGAGGGCGCGGCAGCCCAGTGGTTAGCGCGCGGGAATTTCACTCAGTAGGCCCGGGTTCGATTCCCGCCACTGCCAAAACTTACGCTACGTTCACGCAGAGTACGATCACGTTAAACATGTGGGTTCGTGAGTCCTTCCGAGAGGTTGGTGGTAGGGGAAGGAGGGTACGGTCTAAATTGGGTGAATAAAAAGAAAGTTATGGAGATTGTCGCGGAGGGCGAAGTAGCCCAGTGGTTAGCTCGCGGGAATTGCACGCGGTAGGCCCGGGTTCGATTTCCAAAATTGCCGCCGTGTTCACGCGGAGTAAACATGTGGGTCTGTAAGTCCTTCCGAGAGGTTGGTGGTTGGGGAAGGAGGGTACGGTCCCCGTGGCTGCCTCTCCCACTGGGTTCCGGTCTAAATTCGGTGAATAAAAAGAAAGTTATGGAAAATGTCGCGGAGGGCGAAGTACCCCAGTGGTTAGCGCGCGGGAATTTCACTCGGTAGGCCCGGGTTCGATTCCCGCCACTGCCAAAACTGCAGCCATGTTCACGCGGAGTACGATCACGTTAAACATATGGGTCCGTATGTTTTTCCGAGAGGTTGGTGGTAGGGGAAGGAGGGTACGTTCCCTGTGGATGCCTCCCCCACTGGGTTCCGGTCTAAATTGGGTGGCACATCCTGGCCGTCCAACCAGTTACCTTACACCTTTATGTTAGGTCGCGCCAACGAGTTTGCCACGGTTGGAATTTGCCACGATCAGCATTTTCAAGGGTTGCGAACAGGCTGGTCGCCAAAGGCGGCTAGTAAATAATAAAAGGCAATGTCTGTGTGTGTGTCTATGTGTCTGTGTGTCTGTGTGTCTGTCTTATACACTATACGTTTCGCGACCGCGCGTCGGAGAGCTACGAAATTTGGCAATCGGAGACCTGGGGGGGGAGGGAAGGGGACACGTGAAAACCGATTTTTAAAATTTGAATTATTTTTTTTGTTATTTAATGTTTTATGCGATTTCGACCGTTTTTTGACATTTTTGCCCTTTTTTCTCCACGATGCAGACGTTGTAGAAAAAAACAAATCACACCATCGGAAAGAGCAGAGAATTTCGAGTAAAAATATATCAATTTCAACTCTCAATTTCGATTTCTAATATTTTTTAAAGATTTTAAAACAAAAGTCACTTTTGGCTTAAAAAAACGATTTTTGGTTTTTAAATTCTCGCATAGTGAAAAGTACTCATAATTTCGACTAATAATTTACATTTTTAGAAAGTTGAAATATCTGGCATTCTTACAAGTCTAATTTGGTCCAGAAATAATGAAAATTGCCTTCAGGATCGCAATTTTAAAGACGCCATGATTTAAAATTTGTCGGCTACCGGCTCAGTTCTTCAACGGCATTTTCCTCCCATCCGCAGTAGTTTCTTCCCCGTCTCCATGGAGACCGCGCTTTCGGTTTTAAATGAATTACGAGCATAAGTGTTGTATACATCGGGCGAAATTATTATATTTATATGATATTTTAAATGGATATTTTAAATAATTTAAATGATTGAATTATGGTGGTTTGAATTGTGGTGATGTATTTGAAATTATTATATTTATGGATTGGTGGAACGATATGGATGATTTTTTGATTTTAAATGGATATTTTAATTTATGGATATTTTAATTTATAGATATTTTAAATGGATATTTTAATTTTATGGCTATTTTAAATGATAGAACGATGGAACGAGGATGGTGGAATAAGGAGCCTAGCATATGGTCATTATAAATTTAAATTAGCGCGCGGGAAGTTAGCGCGCGAGAATTGCACTCGGTAGGCCTGGGTTCGATTCCCGCCACTGATGCGGAGTACGATCACCTTAAACATATGGGTCGATAATTCCTTCCGAGAGGTTGGTGGCAGGGAAAGGAGGGTACGGTCTCTGTGGATGCCTCCCCCACTGGGTCCTGGTCCAAATTGGGTGAATAAAAAGAAAGTTATGGAGATTGTCGCGGAGGGCGCGGTAGCCCAGTGGTTAGCGCGCGGGAATTTCACTCGGTAGGCCCGGGTTCGATTCCCTCCACTGACAAAACTGCTGCCGTGTTCACGCGGAGTACGATCACGTTAAACATGTGGGTCCGTAAGTCCTTCCGAGAGGTTGGTGGTAGAGGAAGGAGGGTACGGACCCTGTGGATGACTTTCCCACTGGGTTCCGGTCTAAATTGGGTGAATAAAAAGAAGGTTATGGAGATTGTCGCGGAGGGCGCGGTAGCCCAGTGGTTGGCGCGCGGGAATTGCACTCGGTAGGCTCGGGTTCGATTGCCGCCATTGCCAAAACTGCCGCCGTGTTCAGGCGGAGTACGATCACGTTAAACATGCGGGACCGTAAGTCCTTCCGAGAGGTTGGTGGTAGGGGAAGGAGGGTACGGTCCCTGTGGATGCCTCCCCCACTGAGTTCCTGTCTAAATTAGGTGGCACATACTGGCCCTCCAAACAGTTACCTTACACTTTACTGGTAGGTCGCGCCAGCGAGTGTGCCACGGTTAAAATTTGCCAAGGTCAGAATTTTCAAGGGTAGCGAACAGGCTGGTCGCCAAAGGCGGCTAGTTAAAAATAAAAATATACTGATTGACCCAATTTGTCTAAAGGGGTCGTATAAAAATTTACAAAGTGTAACTTTTTGAAAATGAATGGGAGGACTATTTCATTAGCGTAGTCTTATTCCCTACCTAACTTTTAACATTTTTGCAATTTGCATTGCCCACTTATCTCCGACTGATAAAAAATTTAAGAGCGTTTCAATCTTTTTGGGACACCCTGTATGCTATATTCTATAGTATGAGAAAGTAAAAATTTTTCCGAATCCATTAATATTTGTGGCCGCTATGGGGTACACAAAAAATCGACCATAGATATACAGACGAACATTACTATAAATAGTCAAAACGTGTTCAGGAGGTCTTAAAACACACATTAGCATCGAAATATTGTAATAAAAAATTTTCGTGAAAACAATACTTTCTCAGTACTACGTAAGAAAAAGTAAAAAGTAGAGAAAATATTGTTTTCGCAAACATTTCCGATTCCAACATTTTGATGCCAATATATAATTTCAAACCTCCTGAACATCTTTTGATTATTTTTAGAGTAATGTCCATTATATCATTTGTCTGTTTGTCTGTGGCAGATTTCTTGTGTATACACGATAGCTGCCATGAATAATAATGAATTTTCCGAACATTTTTTCCGGCTTTGGTAACGAAACATCTAGAGCTAGTTAGAATTTTTAAAAAATTTTAAACGAGTATAAAAAATGGATTCAAAATTTTATATTTTCTTAATACAGCAATATAGGAGAAAATTGGACATAATTATGCATGAAAGGGGTTATTTATGGCTCCATGATGACGAAACTTGTAAGTTTCAGTCACGTAGTGAAAAATAGCTTCTATGTAATTTTTGCATTTGTGACTTCATTAGCCCTCCTCCCCCAAGGGGTACATTGTCTAACTTGAACAAACTTATATTTCGCACAACTCCAAATTGACTATTATTAGTATCGATAGTATAAGCAATAAGCAATATAGTCCATATATTAAAATGTTTCAATAATTAATTCATTAATTTGGTGTCTTTTTTGTTAACTTACCATTATTTATGCAATTTTAAAGATATTTTTGACAATCTAATACGAAATATCGCCAGGTTGACAATATTTCTCTCACTGAGTCAACAAGATCGTTAAATTTATCAGCAAGCATTACAGGTAGGATAAGTCTAAGACGGATAGAACATTTTTTATATGCAATTGACTGTCCCCGAATTGCTAGGCTAAAAAATATAAAACTATTATACAAAGTATATTTTCTCGTGAATGGAACAAACGATATCCATGAGAATAATGTTAACAAATTTATTGTATATTATTGTATATGAAAAGTGAACATATTTTATAAAAGTTAATTTTTTTTTTATTTATGTGATTTTCTCTTTTTTTTTCTTGATAAATTTACGGTTCAGGCTTGCTTTTCTGTCAATCGTTTTGAAATGAAAAATTATATAAGAAATGATTATTTACGTAAAATTAATAAAGGTTCTGATTATTTAATTATGTTTTTCAATATTTCATTCGAAAATTTGGGGAGGGGGGAGGTCTTCCGAATAGTCGAATGCGTTTAAAATCAATAGACTTCCATATTTACTGATTGTAATTTTTGTATAAATTCTGTTTGGATAAAACATTGACTTCCAGTTCAGAGATGCTTGAAACGTGCTCTTCCATCAAAAATATGGATTCGAATTTCAGATCCCATAACAATATTTTCCCTATATGCATATGAACATATGAATTACTTTCTATATACGATATGTATACAGAGAATGTAATTAATATGTTCATGTGCTGGGAACGTATCAACAATATTTTTATGTGAGCTACAGAGTTTCTTTTATTTTGAAAGAAAAAAAATGAAATATATTTTTTTCTATGCAAAATAGTACATGGAAAACTCATGCTGTTTAAAAAATATTTTCTGTAAGCAACACAAGAATTTCTTACACAATTTCCCTACAATCACAGCGAAATAATTATGTACAATATCCACAACAAAATATATTTTCACGACGTATTTTCTGAAATCATGAGTGTGCGTTCAGGATACAAGAAATAGTTCAAGTTTTTGGATAACTAATACGCTTTTTCAAAAATAGAAATAAGCATATAGAGGAACAATATACAGCGAAAAGCTCGATAACTAACTTATAAGATGTTGACATCCTCAGCGTAATTTTTTAACATTAACGGAGAATACACGAATGAATCCAAATATCTGGATAACTACCACGTTTATTTGCAAGCACAGTGTAAACAGGAACAATATACAGTAAAACAGCACTTAAATAATTCATTAATTTTACAAAATAAATGATACTATTCTCAACATATTGACGAAAGTCATTTCACAAAATAGCATCTATTGTTCTCAAAACATTCACGAAAGTCACAGTTCAATGTAGCCGTGCAGTCACAATTCAATGTCTCGTCGACTGCTCTGATGACTTCTTTTTATAGATTCTTTATAGAAACTTCTGGAAATCCCTGCTATCTTGTAAAATATTGGGTAGTTCGAAGTGTTTCTCGAATCTTTGAGAAGTGGCCAAACTGGCGATAAATTTCCAAATCTGGAAACCCTTCTTTGAACTTCGGCATGTGGCAACCCTAGACTCACGGCATGGGAAAGGATACCCGTGCAGATAATACGGGTGTTTTCTCCGTCTGGTCACGGAAATATACGAAAATAAAGGGGGGGGGATAGAAGATATTCAGCAGCATTTTACATGTTCGCAACAATATTAAGTATTAAATCGCACATTATTGTGGTTCCCTCGTTCTCGAGGGTGTCATTCCCCCCCCCCTTTGCTTTCATTTGTAGCATTGAGAGTGACGCAACAAGCACCCTTTTCTATTGGATAATCTTTATCCAATGGCATGGTTCATATCCTCGTAAGGGCCCGCTCGGCCCCCCTTGTCTTGGCGCCCCTAAATTTATGATTTTCGATCTTTTGGATTAACGTGTTGTAAAACTCGGTGCCATACAGACTGGAAGTACTGTTTGCCGGTTTTGTACTCAATAAATGACACATATAAACTTGTCTCATCAAAGTGTGAGATCTATTTCTAGTCTCACAATTTGCTATTTTCGAAATTAGTGAAATTAAAAGATAAATGTTCGTGTTTTGGAACATATAATTATCTCAATAATATAAGTGTAGTCTGAAAATTTGACTCGAATCGGATAAAAACTAGCTTAGCAATTATTTTTGCAAATTCTTCAATGGGGGTAACGAAACTTTTGTTCTTTTCTGCGACTCTAAGTGTTTACATTTAATTGTGTTTTGTTTATTTTAAGCAATCCAAAGTCTAACTTTTTGAATATATATAACTTCGAGAATTAAAAAGACGATCAAGATCCTGAAACCAAATGCTTGTGCACATTCGTGCCGAATTTCAGTACGCTTATACAGGGTATATCAAAGGAGCTTATTTAGGGCATAGTATAGGAGTGTGTTATGTCGGATTTGTATAATTGACACGATTGCGCATATAAAAATGGAGTGCGGTGTTGATTTTTCTTCAAAACAAGCAATTTGTAAATTCAGCTGTCTTATCTGTATCTGTATTATTAAAGTAGCTAGCAGGTTAAGTAGAAATTAAAGGCTTGATAAATCATATTTATAGAAGTTATAAAAATACATTTTTAGGAAATAGAATAAACAGTAATTAATTCCTCGTTATTGCAATTTTTTTATCTACGGTTTTTTTATACGAGGTTTGTGAAATTAATCAGGACTGTTTTGAAAAATAATACTTTTAAGAACGTTTTCTTAGTCCAATTTGAAAATCTGATGGAAACGATTTTAGATTGAAAACACTGAATGGAATTCTTGAAAATAGTCAACTGATCATGAAAGTTTTAGATTTAACCTTTTTATGGAAAGAGGATTGGAATTTAAAATATGTTTAGATAGCTTAATTAACCTTATTACGTTCCCTTTTCTATCTTTCCTTTTTTTAGTCCAATCTGAAAATCTGATAGAAGCGATTTTTGTCTAGAAACATAGAATGGAATTCTTGAAAGTAGTCAGATCATCATGAAAGTTTTAGATTTAAACCCTTTTATGGAAAAAGGATTGGAATTTAAAAGATGTTTAGATAGCTTAATTAATTAATTAACCTCTTCAGCCACTTCACAAAGAACTTGAACTTAAGAAAAACCAAACATCAATCATAGACTTTTAATTTCGCTTCGTTGTCTTCATATCCTGAACTTGTAAATTGTACACTTTATACCTGCATGTATGTTAACAAATGTGTCTTGATAAATGCAAGAGTTTTTCTATAGAAACTACGTAAGGTTGACTATTGAATATTTTTGCTAGAAATATATAATTACTTTAGAATCGGATAAGCAAACCTTTGGAAATCTTCAAAAAATTTCGACCAGCGTCATTTACAGACCACCAATATGAAATAGCTAGTTTGTTATTCAATTTATACAACTGACGCTCCAAACTTATTGTCACACTCCAGCACGCAATTACTGCTTTTCCGTGTAATCAAACTTTGATCCGGTAAATATTATCCCTACTATTCTAATCAATTCAAACATTTACCATTCCCTAAATTCCCTCGTACATTCCTTAAAATACCTAAATACATTGCTGCTTACTTTTCTCTGACTTGAAATGTTAATATCTTGGAAAATATTCATAAATAACTGTATGAAATTTTTATAAATAAAGTGTTACTGTAGAATTTTACCGATCTGCCTCCTCAAATACGACTGAACATTGATTAAAATGTAAGGGGGTATTTACTGGAAGTTTTCTGCTAAAATAAAAAGCAGAGTTCCATCGACCCCCCCCCCTTAAAAAAAATGCGACTGAAAAACGGGGAGTGATTATTCGAAAGGGGAAGAAGTTATTTCGGAGAGGGGAAGAAGATCAATCGAAATTTTCAGCCAAAAGAAACAAAGTATATTTTTATCTATAAATGTTATTAGTTCCAATATTATTTTTGGAGGAAGATGACAGTTTCACAAATTTTTCAGAATTTTAAATTGAGATAAAATGAAGGGAAGTTTTTCCGTGAAAAGCGGATCGACGGAATTCTGCGGTAGTCTCCAATGACCTTTTAAATGCATTTATATTCTAATCTTTCGACTTCTGGGCCAATCCCAATGATCAGTACGGTCGTTTTTTATTTTTTTTTATTTTATTTTTTTTGTCTCGCAAATCGGCGATAAGCGGAGTTCTATGTGCGACCCTGGCGTCTTTTTGGTAACTCTGGCAACCCTCTTTTAGACAACTTGTGCAGAACAGCAGCGCATTCCTTGAGTCTGCTGTTCTGATCCGTCGTTTCGGACAATTTAGGATTAAGCAGCCACGTTGATTTTGGATTTTTGGATTCAACCACGTTTTGATTTTGGAATTTGATAAATTGGAGCAAGGTTTGGAGATCTTTTTTCATCGTTTTTCATATTTCTTTGATTTGTTTTGTGTGTGCTAATTAGCTGTGAAGACTGAAAAATGTAGTATTTTTTTACGGTTTAATTGATACTAGTAAAATAAATGCATTTTGTACAAATTAGGGTATATAAAGAACTAACTCATACATTTGAATAAAATATAATAAGAATATGTATTGTGTGTTTCTATTTACTAATTATTGTTAATAAAAATAATAAACATTTTAAGTTTGACTTACTGGTTACAAACATTCTGCACAAATTTTGTAATAATTTATGATTTAATATATTGACACGTTAAAACTAGAAAAAGTCGGATGTTGGACTCTCACATATAAAGCATATCAGTTCTCTAGGATTTCAAATTAAGACTTCATTTAACAAATAAATTAGGAAAATTGAAGAATAAAAACATATTTTCAATATTTGAGAATCCTAATACAAATGAGAATATAAGACTTAGAATTTGATTTTTAAGTTAAGTAATTTTAAATACAGGAAAACAAAGTAACATATTTTTATCACCAGAACGTACTTCCATAAATTTGCTTTTTATTATTGTATGCATCACGGAGGTAAGGGATAACTCTAACTTTATGGTATGTATTTTATTTCATCTCGTTCTTTTGGCAACCATGCAAATTAAAATGTCTAGTGATGCGGGTTTTTTACACGTTATTTGTAGAAAACGGCGTAGTGAGCAAGCACAGTTTAAAAATAGGAGTTTCGCCCTGTTACAGTTTGTTTTAATAATTCAAATTGTGATTTTGCAAAGTTGCGTGATACTTCACGCATGTAGGCAAACTCCATATTTTTACCTATTGCTGTTTTGATTAAAAATGATGACAAAATTCAGGCAAATGCTGATTTTGCTTCGTTGGGAATAGAGAATGGATTTTGCGTTGGTCATCCATAATAAGTTTACCTTCTTCATTCAATTGCAAAAATAATGGCAAAATGTACTTTTATTTCAAATGTTTCCCTTCGCCAATTCTCAAGGGGTTCCTGATGCGTTCTCACGGAACTCGAAGGTTATGCGTACCTCCGGTTGGAAATCATTGCTTTATGCTGTAGAGGGAGATCGTTAAGTTTGAAATTGGCTGATACTTTTTATCAACGTTTTGTGCTGTCAGTAACAAGTAATTTTTATGCAGATATGAATTTGCAAGTGATGCGAAATATAAAGATCTTTTGACAAATTAAAATTCGAGTATTCAAAAAAAAAAAAAAAATAAATAAATAAGAATTAAAATCCAAGATTAATATTTTTAAATAATGTTGCGACATATCCTCTTGAATAGTGGGTGTACTATCAGGATACAAGGCGGAGTTCAACTTTATGGATAACTAACACGTTTATTTACAAGCACAGCGTAAACAGGAACAATCGACATCAAATAACTCGATAACTATCCCACAAGATCACTAAAGAACTGCCAGGTACAGTAAAATAGCAAATACATGCTCCAGTAATTTCGCAAAAGAGCTGATACCGTTGTCAAAACATTGACATATCTCACAATTCAAAGTAGCTCGTATCGCGTCTTGCTCACCAACTGACTGACGACTCCTTTATATATTGTCTGTTTTCCGCCTTCTGGATCCTCGTCTAAATGTGAAGCTGCACCTCCTCCGACCTGCGTCAGTGAAGCTTGTTTGTAATAAACTTCTCTTGTCTTATGTCTCTTGTCTTATATATGTCTTTCTTCGTTGCTTCCTATGTCACTAGTCCTGTATCGGCTGTTTCGAAAGAGGCGGTCATTAGAAACAACAACAACAACAATATATTGTCTGTAGAAACCACTAGAAGGGGGTTGGTATCGCCATGAATATTCACTATTTTGAGAACGTTCTAATACTTTCGAAAAGTCGCCAAATTGGTAATAATTCACTAAATCTGACAATCAATTCCCGAGTGTTCAAATATGGTAATCCTAAATTGATGTATTAGGAATGGATGTATGTAAAAGTGTTTTTCTCGCATGATTCTCAAAAGAGCCTCCAGTGAACGCATTTTACATGTTCGTAACAATACATTCATTATATACATTACTCGACACGGAAAATGCAACATGAAAGGGAAAATAGAGTGTGATGTTAAATGACACACAGTCAAAGATGCGATATATATATATATATAGATGATGTATAAATAAGTGATGTTAATTCCAGAAGGTTAATGCAAAACAGTAATGGCTTAGACAGGGTGATTAATAGACAGTAGAACCACCTCTTGCGGTGATACAAGCAGCAACCCTCCGAGGAACAGATGCAATGAGCGTGTGGATAATTTCCTGAGGGATGAACGACCATATGCCCACAACCACCCTCAGCAGTTGGTCCTCCGTTTGAGGCGGGGACAGAGCAGTCAAATTACAGCCAATCACATCCATGCTCAATGGGTGAGAGATCTGGAGACCAAGGAAGCACCTGTATATCTTGCAAGGCTTGTCTCCTGATGGTTGCGGTATGTGGTCGCACGTTATCTTGCTGGTAAACATTATTTTGCAATTTCTGAAGATAGAGCAGTACAACTAGCCGCAGCACCTCATCTACATATCGTCATGCCGTCATTGAGTCTCTGATACGAACCAAAGGTAACCGGGTATTGAAGCCGATGGCACGCCAACCCATGATTCCACGTTTTCGAGCAGTATGGCGTTCAACAGTCGCAGCAAGATTAGATATATTTCTATGTCGCCTCCATACTTTCACACGGCGACCGTAATTCCACAAACAGAGCCGAGACTCGTCGTTTAACACTACCCTATCCCATTCAGTTGTCCAAGGGGGTGAGACCCGACACCATTGCAAGCTCTCACGTCGCTGGCTTGTCGTCAGTGGCAGTCTTGGTAATGGACGGTTTGAGTGCAAGCCGTTTTCGGCCAATCGTCGAGAAACTGTTCTCGCTGATATTGGAACATCCAATGTATCCTGCAAATTCTGCATAATATCGATAGTCGTTTTTTGTAGGGCCGCCACCGCATGCCTTTGAATGCATCAATCAACGCGTGCTGACATAAGTCTAAATGAATCAGTACCACTGCGCTGATTCACATGTCCTTCTTCAATGCATTTTCTTCAAATCCTTTGCACAGTGGAAGCATCTGCGCTCCTTTGCACAGTGGAAGCATCTAGGCGTGTCTTAGTGGCGATACGCCGATACGAGCACCCAGCCGTATGTAAGAATAAAATGAATCTCCTCGCACGATCGTTCAAATGCTGAAACTGACTTCGGCGTCGTCGGATAGACGTGTCTTCAACAACACGTGTCTTCTGAGACGAAAAACGGCTCAGAAAACTGGTTTCCGTAGGTGACAAACATTAATAATTGTAAGCTCATCTGCTTTTTTCATCCCTTTTATCTCGCGCTCTAATCACGTACACTACTTGCATTTCAAATTATTTGCATATATCGGCTAGCTGCGTTTGTCTCGCAAGTTGCATAAGTATACGACCAAAGCTTCATGGTCGTTCGATTTCTATGTCGGGTTGTGTACTTGCACCGAAAAGGTTAGAAATACTTTATATGCCTTAATCGATAATACAGAAAAATGCCATTTCTATATATTGAAGATCCAATTATTTCAAAAGATATGCACATATATAGTAGCAAATTCTATAACTAAAATAGAATTTATGACAAGCGAAGTAAAGCTGCATTATATGTATCAAACTTGATGAAGAGAAAAAAACATTTCTGCTTTTTACACAAATTGATTTAAGCAGTAAACATGGAATACGCAGAAAATATACCAGTTATTTATTTCTAAACAAATTTCCAATCCAGTTAACAAGTTATTCTAAACAATTTCACTGGAAAATCATTACGCAGTTACAACTGAGATATATGTATCAGTGTATGTAACAACTCCTTAAAATCGATTTATCAACATTTTTCATGCATATAAAATGCTTCATTCGGTACCCGATATCAACTGAACTGTAAATTCGAATAATTTCTATTGCAATGATTCGAGTTTACTTTCATTTGAAGAATTTTATTTGGATTAATAAGACTCGACAGGAATATATTGACTAAGAATAGCATTGACTAAGAATGGGGATGTTTCAGGTAAAACATAAGCTTTCAAGTAAATATTGCTTGTAAATAAAATTTTGCATTACAGGATAATGATTAAATAGATCTTATATGAGCAACACATGACTTTCTTTAGAGTTGCGAATTCAATTTTGGTTTCATTTTTCGTACATTACATTTCATACGTTACATTCTAACATTTCATACCTTAAGTAATTAAGAAAAATACTTAATATAAATACATTTGCAGTTTATTGCACAAACTTTCATAATTATTCAAATTTGCTTCGAATTTTCAGTTTCAAAAGAAATTATTTTTCATTTGGCGACATTGCGGAATTTAAAATGACATCATTTTCATAATTTTATTAAAACAAAATATCTCGATAATTGTTTTTCTTAGAGAAATGGGATTGCTTTTATTCATTTTGCTATCAAATTTACGTGATAGCAAAAATTTGATAGCAAAAGCGCGATTAAATTATTACGTGAGTTAAGCGTGATTAAGTTATTACGTAAGTTAAGCATGATTAAGTTATTGCGTGATTAAGTTATTACGTGAGCAATAACTTAATTTATACATTTAAAATGATTTATTTTATTCCAGTTTTCTCTATTTTTCTGTGACAGTTCGAAAAAAAAAAAGATAAGGTTATAGTTTTCTATACCCGTACCCATAATCTACTCAGCAAAATGGTAACGCAAAAATGACTGAAAAATTACATTTTATGAAATTTCGTGGGATATTTTTTGAGCTAGATTATGTACATTGAACATACAAATGTGCATTAAACGGACAGACACATTATCTGATACATGACTCTGAATGCTATGAAGTGAATAAAATATGTAAATTTGTCAAAATTCGAATTTTAATTTCCAATCACATTCCCTATTTTTTCCAGGTACGTTACCATGTGTAGTAAGAACAATTACAGTGGAATGTTATTTTTTTGTTAAGTTCAATTTGGAAGAATTTCCAGCTATAACAGATGTTTTCTTTTATTTTTATTTCATAACTAGCAGCATACCCGTTCTTCGTACGGAGTATATAATATAAAGAAACTTGAAATTCATAATCATGCCCAAATTCTTATAGTATACTAAATGACATGTTTAATCAAAATATTCTGTTAAAATATTTAATATAATGCTCCTAAAAAGAAGTTTAAGAATCTCTGTTCTCGCTATATAAAATTATCTTCATGGACATATCTGAAGAATAAAACATCTTGGACCCCTTATGTAAGCAAATATAAAAAAAAAATATGGAATTGAATCAATATATGCAAAATAAAAGCGTTAAAATTGTATGGGACCCGTACTAATTATATACGCGAATATTAGAAAATATAACCTGTATTAGTAGATTACATGTATAAATTGAAAATACCAATAAACCCGTAATCTTTAAATCTGAAGACAGTCATTTATTCCAATATATGTCAAAATTAAAGTGCTAAAATTATATGGGAAGATATACACGTACTACTTATAATGTCCGATTATTAGTAGAAGATTACCCGTTTTGCAATATGAGTCACAAATGTTTTTTGGTAAAATACAACAGACGACGTAATAAATTGAATATATAATTAATCCCCTTAATCTTCATACCAGAAGACTGTACTTGATTCCAATATATATGCCAATATATGTCAAAATATATGCCAATATACCTGTACTACTTATATTCTCGTAGGTTAGAAGATATACCCGTGCATTCCTAGAAGATTACTCGTACAACGTACAATATGCGTGTGTCAGCAATTTTTGCCGCAATAAAACAATGGCGTAATAACTTAAAAATATCAATAATCCCTGAATCAATAATTCCGGAAAATATCAATAATAATAATGTTTAAACCTGAAGAGTATAATTGATATTATCCAGTCCAAAATGAAATGGCAATGAAATTTATTTTATATACATATCTTCATTATTCAAATCGGAAAGGATTTAATAAAAATCGTCTGCCGCATAAACACATTGGATTTAAATCCGTTGCTAAGCGACATGATATCATTTGCTTCAAATAAATTGGTAGAAAAAATATCGTCTAAATAGTTATATTTCTATGGAACATTTGGCGACAGTTTCGTCAAATTAGCGACATTTTAAAAAATCGCCAAATTTATCGCCAAGTGGGACTGTAGAACTGACAGTTCCACTTTGCGACAAATTGACGAAATATCATCACAATACTATCCCCTAACAAAAAACAATTAATATCATTTATGTAGCGCAATTTTATCAATTTCAAGATATTTTTATAGATTTGAAAACATTTTTATCAATTTGGTGACATTTCAAAAATTCGCTAAATGTATTACTAAGTAGGATGGTTGGTCTGACAGATAAATGCTAACCAAACATCATTTCAGTACTCTCTTCTAACAAAACAAAAAAAAATTTCATTGATATGTAGAAGACCCAAGCCACACGACCAACCCGAAGGTTTATGGCAGCTGTTTGTGTGTCGTTTATATCAATTTGGCGACATTTCCGTCAATTTGGCAAAGTTTGAGAAAAGTTGTCAAATTAGCGATATCCCTCCAAATTCGTAGCTTTGAATTTGCAGATCTGAATGAAACATTCTTATCCCGTTTCAATATACTAAATGAAAACACTACAATTGTATTAGAAGATATACCCGCTCTACTCTTTTTCTGTTTCAACAATCGGCTATATGAATTTATTGGCTAAACAGAATATATGAGTTTAGTAGCTAAATACGATATAAGCTTGATAACTCTTTGCCAAAATAAATGAAATTGATGTACGCAGTCAGCAATTAATATAATTAAAAGAAAAATCAAACCGTCCATTCATAAGATATACTTTTATATCCTTTTATCCATTTATTTATTATTTAAATCGAAAAAAAATAATAAAAACATTAACAAACACATTTAATTTAATTGTGATGCCGAGCAACATGACATATCCTCCTAAAATGTTAAAATTTATTAACCACTAACAGCACACCCGTTATTCGTACGGAGTGTATAATTTAAAGAAACTTAAAGTTCGCAATCATGTGCAAATTCTGTTAAAATATTAAATTTATTGCTCCTAAAGAGAAGTTTAAGAATATATGTTCTCACTATGCAAAATTATCTTCACGATCAGATCTGAAGAATAAAACATCCTGCTCCCTTTTGTAAGCAAATTTACAGAAGAAAAAATAGGAATTGAATGAATATATGCAACCCCGTACTAATTATATTGTCGCAGATCAGAAAATATGCCAATGTGTTAGTAGAAGATTACCCGTATTACAATATGCGTCTCAAAAATATTTGCCAAAATGAAAGAGATGACGTAATAAATTGGAAACATCAATAATATCCGTACTCTTTATACCAGAAGGTCGTAATTGATTCCAATATATGCCAATATATATCAAAACATATGTCAATATACCTGTACTACTTATATTCTCGTAGATTAAAAGATATACACGTGTATTTGTAGAAGATTCGTACAACATACAATATATGAGTTTAAACAATTTTTGTCATAATAAAATAATTGCATAATAACTTGAAAATATCAATAATCCTTGAATCAATAATCCCCGAAAATATAAATAATAATAATTTTTAAACCTGAAGACCGTAATTGATATTATCCAGTCAAAAATGCTATAAGAAAAATCAAATCGTTCTTTTCTAAAATATATTTTTATATCCATTTATTTATTATTCAAATCGAAAAAATAATTATTAAAATTAACAGACAGATTTAATTTAATTGCGTTTCTGAGTAACATGATATAAGATAGAATCTTATAACATGTTAAATATGTCATGTCTTATAACATAAACTGCGAAATTAAATAACGATTTTGATTTCTCTATACTTCTCATTGTTCCGTAAAAGCTTGTTTTAAATAAACCATGAACCATGGAGATAGATTTCCCCTTTAAATCATGTTTCAAACAATTCATGTTTTCAGAAAGTGACTAATTAACGCAAAAAATCTCCCATCAAACTCAGAGATTAAATTTGAATTCACTTTCAAACGATTTTCAAGCTTTTCGTTTGGATAAACCACGGAGTTAGGGAGTAGAACTCCTAGGAAAAAGTTCCGTTTGTCATTAATATCTCGACAACCCCAGGTCTTAGAAACTCGAAACTTGGACAAAATTTATGGGGGGATATTTCAAGGCTATTCATCAAATTTCATTAAATTCGGTTCAGCCGTTTTTCCGTGACGATGAGACAAACGAAAATTTCGTTTTTTACTAATATCTCGAGAACCACTGGTTGTAGAAACTCAAAACACGGATATAATTTTAAGTGGGGCTATTTCTGGGCTACCCACAAAATTTCATCAAATTCGGTTCAGCCGTTCTCCCGTGATGGTGTGACAAACAGACAGACAGACAGACAGACAGACAGACAGACAGATTTTCATTTTTATTTATATAGATTCAATTTTTTATAGTTTATGATTTCACTTGTAACCATAGTAACAGACTTTAACTGCAGAAATCGTCTGCTGTCTAATCAAACTATTAAAAATATATTGCACTAATAATTGATTTTTAGATTAAAAATTGCCTAAATTTTTTTACATTGATGCATTGTACTTTAATCGGAGATGAAATGTATTTTTACATACCACTATTTTCATGTTAATGAAATTATAAAATGTGTGCCGTTTTTATGATAAAACCTTTATGATTAAAACGGGTATTGATGTTCAGAAAATTTATTAAGTGTGCAGGTGGCTCATTTAGTGATTGCTAACCATTTCGCTGGTACTAGGAGTGAGTGGAAATAGCTAGTGCTTCTAATATTTAAATGCGAGCCTTTATTTGATTTCCACATTTGAGGTCCTTTAAAACATACATCAATTAGTTTTTGAACTGCGTATGTCTGAGGACGCGATATCTATAATATAGAGAATAATAAAAGGTAAATATTTTTACGACTGAGGTGCCCCGGCAGATCTTACACGTTCGAATTCAAACTCGGAACTCATGGCATGGTAAATCCGGGCGATAAAGATTTAGTCCGAGCGCATAACTGGAGATATGATTTGTAGCAGAAAGTAATAGGAGAGCCGAACCACAACACTTCCTCTCCTGGAAAGGTGCTCGGCCGTGTCTGAGAGAATCGGCAATGGGGCTACCAGTAGATCCTACCATTATCTCAGTGCAAAACACAGTCGGGAGCTCAACCGGTTGAAGGTGCTTTAAGCGTGCGGTTGCCATGAAGGACGTGGTGTTTGTCTTTGTCTCCAGGATAGAGGAGTGGAAAGCGTCTTTTGTGGTGTTGATATCTCGTGAGAGGCGTTGGAGAGAAGGTTGCGTGCTCGTTTATCTACTGTCACCAATGGGGGGGGGGTGCTCCTCCGACAGTTCCCATTCCTTCGGGTTGAGGTTCGAACTCGGGACCAATGGCATGGTAATCCCGAACCATAACGTTTAGACCGAAATATCCGTACACTGTACAAGGTATAGTGCTGCACTAGAGAGCAACTCGTCTCAATTCTCTATTCCTCTCTGGTTTTGGATACCTGCACCTTTAATTTGTTAAATTTTTAAAAACTTTTTTAGAAATTAAAAAAAAAAATTCTCAAGACTTGGGAGTTTTTAAAACCTTCCAGCAAACTTTATGCTTTTTAATCTTTCTTTTCATAGCTCCCTTTTTTTCGATTTTTTTTTCCTTTTTGTTAGATAGGGGATTAAAGTCTGGAATTTTAACCCGGATAAGGCACCCCTTTAAGATTCATATACCTCGTACCTTGTATATCTTCTGGTCCGAACGCATATCTGAAGATGGGATTCGTAGCAGAGAGGGATGCGAGAGTCGGTGCCCGCATTGCTAATTTATCGATACACATAAGATGCCGTTTGAATTTTACAGAAATTGAACCAAGAAAAGGATCTCAGTTTTTCGAACTTGCATATCAAAAATAAAAAAAATCATTAAAATTCGTTTTTTTAACTTCATTAAAAAATGTAATTTTTTAATTTTTATGTAAAAGAAATGCTGTGTTATATATGATGTTCTATTTAACAACATATGACATAAATTTAGAAGAATAACATGCTCCGTTATCGAGATATACCTCCATTATACTTACTGGCTTTGGTCTTCTAAAAAGGAAAAATTGCAACAAGCCCCCTTTCAAATGAATGAGTACAGATATTTCTAGAAGTACCTACCTAGGTTGAGGTACTAGGTTGTAATACTGCTAACAAGAAACAGACAGTCTTGAATAGGAAACATTACAATCACTGTTCAACATATGACAAATTTTAATTACCCACAAGGAAACGCGATAATACTGGGGAAATTTCAGCAATTGTCATGAAATTTAGTATGAATATTTCATTATATAACTACAGAAAGCCTAGGGTTTACGCTCCCGGAGCAGATAATAGCATTGAAGGATCAATTTCAAGATGAACAGTCAATGTTCGCAACAGGTAAGTCCACGGATGCTTTCTTTAGGCGTAGTTGTGTAAATAGGCACTGCAGAGACCTGCAGCTTGATCGCAATAATTATGTAATTTGATGTCAACTGAATGGCAGAACTGAATTTTCCGATTCCTATAGTGGCATGTAAAATAATGACACAAAGTTTACTTGCGTGCTGTTGGCACATTTCGGGCGCGGTAGCCCGGTGGTTTGCGTGCTGGATTTGCACGCTGCCACAACTGCCGCCGTGTTCAAGCGGAGTACGATCACGTTAAACATGTCACCCAAGTACTAACCGCGCCCGATGCTGCCTGACACCGGTTCTCGTTAGATCACCGAAGTCAAGCAGCATCGGGCGCGGTTAGTACTTGGGTGGGTGACTATGTGGGAACACCGCGTGCTGTTGGCAAATTTCGGGCGCGGTAGCCCGGTGGTTTACGCGCTGGATTTGCACGCTGCCACAACTGCCGCCGTGTTCATGCGGATTATGACCACGTTAAACATGTGGGTCCGTAAGTCCTTCCGAGAGGTTGGTGGTAGGGGAAGGAGGGTACGTTTCCTGTGGATGCCTCCCCCACTGGGTTCCGGTCTAAATTAGGTGGCAATTCCCGGCCGTCCAATCAGTTACCTTACACTTTTCTGGTAGGTCGGACGGTCTGGATCTCAACAACAACAACGAAGTTTTCTTGCTAACATTACAGGTTTCAGCTATCCCATGTTGAAAAGCACATAAATAGCATGAGCCAGATCCATGGACGCTATATCTGCAATGGTAGCACAATCTTTTGAAAGCGCGTTCTTTAGGCGTGTTCTGTGAGTACAATAAACCTGTATTTCTTCGAGACCTAGTTAAGAGGAAAACTCTAAATGTTATTACTTTTATAAGTGCGAATTCTTTCAAATTGAAAGGAAAATACTATGATGGGAACGAATTATTCACATTATAAATCTTAAAATGTTTATTTAAACATTGAATATCCATCCATTTCTTGGTTTCTCTCACTTCCAACATGTAGCTGAACTACGTGTTACTTTAGAATAATCCTCACCATCATAAATTTAAATAGAATGGTTTTGTTTCTGTACAAAGTATCAAACCTTTTTTAGTTTTACCCTGTATTAACTATTGCGGTATACAGTTCGATAAAAAGAAACTCAAATGCATTGTTTTTTCCCTCGCAGAGAATTCAGCCTAATGGTTTATTCATATACCACTCAACGTACAAGATAATAGTTTTGGCTGTGTTCTAGAAATTTAACACTGTTCAGAAATGTTTGTCGTTGGTAGAAATAATGGATGCTGTTCGCATTTTCCATTCGAGAAAGGGTTGAACGTTTGTTTCGGTAAAAATAGCTATTTCTTTGTAAATATAATATAATATGCATATATATATATATATATATATATATATATATATATATATATGTCAAAAAGTACAATACGTGGAAAGAAGCCAACAGGGGTATACGAATAGGCCTGGGGGATTGTGACCCCCAGTTCCCGGTTACAAGTCGACTTTTTACTCCAGTGGAAACGCTCTCGGAGCCGGTATATGCCTGTGGTCTTATTTTCAGGAAACATCAAAACAAAAAACGTACCCTAACCGAAGAAACGCGGGCAATGTGGAACCACCAATGTAAGAGTTTGCAAACGAGTTTGAAGGAAATGAAAATCGTAACAACCATCCTTGGATGAAAGTTATAAGCGTCACACAACATGTCGAGCGAGCCATTCGAAAAGGAAAGGGAAAAAAGGCGCTCGTAGTCAGATACAAAGCCACAGACTTTTACCGGCTCCGGGAGCATTTCCACTGGAGTAAAAAAGCTGACTTGTAACCGGGAACTGGGGGTCCCAATCCCCCCAGGCCTATTCGTATACCCCTGTTGGTTTTTTTCCACGTATTGTACTTAACGACATTTTTGTGTATAGTTGACGATAATGAGCTGCAATGCGCCTTCTTGTCATCTTATTATTTGCTTTTCTTTTGTCACTCGTGTCATCGTGGTAACTGCCATTTGGCATTCATATACACACATATATATATATATATATATATATATATATATATATATATATATATATATATTGCTTAGGTATGTTGTGCGAAAAAAAAATACTTAATTATTGTTTAAACTCTATCTTCATAACATAAAAACTTTATTAAAAGTTATATCTTGAATACATATTGATTATTTTGTTCAGGATTTCGTTCAATAATTATGTATTATTTCCCGCAGGTTTTTGCTCAACAATGAAAAATATAGTGACTTCAAAATAGTTAATTATTTAATTTTGAACATTTATGAGCAAGATTTTATCATAAATATACTTTAACGTTTTTTGCGCTACAAATTATATATTATTTGATTTGAAGTTACTTTATATTAAATACGTATATGGTTTATGTTTCATTTAAGGGGACGTATAATAGTTTAGCAGCGTGTGTCTGGGGATATTAGATTTGTATGAGATATACCCTCATTATGGTATTGATTGTGAGACAAATATAACTAAATACTACTATTATTGTTTGAAAATGTTGAAAATTGGGAATGAAAACGCACACTCCAGATATTAGGTAGTAAGTGACCAATTAACCCTGTATTAAAAGACTCTACGGCTTTACGTTGGAAAATCTAGAACAAATAATAATAATGGGATTGCGCTTCCACTGCAGATAGCAGTATATATATGAAGCAATTACATGTTTATTACATGAGTGTGAGAATGGTATAACTGATACATAAGGTTCCTTACTGCTATTGAAAGTACAACTATAGCATTTAAAATTCATATTTATCCTACCGTTTTGTTATTATTGCTGTCATATCTATTAAATGTTATCATATGCTGTTAGAAAAATAACTTTGTTATTTAAAGATATTCACTCACATCGGTTTTAATGGGACTATGATTACCATTGTTTTCGATAGCAATTTCTGTACAGAAAAAAAATAATAATAAATTTTCTTAAACCATTAAAAGCTAACAATCAATAACTAAATAAATTTGTTGCAAAGTGATTCAAATTTGAACATATTAAACTTTATGTGTAATAGCTGGAATAAAATTTTGGATAATTGGTATTAATTAATATTAAATTAGGCAATTCTTTATCGATAAACAAAATATCAAACATGATATAACAAATAATAACAATGTAATATCGCTCTCATTGCAGATAACAGCATCCATAGACCAGTATTATATGTACGATCGTAGAATAGAGTCACTTAAGTTTCTTTGCTTCCATTGCATATTCAATTATGATATTTAAAATTCATCTTTATCATCCATTTTGATATTAATGCAGTTGATTAATATGTTGACATAAAAATTGAACTTATTTATTTGAAGATAATTTACTGGTGTATTTGTTTCCGATGGTACTCTGTTCATCAGTGTTATCATACTAATATATTCGATAAAAATCCCCAATAAAACACTATATTCATAACTCTATTTATATTTAGACTCAATAATCAAATAAAAGTGCAGCAAAGTATAATACATGTGAACATATTCAACTTAAAGACCCCAGACACCCAATTCAACCGCAAATTGAGTCGGAAGGTGTGCTTGAAATGTGAACACATTAAAACTTATAAATGTGATACTTCACAAGAAAAGGGTGCAGTTTTTGATAATTTTATCATAATTTCCTGAGTATAATACGCGGGAGCGCATAATCTGCATGCTTGTGTTTCAGAGAGAGAGAGAGAACCAAAAATACTTCATATAATCCGCAGTTCCGCATAATCCGCTTTGTCATATATAATCCGCAGATAAAATCTGCTCGCCCGATTGTTTGTTTCGTCATATATCTATGAAAAAATAGTTTTAAAAATAGAAAATTTGCCTTGTTATTTCAATGAGTGTCACGATGGCAATGTTAAAATTAAAGTTCGTCACTTCAGAAGAACAAATGTTGAATGAAAATATTTTGTTTTGTATGAGCTCAATGCCTCTTTATAATGATTCTTCATATTGTTAATCAGTCGCGGATAATGTGCAGTGACCTATATTCCGCACATTTAAAGTATTTTAATAGATAATTCATGTATAATAAGCTGGAAATACTTAAAAAACACGAGGAAAACCATTACACCGAAAATTTACCCTTTTTCATTATCAGTGAATTTAGATAACCGCATGCTTCTCAAAGAGGGAAAAATTTTCGACAACAAAAATTCAATTGAGTTTTAAGTTTTTGCCTTATGGATCTACAGAGATAGCCGTATTCTTAATGTCTGTGCACGTGTTAGTGATTTACTTCATAGAGACATACACAGACGAATATAGCGTCTTCGAAAAGCTTCAGAATGAATTTAAAAGATATATATACGTGATTTTATATCAAAACCGAAAATTTTCGTTAGTATACTAATTCTATATATTAGTAAGAAAAAGTCAAACTTACAATTTAAAAATAACTGGAATTATACTGCAGTTAAGTTCATGTTGTATTTGTAACGTATATTTTGACAAAATACAAGACGCTTCCAATTTGAAAATTACCAATGAATTAGAAGAATGAAGTAAGAATTTAATTATATTTTATTTTTATGCGTTGCAAATGTTTATGATATTATCTCAAAACTAAATATCTGTTTCTCAAAGTTTATGTCGCAAATATATATATATATATATATATATATATATATATATATATATATATATATATATAATTGAAGATTTTTATGATTACTTGTAATATATATATACCCGAGAAATACCAAAGAAAATTGCTTGTAAACTGAAGGTTTTTGCAAATCAGAAGCCTAGTGTAGCACGAAGAGCTATTCAAGAAGTTTGGAAATTGAATAAATGGAATCTAGTGAATATAAAAGGAATAAAATGAATATGAAAAGCATTTCTGAAACCATGTACGTTATCAAGGGCCATACATGTTTCATTAATGCTGATTCTACGTTTCTGTTTACACAACTGTAAAATGTATTACAGAAATAATGTAAATGGCCCGACGTAGAAGAAAAGACAAAGTGGATCAAATACACAAAAAAATCAAACATGAATATAAAATATTCTGTTACACCAGCTTGTGGCTAATTATTGAAATGAGGATGCAAAGTATTATAAAGTAATATCAAAAGAATATAATGAAAATAAAATGAAAATATATCTACCCCTAGTACTGTGGTATTTCTGGAAAAGCATGTGTATTACCAATCATCTCAGAACAGGTTACAGTGAATTTTTGGTTACTGACTAAGCAGTTTTCTCAAAGCAGGTTAAAGTGAATTATACGAATTGTTTAACTGTTAGAAGAAGACATGGAAATTATGAATTATTTAGAAATGCTAGAGTATGATCTGTCAATATGTTGCTGTAATTGTTGCAAGTTTTTGAATTTAAATTTAAAATGTGTTTTAATAAAAGAAAAAATAAGATTGGGCGGGTAGTTATTTTTAATGACGGTGTTGATGAATTTATGATGTTCTTTGTAGTAACAAGGTGTGTTTAACATTTTGATTCTTAATAACTGGTTATTAATAATATTTCTATATACAGATTTGGAAAGATTGGAAGAGAAATGTTGAAGTTTATTTACTTTGAAGTTATAAGTTTCTGTTTTGTCATAGATTTTAAATTTTATTGTATTTGCATTTTTAATGGTTAAACTAACGTCTAGAAAATTGATCCAGTTGGATGTATATACATTTTCAATGAGTTGTAGATTAGGTGGATAGAAATCAAAATTTAATTCATGGGCCTCATTAGTAATTCCAATAAGATCATCAATATATCTGTACATTATATAACTGTTGAAAGGGTTCTGATTTTCGTAAAAATGTAGATAAAGTTTGGCCAGTATGGTGGATGATTTACCTCCCTGTGGTATTCCTTTATTTAATTTGTATATGCATTTTCCTTGAACTATATACTGTTTGAACAAAATGAATTTTAATAAAGTTTTGAATTTTGGAAATGATATGTTTTTTGCTTGAGTGAATTGTTCATATAAAAGTAGTATGACTTTATATAAATCATTAATGTGTATATTATTAAATAGGTCTTTGAAATCAAAAGTTTTTACATCATGTATGTAAGGGATTAGTTTTATTTTATTAATTAGTTCTATACTATTTTTGATTATATGTGTTTTTTGTACAGTAAAATAATCATGAATTTGATTGAGTATGATTAGAAGTTGTTTGTCAGCTGCATTGGTATATGAATTAAATCCTATAGTGACTGTTCTAAATGAAATAGGTGTTTTATGGAATTTAGGTATGAGTACCAAGTAAGGAAAATTGAGATTGTATTTTTGTTTAAGAAGTTTGTAGTAAGCTATTATTTGTTTATTTATAACATTGATATGAGTGTATAAAGGAGTTAAAGAAAGAGAGGTACTGAGTTGCAATTTAAGCTCGTCCAAATAAAATTTTTTGCAGATAAACGCATAATTACTGGATGCCTTGTCAACATATGTGATTACAAATTTGTCTTGAAGTGACTTGATTTCTTTAACGATTTCTTGGTAATTATGCTTACATATTGGAATGGGAAAGTGTTGGATCAAATGTTTTACATGGCTAGTTATTTGTACTTTCCAGCTCTTGAAGGCTTCAAATGGGCAGTGGGATTTACCTGACATTTTAAATATATATTTGTCTAGTTCTATGTCAAAAGCTTGTATTATTTTCTTTTTATTATAAAGAAGAGGTATTCTGTATTTGGATCCGTAACTTAGAAATTGTTTGAGATGAGGTTCCTGTATTAAATCAAGATTTCCAGTGATTATGTGTCCATGTTGTGGGTCAATAAAGGGAAGATAGCAGGTTTCATTGCACGAACAAGATACAGAATTATTCAATTATATATATATATATATATATATATATATATATATATATATATATATATATATATATATATATATATATATATATTATATAAATATATATATATGTATATATATAAATATAAATTATTAAATCCAAAGTTAGAATGTATGTAGTAACTCATAATACACTATTCCAAAATTTTCTACAAAATACAAAGAAATAAAAGAAATTAAGACAAAAAGAGGAAATAATAAAGCATATTTTATATGCTTCGTATTAAAGAAACATTCTATATGTATATATATATATATATATATATATATATATATATATATATATATATATATATATATATATATATATATATATATATATATATATATATATATTTATATATATATATATATATATATTATATAAATATATATTTATATATATATATATATATATTATATAAATATATATATCTATATATATATATTATATAAATATATATATATATATATATATATATATATATATATATATATATATATATATATATATATATATATATATAAAGTTGTTTAAATATTATATTTTCAATTGTCAAGACTGGAGGTTATAAATTATTCCCTTTGTAAAAATAACGCGCTTAAGCTGCTGATAATTTTTAAGGTACTATTTAATTGAAGATTTTTATGATTACTTGTAATATATATATACCCGAGAAATACCAAAGAAAATTGCTTGTAAACTGATGGTGTTTGCAAATCAGAAGCCTAGTGTAGCACGATGAGCTATGCAAGAAGTTTGGAAATTTAATAAATGGAATCTAGTGAATATATAAGGAATAAAATGAATATGAAAAGCATTTCTGAAACCATGTACGTTATCAAGGGCCATACATGTTTCATTAATGCTGATTCTACGTTTCTGTTTACACAACTGTAAAATGTATTACAGAAATAATGTAAATGGCCCGACGTAGAAGAATAGACAAAGTGGATCAAATACACAAAAATCAAACATGAATATAAAATATTCTGTTACACCAGCTTGTGGCTAATTTTTTAAATGAGGATGCAAAGTATTATAAAGTAATATCAAAAGAATATAATGTAAAAAAATTAAAATATATCTACCCCTAGTACTGTGGTACTTCTGGAAAAGCATGTGTATTACCAATCATCTCAGAACAGGTTACAGTGAATTATTGTTACTGAGCAAGCAGTTTTCTCAAAGCAGGTTAAAGTGAATTACACGAATTGTTTAACTGTTAGAAGACATGGAGATTATGAATTATTGAGAAATGCTAGAGTATGATCTGTCAATATGTTGCTGTAATTGTTGCAAGTTTTTGAATTTAAATTTAAAATGTGTTTTAATAAAAGAAAAAATAAGATTGGGCGGATAGTTATTTTTGATAACGGTGTTGATGAATTTATGAAAATGTTCTATGTAGTAACAAGGTGTGCTTAACATTTTGATTCTTAATAACTGGTTATTAATAATATTTCTATATACAGATTTGGAAAGATTAGAAGAGAAATGTTGAAGTTTATTTACTTTGAAGTTATAATTATCTGTTTTGTCATAGATTTTAAATTTTATTGTATTTGCATTTTTAATTGTTAAAATAACGTCTAGAAAATTGATCCAGATGGATGTATTTACATTTTCAATGAGTTGTAGATTAGGTGGATAGAAATCAAAATTTGAAATTTAAATTTTAATTTAAATTTAAATTTTGATTTCTATCCACCTAATCTACAACTCATTGAAAATGTAAATACATCCAACTGGATCAATTTTCTATTAAAATTTAAATTTAAATTTTGATTTCTATCCACCTAATCTACAACTCATTGAAAATGTAAATTCATCCAACTGGATCAATTTTCTAGACGTTAGTTTAACAATTAAAAATGCAAATACAATAAAATTTAAAATCTATGACAAAACAGAAACTTATAACTTCAAAGTAAATAAACTTCAACATTTCTCTTCTAATCTTTCCAAATCTGTATATAGAAATATTATGAATAACCAGTTATTAAGAATCAAAATGTTAAGCACACCTTGTTACTACATAGAACATCTTCATAAATTCATCAACACCGTTATCAAAAATTACTATCCGCCCAATGTTATTTTTTCTTTTATTAAAACACATTTTAAATTTAAATTCAAAAACTTGCAACAATTACAGCAACATATTGACAGATCATACTCTAGCATTTCTCAATAATTCATAATCTCCATGTCTTCTAACAGTTAAACAATTCGTGTAATTCTCTGCTTTGAGAAAACTGCTTTGAGAAAACTGCTTAGTCAGTAACAATAATTCACTGTAACCTGTTCTGAGATGATTGGTAATACACATGCTTTTCCAGAAGTACCACAGTACTAGGGGTAGATATATTTTCATTTTTTTACATTATATTCTTTTGATATTACTTTATAATACTTTGCATCCTCATTTAAATAATTAGCCACAAGCTGGTGTAACAGAATATTTTATATTCATGTTTGATTTTTGTGTATTTGATCCACTTTGTCTATTCTTCTACGTCGGGCCATTTACATTATTTCTGTAATATATTTTACAGTTGTGTAAACAGAAACGTAGAATCAGCATTAATGAAACATGTATGGCCCTTGATAACGTACATGGTTTCAGAAATGCTTTTCATATTCATTTTATTCCTTATATATTCACTAGATTCCATTTATTCAATTTCCAAACTTCTTGCATAGCTCATCGTGCTACACTAGGCTTCTGATTTGCAAACACCATCAGTTTACAAGCAATTTTCTTTGGTATTTCTCGGGTATATATATATTACAAGTAATCATAAAAATTTTCAATTATATATATATATATATATATATATATATATATATATAAATTAGTAAATCCAATGTTAGAATGTAAGTAGTAACTCATAATACACTATTCCAAAATTTTCTACAAAATACAAAGAAATAAAAGAAATTAAGACATAAAGAGGAAATAATAAAGCGTAATGCAGGTCATAAAGACAAAGACAATCAACAAACTTCAAAGATGAGAAATGAAAATAGGAAAACAAAAAAATCAAGCATAAAAGCTAGCACATGGAAGAGCTTTAGGCTTAAGTTCAGTTCATTTCGAAAAAATTATCTTCAAGTTCATATATCCCTTCAAAATTAACACAAAAATGCTGGTTTCTGAAACACAAGATTGATTTTATCTTTAAACTTGTGTTATATGGACGACAATCATATAGATTGGAAAAATAAAGGAAGCATAAATACCTTAAAAAACACTTCAGTAGTACAACCATGACGAGCAAAATATGACTAGACCTATGTTGCCATATGCAGAAATGAAAAGATGTGATTTGCTGTTGCCAAAAAGAGTAATAAAAACTGTACTGCGTAAAAGCAATAAAATGAGATATTCAACAGTTAAAGCTACAAGATAAAAAAAATGAAAATATAATTTCAAGAGATTGAAGAAGTACCGCTAAAATAAGATACTAAGGAGAGATTATGAGAATTTTAGGCTAATCGAAACTTATTAACTATACCATTTACTAAATATGCAGGATATTTATACATTTTACTGGTAATTTTGAGGTTATTAATGTGCAAAGCATGAAATTTTTGATCTGATAATCTATAAATTCTAAAAAGCTGATTAAGTATAATATTTCTAAACAATTGAATCGAGTTGCAGGAATTAAAAGGTAATAATTTATTAATATTAAATTAAAAAAAATATATTTTTTATCATATAAATTAGTAACTATCCCATGAGCAGGTTCTATAATTCGATTTAAATCCAAACAATAAATATTATTACTAATAGTAGTTTCATTAGGTATTAATTCCAAATTATCCGGATAGAAATCTATATCTATGACATAGTTATCAGTAAGTACAAGACAAATCAGATCATCTACATATCTGTAAATTTTATAATCTGTTGAAGTAAAAAATTTTTCATATTTATATAGGTATAAATTAGCTAACATACTGCTACTACAGCCACCTTGTGGAACACCTGAGACTTGTAAGTATAATTTATTACCTTGAAAGATATAATTATTGAAAAGAACAAAATGGAGAAGCTTAGGAAAATTGGCAAATTTAGTAAGATGAGAATGATTAGTAATATAAGCATTATATAAAGCTAAAATGACATCATATAGATCAGTGATCTTAATATTATTAAATAGATCTTTAAAATAAAAGGTTTGAAATCCTATTATTTTACCAAGTGTTTTTAATTTATTTTTTAATTCTTTACTGTTATTTAGAATAATGTAGTTATCACTAGAATCTCGTAAATTAATATTTAGTACATTTAAATAATTTAGTAATAATTTACTAGCAGTAGAGTATGAGTTATGACCACTAGTTACAGTTCTAAATTTAGTAGGATTTTTATGAAATTTAGGCATAAGCACAATATATGGAAATGTCAAAAATTTATTATTAATATCTAAATCATAATACATATTGATAATTTTCAATTTGATACTATTAACAGAATGTGAATCAATTTTAAATACACTATTATCTTTTAAATAATCTAGCAGATATTGAATATAGAATTTTTTACAAATAATAGCATAATTATTAGAGGCTTTATCAACATAAGTAATAACAAAAGATCTATGTAAATCATTAACAGAGTGTTTTATATTATCCATATTATATATAGATCTAGATAAATTAATACTACAAGTGACATTTTCAATAGATCTTAAAATAGTAAACTTCCACATATTAAATGCCTCTAAAGGCTGAGCATATTTAGAAGCTAATCCATAAATATATTTATCAAGGTCCAGATTGATTGACTTTAAGACTTGTGTAGAATTATTACATGAAGGTAACCTGAATTTAGTGCCAAATGACATTATAGTTCTTAAAGATTTATCTTTTACAATGGCTAAGTCTCCAGTAACTATATGCCCCAAGTGCGGATTTATAAATTCAGCATAATTATCAACACTACAAATACATTCACCATCTACATTTGTTGAGGAATCTATGTCGACTGAGAGAGATTTTGAAATTGCATTGTAATTAAAAATGGTTCTTCCAATAGGCTTGTTATATTTAAAAGTTTTAGTAACATTCAAATCCTTTACAGGCAATAAATGATGAAAATGATTAAATAAATTCTTAAAGTTGATGGAATTATAAATAGGATGCTTAAATGATATTAGACAATAAGAATTAGAACAGTTATTATTATGAAATTGATTAAGTTTTATTTTTAATAATTTTGATCTAGTAATGAGCAAATCATAGAAAATATGATTAAAATGTTCATTAGTAAGATTTAACTTTAAGAAAATAGCATAAACAGTGTTTAATTGTTTTTTCTTAACGGCAAATACCCATGATTTAATAAATTTCTATTGAAATGAGTTATTGAATTGTTGATGCATACTTTTAATCTCCGCTTTAAAATCATGTTGGGAGGAGCTTCCTTTACCGCCTTTAAATCTTTTGAGTTTAGCCAATTTACTATTATGTAAAAGAGGATTAAAAAAAAGGTGATTAAAAATAGAATATTTATTATCTACAAAATTATTCTTAACAATATTACCATTGAGATATAATTGATTTAATCCATATGGAAACAGAGTACATTGTGATTTAATATAGAAGTTTTCAAAGAACAATCTATCAGCAGTATTTGTTTTAATGTCCAAAATATGTATAGTTATATTTTCAATACCATGATGAGCAAAGTGTTTATATTCAATTTTATTAGAAGTAGGAAGAAAATTATTATTGTGGATATATTTTTTAACATGATCTCTATGTACATTCATACGTAGATGAATAGGATTACTGGTCTGTCCTATATAAGATAAATTACAAATATTACAAGATTATTTGTAGATGCAATTAAAAATTTTACAGAAAGTCTTATGACTATTTAGATTAGTAATTTGTGAGTTAGAAGCAAATGGGCAGGTTTTACAATTTTTGTTCTTACATTTATTGAAGTTATAATTTTTAGCTGGGCAATTATAATATCCAAAACTATCCATGGCACATTGTTGGTAAATTGATATCGGTCTAAACAATTCCCAGCAAAATTAAAAATACCGGGCAATATTTATCAAATTATATAATAACAAAAATAAATATATTTGCCAGTCACTAAATCAAATAAGATGTATAATTCATAATAGTTTAAGCAATATAAAAAGTATGGCAATAACACATATAGATAATATAAATAAAAATAAAATAATTGCTTATATATAAGTATAAACAACTAAGTCCATGTAAAACCTAAAAAAAATGTAAGGCGGATATTACAAGATAAAAAGAAATGATTAACAATATAATTATAATCAATTCTAAACTAGATTAATTAAAACACAAGGTATAATAAAATATATACTGTGTAAATCTTGAATTCACATAGAATTCTGTCCAAAAAAGTAATAAAAAGATTGTACTAAAAAGTACAGTTATAAAAGGTATCAATAACACCAATACAAAATCCCAAAGGCAGTTACCCACTCATAAAATCACAAAACCCATAACTTAGTAAGATATAATAACGATAGATGGCAGCACTAGAATGAGAAACTACTAATATTTAATTACTAATAGCAAAGAAAAATTGCAGTAAGATTTAAAAACGATAGATGACAGCACTAGAATAAGAAACTTCTAATATTAAATTACTAATAGCTAAAGAATAATTGCAATACATATATTTACCAAATAATAAAACAGAAAGGAAGACAATGATTAATAATACTTTAAGTAAAAATATAATAAGTAACCTAAGCAAATAAAATAAAAGAATAAAATAGGTGAATGAGCCACAATAAATTACAATTAACATTGGATGAAAGTAGATATAGTAATACATAACAAATAAAATAAAAATAAAATTAAAAAAATTAAAAAAAATTCGATTACTAAATTTAGCGCAAATGCAGCATAAATTTTAATAGATAGCAAATTGAATGTTTCTTTAATACGAAGCATACAAAAGGAATTAGGAATTAGTTTAGTTCAGAAATGAGAAGTTAGATAAACTAAACATCATAGTATAAGAATGTGAATGACAATGCAATATACATTTAATTTATTGCGCAAATACAGCTAATAAATAAAATGTTTTCAATAAAAATATAAATTAGTAAATCCAATGTTAGTATGTAAGTAGTAACTCATAATACACTATTCCAAAATTTTTTACAAAATACAAAGAAATAAAAGAAATTTAGGGTGTCCCAAAAACTTTGACCTCGGCCTTTATTCCTTAAATATTGATGTTAGACATATATAATAAATTACAAATTTGCGTAAAAGAAGGTACAGAATTTTATGAAATCGATAAAAATTTTCAAGGGAATTAAACTATAAGAAATACAAAATTAAAATTTTTATACGGCCCTCTTACAAAAACATTTCCAATGAGTACAATGTGACCCATACACTACTAAGGTGATGTACAAAATTTCAGCATTTTACAAATTCCCAGAGATATAAAAAGACAAAAATGCTGACTTAAACCACTTTTCGATGCATCGACATGGGTTATCAAAGGTGAAAAATTATGTCGGCAGATCGCGTTTCGGGGGTCATGCACAAATTACGAAAGAAAGCAATAATTACATAAATAAATAATAATTTCGCTACTTATTGGTACAAAAGTATCTACACTGTGTAGAAATAATAACTTTACACAAAGATTAAAGCTTGTTCAAAATGTTTTCCATCCATTCCAAAGATTCATTAAAGATAAGAGGCAGACATTATTTGCCTATGATGCATTTCTGCGTTGCGTCATTTGCACTCTTGCTGTAAACATTTACATTTTAATTTGTGATTAATCCCTCACCAACTTTATTTAAACATATCTCTGGGACTTTTTATGATAAAATGCTAAAATTTTGTACATCCCCCTTATTAGTGTATGGGGCATATTTTACGCATTGGAAATATTTTGGTACAGGGCCGGATGAAAATTTAAATTTTGAATTTCTTCAAATTTTATCCTCTGAAAATTTTTATCACTTTCATAAAATTCTGTACCTTTTTTTACGCATCTTTGAAATTTATTATATACTAGCCGCCTTTGGCGACCAGCCTGTTCCCTACCCTTGAAAATTCTGACCGTGGCAAATTCTGACCGTGGCAAACTTGCTGGCGCGACCTACAAGAAAGGTGTAAGGTAACTGTTTGCACGGCCAGGTAGTGCCACCCAATTTAGATAGGAACCCAGTGGGGGAAGCATTCACTGGGAACGTACCCTCATTCCCCTACCACCAACCTCTCGGAAGGACTTACGGACCCACATGATTAACGTGATCGTACTCCGCGTGAACACGGCAGCAGTTTCGGCGGTACGGGAATCGAACCCGGGCTTACCGAGTGCAATTCCCGCGCGCTAACCACTGGGCTACTGCGTACTCCGCGACAATTTCCATAACTTTCTTTTTATTCAAGCAATTTAGACCGGAACCCAGTGGGGGAGGCATCCACAGGGACCGTACCCTCCTTCCCCTACCTCCAACCTCTCGGAAGAACATACGGCCCCATATGTTTAACGTGATCGTACTCCGCCTGAACAAGACGGCAGTTTAGGCAGTGGCGGGAATTGAACCCGGACCTATCGCTAACTTCCCGCGCGCTCATTTACAATTTTAAATAACCATATGATAAGCTCTTAATTCCATCATTCTCATTCCATCGTTCCATTGTTCCATCATTTAAAATATCCATAAAATTAAAATATCCATTTAAAATATACACAAATTAAAATATCCATTTAAAATATCCACAAATTAAAATATCCATTTAAAAAATCCATATCGTTCCATCATTTAAAATATAAATATAATAATTTCTACAATACATATGCTAAGCTTTTAATTCATTTAAAACCGGAAACGCGGGAAACGGAAAGCAAACACTAATTCGGGTTTTTATAGTTCCACCCATCGTTATGCAAATTCAGAACTAAGGCTCCTTTATGTACGAGCTGACTCGTCAAGCATATTGAAGCCCACCGAGGCCGAAAGCGTAATCCATTAGCATTAGCTCTATTCGAATTTTCACTTTAGGAAGTACTATTGAAATAATTTTTGGTGGGTGTTCTGCACCAAACTTCTCTAAACGTACTAGAAAAGGGTTTAGGTGATTTCGCTTTTCCAGAAATGAAGAGGGAATAAAAAAAATGGCTTATAAATAGTCCTCAGAATCATTGGATACCCGGTACAGGAGCATACTTGTGAAAGCTAAATTTTAGAATATTGTAATTGAAGCTTCTATTTTTATATATAGAGTATTTATTTTAAACACTCATTTTATAATTTCGGTAACTGTAGTATGTATTATTTTTGCCTTTTATTTGTTATAGTCTTATCTTAGTAAACGTGATTTGTAGTCCTGAATGTGTTATTCTCTCTTCCAAACTTAAAAGTAAAATTTGCTTCAAATTATATATATATTAAAGATTTATTTATGTTACACCAATATTTTTCAAGTTTTATGCACTTTATTGCATTTTTAGAGTAAAATGAATCATAAAACTGTTGAATCCTACTGTTAATAAACTGTCTCCAAGTGGAAATCTTACCATATTATAATAATTATGTAAACATAAGCTAAAATTGTAAATAAATCGAAATGCATTTATCATAAAAGATAATGAATGATTAAATAGGATTTTTTTACTAAAAACTGATAGAAATTATGTCTGAATAACTCGAATTTACTTTGGAACGGCACTGATATTCAAGGTCTTTCTGAGCTCATAATAAGACCATATTTTTTGCTATATAATGTTAGAACTGTACAGATGTAAAATAGAAATATACATAAAGTATTTCATAAATTTTAATAAGACAGGATTTTTGCAAAAAAAAAATTAAATAAATGAAGAAAGGAAAAAAAAATTCCATCAATTTGGTAATCTGTTTATAGAGTGAGAATCATATTTTTGATTCTTGGTAATAAGTATCGTTTAATTACAAATGTTACTCCAATCGAATTCATATTTATAAAAATATAACTCAGTT
>OX578144.1:24987721-25012721 GCA_951213105.1 Amaurobius ferox
ACATTATGTATATAAGGAAAGTAAAAATATATATAAAAGGGTTGCTTTGCGGTATGAAACCTTCCTTGGCGAAATTCATCACGCTCGGCATAAATGATAAAAATTTTAAATATAACAAAGGGGAATGTTCAATCCCACAATCGGCCATCCTACCTCTCATTCGTCCTGGAATGGCAACAAGAAAGCATTAAAAAATAATAAAGTTATACAAAAATTCAATAATACACTTTAACACATTTCTCTTAATATAAATGTTAATAAACAGTCAAATGCATTTCAAACTAAATTAACTAAAGAACTGAGTTTTGAACTAAATGCAGATAAACAGTCAAGATTTAAACTGTTGAAAACAAAAAAAAACAGTGTCTTCCTCGGTCTAAAGAAGAGTCTAAATTTATTTTCTAATTTGTTCTAATTTTTGCTGGCAACTAATAAGAAGGCGAAGTGCGAAGCTCGAGAGAAAGGAGATGATGGGAAATGGTATGAGTTGGTAGGTTTATCATGATGATGTGTGGATGCAGACGATGGTAGAAGGAGTGGACCATGTACATTCTGATTTATTATGATAAATTACGTTAAATGGCGTTCATTTTATGATTTCTACAGTTTAAGAATAAAACTTGTAGTTTTCATCAATAGATGTCTGCGCTTTCAATTCGACACATTTACAAAATTAACAAAACATTTTTATGCGATTTCCTGTTAAAAATATTGATAAGATGTTTATGCCTAAAGAACGTTTTAATGAAATGCAAATTTAAAACGTTAATCAGACAACATTTGCAAATACAGTGATGAACGCATCTTGGCCTTAAGGTAATGATTTCTTTTGACAAGCAATGAATTCCAGCCTGTTCAAATCCATCTACATTTGCATTAGTTTATTATATTAGTTTAGTTGTTTTGAATTTTTAACCTACCATAATCCATGGGCAAATTTTGAAATATTTATAATAAATTCGCAATTACATGTCATACAATGAGTTATGTTTATTTATATTTCTGCATGCTTCTACCATTTATGAAATTAACTGGAGTGCGACTCCACTTGATTTTTTCATACCAGAATCCATTTTTATGTAGCTTGTTTTTTCCCCAATATTTTACAAGGAAAAATTTGAAAAATATGTATCGTAGACCCAAATTAGTACAATTTTAGCGTCACCATTTACTTTAAAGGGCTTGAAGAAATCTCTAGACTGATACCAAATTGAAAAGTAAATTCAAATGTAAATCCAGTAAACGCTTTATTACAACCATTTAAGTAGCTAAATATTTTTGTTAAAGGTTTATAAATCTGTGCAAATTTACAGTTTTTTGTATATTAATATCTTTTCGCAAAACCCTTATTATAATATTTATTTGATTTAATATGTTTAGCAACGTCATCAAGCTTAACAGATGTATTTATACAGGTATTTATACTTGTATCATAGCCTTTAAATTCTTGCATGTGTCTGCTTTACCTGATGTGTCGAAATGAGAAAGCCAATTTGTAGGTTGAGATGCTGCATAATCAGGTGTATTTTCAATCTACGTATCCTAATTGCCAAGTGTCTGTCTGTTCGTCTGTCACGCATTTTTAGGCACTTCCCGAAGAGATAGAGACTTGAAATTTGGTACACGGGTCGATCGCTCGATAAAACCCCTTGGAAAAATTGTAATTTCCGAAAATGTTCTGAAGAGAGGGTGTCGAATAAATGAGAAACGGTTCCTTCAAAATTTGATAGAGGCTTGGAATTTGGTATATGAACTAATCATTTGACGAAAACTCCCAAGACGAATATAGTTTTTCAAAAATGTTCGTTTAATGGTGCTCCAGAGAAAAACATTCGAAAGGTGAATTGATAAAAAAACATGTTTCGGGATGAGATAGAGATATCAAATTTGGTGTACGGTTAGATAGTTTGGAAAGAAGAAAGTGTACAATTTCAGTTTTCCCATATTTCTACTTTAGGGGGCGCCGCACTCCAAAATATTCCATTCTCGGAATAAAGGAGAAACGCCCCTTTTAAAACGTGATAGAGGCTTGGCATTTGGTATATAGGCAAATCATCTGATAGAAAACACAAGAAGAATGGAGTTTTTCAAAAACGTATATTTAGGGGGTGAGTACTCCACATAAAAACATTCAAATGGTGAAATGATAGAAAAAGCATGTTTTGCGATGAGATAGAAATTTCAAATTTCGTTTATGGGTAAATAGTTGGAATGGAAGAAAGTGTGCAATTATCTCCAACATTTGATATCGTAGGGGTGCCGCCCAGTAAAATATTCGATTTGACGCAAAAATGAAAAACGCCTCCTTTACAATGTGATTGAGGCTTGCAATTTAATATGTGGGCTAATCATTTGATAAAAATACCAAAGATGATTACGGGTTTTCAAAAATGTTCATTTAAGGGAATACCGAAAATTATACCGAAAAATATCCGAAAGGTGAGGTGATAGAAAAACATGCTTTGGGATAGGATAGAGACATCAAATTTGATGTACGGGTAAATAGTTTGAAAAAATACCAAATCATTTGATAAAAATACCAAAGATGATTACGGGTTTTCAAAAATGTTCATTTAAGGGAATACCGAAAATTATACCGAAAAATATCCGAAAGGTGAGGTGATAGAAAAACATGCTTTGGGATAGGATAGAGACATCAAATTTGATGTACGGGTAAATAGTTTGAAAAAATACCAAATCATTTGATAAAAATACCAAAGATGATTACGGGTTTTCAAAAATGTTCATTTAAGGGAATACCGAAAATTATACCGAAAAATATCCGAAAGGTGAGGTGATAGAAAAACATGCTTTGGGATAGGATAGAGACATCAAATTTGATGTACGGGTAAATAGTTTGAAAAAATACCAAATCATTTGATAAAAATACCAAAGATGATTACGGGTTTTCAAAAATGTTCATTTAAGGGAATACCGAAAATTATACCGAAAAATATCCGAAAGGTGAGGTGATAGAAAAACATGCTTTGGGATAGGATAGAGACATCAAATTTGATGTACGGGTAAATAGTTTGAAAAAATACCAAATCATTTGATAAAAATACCAAAGATGATTACGGGTTTTCAAAAATGTTCATTTAAGGGAATACCGAAAATTATACCGAAAAATATCCGAAAGGTGAGGTGATAGAAAAACATGCTTTGGGATAGGATAGAGACATCAAATTTGATGTACGGGTAAATAGTTTGAAAAAATACCAAATCATTTGATAAAAATACCAAAGATGATTACGGGTTTTCAAAAATGTTCATTTAAGGGAATACCGAAAATTATACCGAAAAATATCCGAAAGGTGAGGTGATAGAAAAACATGCTTTGGGATAGGATAGAGACATCAAATTTGATGTACGGGTAAATAGTTTGAAAAAATACCAAATCATTTGATAAAAATACCAAAGATGATTACGGGTTTTCAAAAATGTTCATTTAAGGGAATACCGAAAATTATACCGAAAAATATCCGAAAGGTGAGGTGATAGAAAAACATGCTTTGGGATAGGATAGAGACATCAAATTTGATGTACGGGTAAATAGTTTGAAAAAATACCAAATCATTTGATAAAAATACCAAAGATGATTACGGGTTTTCAAAAATGTTCATTTAAGGGAATACCGAAAATTATACCGAAAAATATCCGAAAGGTGAGGTGATAGAAAAACATGCTTTGGGATAGGATAGAGACATCAAATTTGATGTACGGGTAAATAGTTTGAAAAAATACCAAATCATTTGATAAAAATACCAAAGATGATTACGGGTTTTCAAAAATGTTCATTTAAGGGAATACCGAAAATTATACCGAAAAATATCCGAAAGGTGAGGTGATAGAAAAACATGCTTTGGGATAGGATAGAGACATCAAATTTGATGTACGGGTAAATAGTTTGAAAAAATACCAAATCATTTGATAAAAATACCAAAGATGATTACGGGTTTTCAAAAATGTTCATTTAAGGGAATACCGAAAATTATACCGAAAAATATCCGAAAGGTGAGGTGATAGAAAAACATGCTTTGGGATAGGATAGAGACATCAAATTTGATGTACGGGTAAATAGTTTGAAAAGAAGATAGTGTGCAATTTCAGATTTCCAATATTTGCTACTTTAAGGGGTGCCGCACACTAATATGTTCGATTTTCTGAATAAATGAGACACGCTTCTTTTTAAATGCGATACAGGCTTCATATTTGGTATATGGGCCAATCATCTGCATAAAAAAAAGACGAACAGAGTTTTTAAAAATGTTCATTTATGGGTGTGCACCACAGAGAAATGTTCGAAAGGGGAAATGATAAAATAATATACTTCGGGATGAGATAGAGACTTTAATTTCGTGTACAGGTAGATAGTTCGAAAGGAAGAAGTACGCAATTTAAGTTTTCCAATATGTTCCTCTTTAGGGAGTTCTGCACACTAAAATATTCGATTCGCCGAATAAATGTGATTGTTCAGTTAGACCAAGTTGGTGTAATACGAATAAAAGTGAACTGCAAATACGTCAGTATCTTGACAATATAATCTATATAGTGAATATGTTCACTATTTAATAGCTGTTTTATTATTCAAATTAAAAAAATCTGATGTGGGCAACACATGACTTTCCTTATATAATGCTACTTCTTTAACTTCTTTAACAGTAAAAAAATAGGTTATTCTTATAGTAGATACTTATATTCTTTCAAAGATATTGAATTTTCTTGAATTAGTCGTCATTTTCATTGATTTAGCGTCATTTTTATTCATTTGGCGAGATTTTCGTTAATTTGGCAACATTTAAAGATGTCGGCAAGTTGGCGACATTCCGCGAAATTTGTCGCCAAAATCTCGCAAACTGTTATGGACGGAGAATTAAGTTATTCTTACAGCGGATAAATGACTATTGGCGTTCAAATACAAAAACATTACGCAAAGCATCTTTTCTCGTGAATGGAACGAGTTAGATCCACGAGAATGATGTCACCAAATTTATGGCATGATATTACATGTGAAAAGTGAACATGTTTCTTAACAGTTAATATTTTTTTTAATTTATGGGACTTTTTGATAAATTTATTTGAAAAATGTGACATATCTGGAGAACGGTTCATGCTAGCGTTCTAAAATTTATGTCAATCGCATTCTAAGAAAAAATTACATAAGAAATGTCTATTGGCATAACTTTATTAAAAGTTTTGATTTTTTGATGATTTTTTCAAAATTTCACTCGAAAATTTAAGTAGTTACTGAGGTCTGGGTCTCAACAACAACAGAAAAATATTCGAAAGGTGAAGTGATAGAAAAACATGTTTTGCAATAGGGTAGTGACATCAAATTTGGTGTAAGGGTAAATAATTTGAAAAGAAGATAGTGTGCAATTTCAGATTTTCAATATTTGCTACTTTAGGGGGTGCCGCATACTAATATCTTTGATTTTCTGAATAAATGAGATACTCTACTTTCTAAATGCTATACAGGCTTCATATCTGGTATATAAGCCAATCATCTGCTAAAAAACATTAGACGAACAGTTTATGGGTGTGCTCCATAGAAAAATGTTCGAAAGGGGAAATGATAAAATAGTATACTTCGGGATGAGATAGAGACTTTAATTTGGTGTACAGGTAGATAGTTCGAAAGGAAGAAGTACCCAATTTAAATTTTCCAATATGTTCTTCTTTAGGGAGTTCTGCACACTAAAATATTCGATTCGCCGAATAAATGTGATTGTTCAGTTAGACCAAGTTGGTGTGATACGAATAGAAGTGATTTGCCAATACGTCAGTATCTTGACAATATAATATATATAGAGAGTATGTTCACTATTTAATCGCTGTTTTATTGTATGTAACAGTTCTTTCATGATTTTATGATATAGCTGCAGATTTATTTACTGTATATTGTTCCTGTTTGAGCTTACTGGTGCTTTTAATAAAACATTTTCTTGTAAAGACTACACGAAAGAAAACATGAAGAGTTATGGAACATAACGATATGTCCAATCAGTTTATTTATACAATAGAAAAATGGCTAAAAAAATGTCCTAATCGTTCTTCCATAAAAGTTATTTCGAGTATTTTCTCATCGATGGAAAATCAGTTACATCTTTTTCCCTTCCAAAGTGTCTTATTCGTGACATTTATTGATCGAAGTATTTCGAGAGAGGCTCTGAAATTTGTGGCAAAGATTGATAGTACGTTGATAGGCTAATATACTAAAATGTGTTTTCAATAAATAGTTAAAATTCATTGTTTTCGATAGCAGTTTTCTTTCTTATATGTACAGTTTATGTTGAATTTGTTTTTTACAGTAATACATCGACAATACTTACACGTTCTTTACAAACAGAACGGGGTAGTAAAAACAGAAGCTTGTAGTCTAAGATGATCATTGACAAGAGATGGATTTAATATATATTTCTTCATCTGCGATAAATCTTAAATTATATTTTCAATCAAAAACTGAATGCTTAATTAAAATAATCATAAATGAAGTTTTCCAATTAAGATAGAAGACTCTTAAATCTACAAATGATATGTTACAATAACTAATTTACTCGAAAGGTATGTATTGCCTCATGCAAAAACATCAAAAAATATATACTTAATTGAAAACGAACTCGTGAGATCTTATATTCTACTACGTTTACATTGCCTTTTTTTATCAACGTTTCCGCTTAGCTGATTATATTATATTTAGCACAGGGTATCCTTTAATATGACAAAATCAATCTGATGTGGGCAGTACATGACTTTATATAATGCAATAAATTTACTGCCTTCACAGTAAAAACACAATGTCTCTAAATAAACAATTATCAATATTGATAGCATCCCCAGTAAGCGATATAGTTCATATATTAAAATATATTAATAATTAATTCATCAATTAGGTGTCATTTTCATTAATTTAGTGTCATTTCTACAAGTCTGACGATATTTTTATCAATCTGGGGTGAAATATCGCCAAGATGGCGATACTTTGCTAAATTATTCACCAAATTGATCACCAAGTGTTTCAGTTGAACGGAGAAAAGAGCACTTCGTATGTACTAGAAGGTATGCACGTCATATGACGAAAATCAGAATTTGCGAAACATTACTTCCCATTCGGCGTCATTTTTATCAACTTGGCGTCATTTTAATCAATCGACGTCCTGCTAAATTTCTCGCCAAGCATTACGGACGGATAAAGCATTGGGTTATTCTTGTAGTCTATTCTTACGTTCTTCCCAAAATATTGTACTTTCATAAATTAACCGCCAATTTCATTGATTTAGCGTTATTTTTATCAATTTGGCGACAATTTCGTTAAATTGGCACAATTTATAAAAGTCCCCAAATTGGAGACATTTTGTCAAATTAGTCGAAGAAATCTCGCAGTGTTAATGAAGGAGAATGAATTAGTTGCAGTGTTAATGATGGAGACGGAGGCATAAATTATTCTTACAGCAAATAAATGACTATTTGCGTCCAAATACCAAAGTTATACCCAAAGTAACTTTTCTCATGAATAGAACGAGCTAAATCCACGAGAATGATGTCGCCGAATTCATCGCATAATAAATACTACATATATAAGGAGAAGATCTTTCACAATAGTTAATATTTTTTTGTTTTATGTGATGATACATATATTTTATGTGATTTTTTTACTTACGTGATGATTTGATGATACATTTATTATACACTAGCAGCATACCCGTTCTTCGTACGGAGTATATAATATAAATAAACTTAAATTTCACAATCATGTGCAAATTCCTATAGTATACTAAATGACATGTTTAATCAAAATATTCTGTTAAAATATTTAATACAATGCTCCTGAAAAGAAACCTAAGGATCTCTGTTCTCACTATACAAAATTATCTTCACGGGTAAATCTGAAGAATAAAATATTCTGGCCTTTTTTGTAAGCAAATTTATAAAAAGTATGAAATTGAATCAATATATGCAAAATAATAGCGTATTGTATGGGACCCGTACTACTTATATACGCGAATATTAGAAGATATAACCTGTATTAGTAGTTTACATATATAAATTGAAAATATCAATAAATCCGTAATCTTTAAACCAGTAGGCAGTAATTAATTCCAATATGTGCCCAAATGAAAGTGCTAAAATTATATGGGAAGATAAACCCGTACTACTTATAATGTCATAGATTAAAAGATATGTCCTAGTGTTAGTAAAAGATTAGCCGTATTATAATATTTAGTTTGAAAAATTTTTGCCAATATATAACAGATTACTTAATAAATTAAAAATATCAATAATCCCCGTAATCTTCATACCGGAAGGCTTGATTCCAATATATGCCAATATACATTTACTACTTATATTCTCTTACATTAGAAGATATACTCGTGCATTTGTAAAAGATTACTCGTACAACGTACAATATATGAGTTTCAACAATTTTTGCCGCAATAAAACAATGCCATAAGAAATTGAAAATATCAATAATCTCTGAATCAATAATCCCCGAAAACATCAATAATAATAATGTTTAAACATGAGGATCGTAATTGATATTATCCAGTCAAAAATACGATGGCAATGAAATTTATTTTATATACATATCTTCATCATTAAAATCGGAAAAGATTTAATAAAAATCTTCTTCCTCATAAACACATTAAATTTAAATCCGTTGTTAAGCGACATGTTATAATTTGCTTCAAATAAATTGGTGGTCAAAATATCGTCTGAATATCACTAATGAAGGTTTGGCGACATTTTAAAAAATCGCCAAATTTATCGCCAAGTGGGACTGTAGAACTGACAATCCCACTTGGCGATAAATTGACGAACCATCATCAAAACATTATCCCCTAAAAAAAACACAATTTCGTTTATTTAGGGCAATTTATCAATTTCAAAATATTTTTATGGATTTATAAATATTTTTATCAATTTGGTAACATTTTAAAAATTCGCTAAATAGGTTACTAAGTAGGGCGGTTGGACTGGCAGACAAATGCTAACGAAACACCATTTCAGTACTTTCTTTTAACAAAACAAAATAAAATTCATTGATTTACGTCATTTTTATCAATTTGGGGACATTTCAATCAATTTGGCAACTTTTAAGAAATTTGCCAAGTTAGCGATATCCATCCAAATTCGTAGCTCTAAATTCGCAGATCTGAATAAAATATCGCGATCCAGTTTGTATATATTAAATGAAAACACTAAAATATTATTAGAAGATATACCCATTCTACTCTTTTTCTGTTTAACCAATTGGATAAATGAATTTATTGGGTAACAGAATATGAGTTTATTAGCTAAACACAAGATATAAGCTTAAAACCTCTTTGCTAAAATACATGAAAGTGATGTATGCAGTTCGCAATTAATATAATTAAAAAAAATCAAACCGTTCATTTATAAGATATATTTTAATATCCATTTATTTATTATTCAAATCGAAAAAATAATAATAATCATTAACAAACACATTTAATTCCATTCCTTTGCCGAGCAACATGATATAAGATAGAATCTTCCTCATAAAATGCGAAATTAAATAACCATTTTAATTTCTTTATACTTCTAATCGTTGAGTAAAAGCTTGTGAAATATAAAACATGGAGGTAGATTTTTCCATTTAAATTCATGTTTCAAACAATTCATGCTTTCAGATAGTGACTATTTAATGCAAAAATCCTGCATCAAACTCAAAAATAAAGTTTTAATTCCCTTTGACGCTTTAAACAAACGATTTTATCCTTTCCGTTTGCATAAACCACGGAGTTGGAGAGTAGAACTTCTATAAAAAAAGTTCCGTTTTTCATTAATATCTCGACAACCCCTGGTCTTCGAAACTCGAAACTTGGGCAAAATTTATGGGAGGCTATTTCAAGGCCACCCACAAAATTTCATTAAATTCGGTTCAGCCGTTCTCTCGGGATGATGAGACAAACGAAAGTTTCGTTTTTTACTAATATCTCGAGAACCACTGGTCGTAGAAATTCCAACCATAGACTAAATTTTAAGTGGGGCTATTTCTAGGCAGCCCACAAAATTTCATCAAATTCGGTTCAGCCGTTCTACCGTGATGATGGGACAAACAGACAGACAGACAGACAGACAGACAGACAGATTTTCAATTTTATTTATATAGATTTATTATTACATGATGATACATTTATCAAACATTTTTTATTACACATTTTAAAAAAATGCGCAATATCTCTAGAACTGTTCATGCGGCGTTCTGAAGTCAATCGTTTTTAAATAAAATATTAGATAAGAAATGACTACTTGCATAACTTTATAACAGATTTTGATTTTTTGATGACTTTTTTCAAAATTTCACTCGAAAATTTAGGGGTTTCTAAATATTACATTACGTTTAAAAAAATAGACTTCAAGTATTCACCGATTGTAAGCTTGTTCGAAATTTCGTTCAAGTCGCTCCATTCGTTCATCTGAGATATTGGCTTCACCCACATACAGATATACGCGCGCGCGCATACAGACATCATCTCAAAAATGTTTGATTAGTATTCAGAGATCTTAAAACGTGCTCTCCCGTCGAAAATATAAATTCGAATTTTCGACCCCAACACAATACTTTTTTATCCATGTATATAAGGAAAGCAATAGGTCTGATTTTGTAACAACGCGAAATATGTTTGTGACGGAAAATACACATTCTGCAGAGGAACGGTCATTTAGACGGATATAATTACTATGAACTAAGGCATTGTCGCATGGGTTCACTCCTCTTTAACTTTGAAACGTCTGTATGGTGTGCTTGACTCCGTCAGGCTCCACAAATATAAGGTACACGGTAAGTTTTCTGTTTGAAATTGTAGTGATCTGCTATTCCGTGTTGAAAAGCACAAAATCGATCCACTGACATTGATATTGCTATTGAAGCCCTATTCCAATCTTTAGAATGTCTCCATAAATATGCGGTGCACAGCTAGTTTTCTGTTTAAAATTGCTGTAATCTGCTATCCTGTGTTAAAAAGCCCGAAATCGATCCACTGGTACTCATATTACTATCAAAGCGCTATTCCATTCTTTTGGAATGTCTCCACAAATATACGATTCACAACAAGTTTTCTGCTTGAAATTGCTGTCATCTGCTATTCCGTGATGAAAAGCGCAAAATCAATCCACTGGAACTGATATTGCTATCGAAGCGCTATTTTATTCTTCTGGAATGTCTCCACAAATATGTGGTACACAGCAAATTTTCTGTTTAAAATTGCAGTGATGTGCTATTCCGTGTTGAAAAGCACAAAATCGATACGCTGGTACTGATATTGCTATCGAAGCACTATTCCATTCTTTTGGAATGTCTCCACAAATATGCGATACACAGCAAGCTTTCTGTTTGAAATTGCTGGCATCTGCTATTCCGTGATGAAAAGCGCAAAATCAATCCACTGGTACTGATATTGCTATCGAAGCGCTATTTTATTCTTCTGGAATGTCTCCGCAAATATGCGGTACACAGCAAATTTTCTGTTTAAAATTGCAGTGATGTGCTATTCCGCGTTGAAAAGCACAAAATCGATACGCTGGTACTGATATTGCTATCGAAGCACTATTCCATTCTTTTGGAATGTCTCCACAAATATACGATACACAACAAGTTTTCTGTTTGAAATTGCTGTGATCTGCTATTCCGTGATGAAAAGCGCAAAATCAATCCACTGGTACTGATATTGCTATCGAAGCGCTATTTTATTCCTCTGGAATGTCTCCACAAATATGCGGTACACAGCAAATTTTCTGTTTAAAATTGCAGTGATGTGCTATTCCGTGTTGAAAACCACAAAATCGATACGCTGGTACTGATATTGCTATCGAAGCACTATTCCATTCTTTCGGAATGTCTCCACAAATATACGATACACAACAAGTTTTCTGTTTGAAATTGCTGTCATCTGCTATTCCGTGATGAAAAGCGCAAAATCAATCCACTGGTACTGATATTGCTATCGAAGCGCTATTTTATTCTTCTGGAATGTCTCCACAAATATGCGGTACACAGCAAATTTTCTGTTTAAAATTGCAGTGATGTGCTATTCCGTGTTGAAAACCACAAAATCGATACGCTGGTACTGATATTGCTATCGAAGCACTATTCCATTCTTTTGGAATGTCTCCACAAATATACGATACACAACAAGTTTTCTGTTTGAAATTGCTGTGATCTGCTATTCCGTGATGAAAAGCGCAAAATCAATCCACTGGTACTGATATTGCTATCGAAGCGCTATTTTATTCTTCTGGAATGTCTCCACAAATATGCGGTACACAGCAAATTTTCTGTTTAAAATTGCAGTGATGTGCTATTCCGTGTTGAAAACCACAAAATCGATACGCTGGTACTGATATTGCTATCGAAGCACTATTCCATTCTTTCGGAATGTCTCCACAAATATACGATACACAACAAGTTTTCTGTTTGAAATTGCTGTCATCTGCTATTCCGTGATGAAAAGCGCAAAATCAATCCACTGGTACTGATATTGCTATCGAAGCGCTATTTTATTCTTCTGGAATGTCTCCACAAATATGCGGTACACAGCAAATTTTCTGTTTAAAATTGCAGTGATGTGCTATTCCGTGTTGAAAAGCACAAAATCGATACGCTGGTACTGATATTGCTATCGAAGCACTATTCCATTCTTTTGGAATGTCTCCACAAATATACGATACACAACAAGTTTTCTGTTTGAAATTGCTGTGATCTGCTATTCCGTGATGAAAAGCGCAAAATCAATCCACTGGAACTGATATTGCTATCGAAGCGCTATTTTATTCTTCTGGAATGTCTCCACAAATATGTGGTACACAGCAAATTTTCTGTTTAAAATTGCAGTGATGTGCTATTCCGTGTTGAAAAGCACAAAATCGATACGCTGGTACTGATATTGCTATCGAAGCACTATTCCATTCTTTTGGAATGTCTCCACAAATATGCGATACACAGCAAGCTTTCTGTTTGAAATTGCTGGCATCTGCTATTCCGTGATGAAAAGCGCAAAATCAATCCACTGGTACTGATATTGCTATCGAAGCGCTATTTTATTCTTCTGGAATGTCTCCGCAAATATGCGGTACACAGCAAATTTTCTGTTTAAAATTGCAGTGATGTGCTATTCCGCGTTGAAAAGCACAAAATCGATACGCTGGTACTGATATTGCTATCGAAGCACTATTCCATTCTTTTGGAATGTCTCCACAAATATACGATACACAACAAGTTTTCTGTTTGAAATTGCTGTGATCTGCTATTCCGTGATGAAAAGCGCAAAATCAATCCACTGGTACTGATATTGCTATCGAAGCGCTATTTTATTCTTCTGGAATGTCTCCACAAATATGCGGTACACAGCAAATTTTCTGTTTAAAATTGCAGTGATGTGCTATTCCGTGTTGAAAACCACAAAATCGATACGCTGGTACTGATATTGCTATCGAAGCACTATTCCATTCTTTCGGAATGTCTCCACAAATATACGATACACAACAAGTTTTCTGTTTGAAATTGCTGTCATCTGCTATTCCGTGATGAAAAGCGCAAAATCAATCCACTGGTACTGATATTGCTATCGAAGCGCTATTTTATTCTTCTGGAATGTCTCCACAAATATGCGGTACACAGCAAATTTTCTGTTTAAAATTGCAGTGATGTGCTATTCCGTGTTGAAAACCACAAAATCGATACGCTGGTACTGATATTGCTATCGAAGCACTATTCCATTCTTTTGGAATGTCTCCACAAATATACGATACACAACAAGTTTTCTGTTTGAAATTGCTGTGATCTGCTATTCCGTGATGAAAAGCGCAAAATCAATCCACTGGTACTGATATTGCTATCGAAGCGCTATTTTATTCTTCTGGAATGTCTCCACAAATATGCGGTACACAGCAAATTTTCTGTTTAAAATTGCAGTGATGTGCTATTCCGTGTTGAAAACCACAAAATCGATACGCTGGTACTGATATTGCTATCGAAGCACTATTCCATTCTTTCGGAATGTCTCCACAAATATACGATACACAACAAGTTTTCTGTTTGAAATTGCTGTCATCTGCTATTCCGTGATGAAAAGCGCAAAATCAATCCACTGGTACTGATATTGCTATCGAAGCGCTATTTTATTCTTCTGGAATGTCTCCACAAATATGCGGTACACAGCAAATTTTCTGTTTAAAATTGCAGTGATGTGCTATTCCGTGTTGAAAAGCACAAAATCGATACGCTGGTACTGATATTGCTATCGAAGCACTATTCCATTCTTTTGGAATGTCTCCACAAATATACGATACACAACAAGTTTTCTGTTTGAAATTGCTGTGATCTGCTATTCCGTGATGAAAAGCGCAAAATCAATCCACTGGTACTGATATTGCTATCGAAGCGCTATTTTATTCTTCTGGAATGTCTCCACAAATATGCGGTACACAGCAAATTTTCTGTTTAAAATTGCAGTGATGTGCTATTCCGTGTTGAAAACCACAAAATCGATACGCTGGTACTGATATTGCTATCGAAGCACTATTCCATTCTTTCGGAATGTCTCCACAAATATACGATACACAACAAGTTTTCTGTTTGAAATTGCTGTCATCTGCTATTCCGTGATGAAAAGCGCAAAATCAATCCACTGGTACTGATATTGCTATCGAAGCGCTATTTTATTCTTCTGGAATGTCTCCACAAATATGCGGTACACAGCAAATTTTCTGTTTAAAATTGCAGTGATGTGCTATTCCGTGTTGAAAACCACAAAATCGATACGCTGGTACTGATATTGCTATCGAAGCACTATTCCATTCTTTTGGAATGTCTCCACAAATATACGATACACAACAAGTTTTCTGTTTGAAATTGCTGTGATCTGCTATTCCGTGATGAAAAGCGCAAAATCAATCCACTGGTACTGATATTGCTATCGAAGCGCTATTTTATTCTTCTGGAATGTCTCCACAAATATGCGGTACACAGCAAATTTTCTGTTTAAAATTGCAGTGATGTGCTATTCCGTGTTGAAAACCACAAAATCGATACGCTGGTACTGATATTGCTATCGAAGCACTATTCCATTATTTTGGAATGTCTCCACAAATATACGATACACAACAAGTTTTCTGTTTGAAATTGCTGTGATCTGCTATTCCGTGATGAAAAGCGCAAAATCAATCCACTGGTACTGATATTGCTATCGAAGCGCTATTTTATTCTTCTGGAATGTCTCCACAAATATGCGGTACACAGCAAATTTTCTGTTTAAAATTGCAGTGATGTGCTATTCCGTGTTGAAAAGCACAAAATCGATACGCTGATACTGATATTGCTATTGAAGCCCTATTCCAATCTTTGGAATGTCTCCATAAATATGCGGTGCACAGCTAGTTTTCTGTTTAAAATTGCTGTAATCTGCTATCCTGTGTTAAAAAGCCCGAAATCGATCCACTGGTACTCATATTACTATCAAAGCGCTATTCCATTCTTTTGGAATGTCTCCACAAATATACGATTCACAACAAGTTTTCTGCTTGAAATTGCTGTCATCTGCTATTCCGTGATGAAAAGCGCAAAATCAATCCACTGGAACTGATATTGCTATCGAAGCGCTATTTTATACTTCTGGAATGTCTCCACAAATATGTGGTACACAGCAAATTTTCTGTTTAAAATTGCAGTGATGTGCTATTCCGTGTTGAAAAGCACAAAATCGATACGCTGGTACTGATATTGCTATCGAAGCACTATTCCATTCTTTTGGAATGTCTCCACAAATATGCGATACACAGCAAGCTTTCTGTTTGAAATTGCTGTGATCTGCTATTCCGTGATGAAAAGCACAAAATCAATCCACTGGTACTGATATTGCTATCGAAGCGCTATTTTATTCTTCTGGAATGTCTCCGCAAATATGCGGTACACAGCAAATTTTCTGTTTAAAATTGCAGTGATGTGCTATTCCGCGTTGAAAAGCACAAAATCGATACGCTGGTACTGATATTGCTATCGAAGCACTATTCCATTCTTTTGGAATGTCTCCACAAATATACGATACACAACAAGTTTTCTGTTTGAAATTGCTGTCATCTGCTATTCCGTGATGAAAAGGGCAAAATCAATCCACTGGTACTGATATTGCTATCGAAGCGCTATTTTATTCTTCTGGAATGTCTCCACAAATATGCGGTACACAGCAAATTTTCTGTTTAAAATTGCAGTGATGTGCTATTCCGTGTTGAAAAGCACAAAATCGATACGCTGGTACTGATATTGCTATCGAAGCACTATTCCATTCTTTTGGAATGTCTCCACAAATATACGATACACAACAAGTTTTCTGTTTGAAATTGCTGTGATCTGCTATTCCGTGATGAAAAGCGCAAAATCAATCCACTGGTACTGATATTGCTATCGAAGCGCGATTTTATTCTTCTGGAATGTATCCACAAATATGCGGTACATAGCAAATTTTCTGTTTAAAATTGCAGTGATGTGCTATTCCGTGTTGAAAACCACAAAATCGATACGCTGGTACTGATATTGCTATCGAAGCACTATTCCATTCTTTTGGAATGTCTCCACAAATATACGATACACAACAAGTTTTCTGTTTGAAATTGCTGTGATCTGCTATTCCGTGATGAAAAGCGCAAAATCAATCCACTGGTACTGATATTGCTATCGAAGCGCTATTTTATTCTTCTGGAATGTCTCCACAAATATGCGGTACACAGCAAATTTTCTGTTTAAAATTGCAGTGATGTGCTATTCCGTGTTGAAAACCACAAAATCGATACGCTGGTACTGATATTGCTATCGAAGCACTATTCCATTATTTTGGAATGTCTCCACAAATATACGATACACAACAAGTTTTCTGTTTGAAATTGCTGTGATCTGCTATTCCGTGATGAAAAGCGCAAAACCAATCCACTGGTACTGATATTGCTATCGAAGCGCTATTTTATTCTTCTGGAATGTATCCGCAAATATGCGGTACACAGCAAATTTTCTGTTTAAAATTGCAGTGATGTGCTATTCCGTGTTGAAAAGCACAAAATCGATACGCTGGTACTGATATTGCTATCGAAGCACTATTCCATTCTTTTGGAATGTCTCCACAAATATACGATACACAACAAGTTTTCTGTTTGAAATTGCTGTGATCTGCTATTCCGTGATGAAAAGCGCAAAATCAATCCACTGGTACTGATATTGCTATCGAAGCGCTATTTTATTCTTCTGGAATGTCTCCACAAATATGCGGTACACAGCAAATTTTCTGTTTAAAATTGCAGTGATGTGCTATTCCGTGTTGAAAAGCACAAAATCGATACGCTGGTACTGATATTGCTATCGAAGCACTATTCCATTATTTTGGAATGTCTCCACAAATATACGATACACATTAAGTTTTCTGTTTGAAATTGCTGTGATCTGCAATTCCGTGATGAAAAGCGCAAAATCAATCCACTGGTACTGATATTGCTATCGAAGCGCTATTTTATTCTTCTGGAATGTATCCGCAAATATGCGGTACACAGCAAATTTTCTGTTTAAAATTGCAGTGATGTGCTATTCCGTGTTGAAAAGCACAAAATCGATACGCTGGTACTGATATTGCTATCGAAGCACTATTCCATTATTTTGGAATGTCTCCACAAATATACGATACACAACAAGTTTTCTGTTTGAAATTGCTGTGATCTGCAATTCCGTGATGAAAAGCGCAAAATCAATCCACTGGTACTGATATTGCTATCGAAGCGCTATTTTATTCTTCTGGAATGTATCCGCAAATATGCGGTACACAGCAAATTTTCTGTTTAAAATTGCAGTGATGTGCTATTCCGTGTTGAAAAGCACAAAATCGATACGCTGATACTGATATTGCTATTGAAGCGCTATTCCAATCTTTGGAATGTCTCCACAAATATGCGGTGCACAGCTAGTTTTCTGTTTAAAATTGCTGTAATCTGCTATCCTGTTTTAAAAAGCCCGAAATCGATCCACTGGTACTCATATTACTATCGAAGCGCTATTTTATTCTTCCGGAATATCTCCACAAAAATGTGGCACACAGCAAGTTTTCTGTTTAAAATTGCAGTGAAGTGCTATTCCGTGTTGAAAAGCCCAAAATCGATCCACTTGTACTGATATTGCTATCGAAGCCCTATTCTGTTCTTTTGCGATGTATTCCATACGGGTGTTACGTGAATATGAACTTGATTATTGTAATCTCGCGGTGCTTGAAGTATATCTCTTAAATTTTGAACCTAGTTGCATAATATAACTGACATCGTCAATCTTCACAAAGATTTAAAAAAATTATAATGGATAAAAATGTACCGTGGTAAATATCGGATATTCCATGCTAAAAAGTGCATTAAAACCCAACAATGGTTAATTTGTTTTGATATCTATAATAGGAGTTTAGCTCCATAATTTTTAGTATTTTTTTTATAAACTGGCATATTTGCAATATGTTAAGTTGCAATGATGTTTTATATTTTTCCCCTAATGAAACATAGTATTTTTGTTTAATAAAATTATTGAAAACCAGAGAGTTTGAACATTAATTAAAGGTAAATTTGAAAAAAAAAACTAATATAATACTGTTTGGTTAATTGATGGCGTCTTCACATCATTTCCATATCTGTTGATTTACGTATGGCGTTTTACGTAGCTTTGGAAAAAATTATATCCTTTGACTACACGTTTGCATTTCATGTCTGAAATAATTTGAACTTAAGGTGTAACAAGCAATTTCTAAGATTAAAAACGTTATACGAAGAATATACAAACATTCAGGAACTTTATATTAAATAGGTAAAGTTTCTGTAATAAATTAGAACATATTTTCGTTAGAATATTTTGAAGGCATTAAATTGCTTACTTTAGTTCAACAAAAGTAAAAGTAAAATTTTGTTAGATAAAATTGTAACTTTGGGGTTAAAATCATAATTTGAAATCTTTCTGATAAAAAAATAAAACATGAACTTCTAAAATGCATAAATATTACATCTTTCAACAGTGAAAATGTTTACTAGTAATTAACGTTTCCAAAAAAATATGAACATGAAGTTAGCAAATTTAACATAGACAAGATAGGTCGGTTCCTTTCCCAAGTTAAACAAAGAGTAGGCCTAGTTCCCGAAAATCTCCACAATACGAACGCACACATATCAATATTTCCAAAAGGGATCAAAATGTGTTCACGAGGTTTCAAACGTGCTTCTTCTCTAACATCTCGAATTTGGAAATTTTCAAAAAATCAATGCATTTTCTATTTAAAACTGTGATATAGTTAAAATATCAGTTCCGCAATTGTCTCTGATATTGGAATTTTGCCATATACACGGATTCTATGATTCAGAAACGATGATATTTTTTGTTTTGTTCATATCAAAAATCGCTGCAGTGATCTGTAAATGCCTAGGGATATTTTTAAATCTACTCGAATTCTCCAAGCTTCAATTCTTAAAGTGAAAGGCGATTTTCCAATACCTTCTGAGACTAATACGTCTGCTGATGTCGATACAAAGAAGGACATTAAAAATGCGTTGAACTTCTCCATGATTCTTCGATTTCAATGCGACTAAAAAAACTCATTAGAAAAATTATCTATCTCACATGAAGTAATTTATGTCTTTGGCACTTTCTCATACTATTGTACAGAAAATGTATATATTTAAATGCATTTTAAATCTAGATTTTAGCTGAAGAGCATGTTAAAGACCTGAACACATTTCGAACTCTTCACGTGTGCACGTTTGTCGGTTTGCGTGCATGCGTATGTGTATGAAACTCGTGTTTTAGGGCCAAAGTCGCTTCACAGTAATCTTGGGCACTGAGAATTTTGTTAACTGTAGGCTGATTAATGTTATGCATTGTTATTGATTTCGTAGAAAATTTATTTACCAGAAAAATTAAAATATCTATGATTTGAGGAGTTTTACACTCACTCATCTTATAGATAGCGCGATCCCCAACTCTTGATCCACAGGTGGTAAAGTGAAGGATGACCAGTTAACAATTTTCTTATTATATGTGTGTAGTTTGAAATATAAACTGTGTAAAAATTACTGTCACTTCAGATATGTCTGTATTTCAAATATTAGAGGGAGAAACTTGGTTATTTGCGCCAGTTCATGGTAACCAAGACGTTGCATTAATTACTTTATTCTGGTTCATAAATTGCAAACCATTTCCGACACACTCTTATATGCAGGCATTCAAGCGTGAATAAGTGGGGTTGTGCTTTTGGTTTGTCCTGAAGATGAAAAATATTTTTTGCCTTCGAAACCGGTTGACCCTTAAAATGTAGTGTGTGCTATATTTAGACGAAGTTTTTATAGTACTGTTTTTTATTACAGCAGTTTTTGTTTTTATCACTTCCCTTTCTTCTGCTAAACTAATAAGTAAAACTAAACTAAAGGGATTATTTTAATTCTCTAGAGCAGACGTAATTAATCACAAAAACAGTAAAAAAATTAATACTAAAAATGATTTATCCTGAAAATTTGAATCGATTTGACGAATTCAGCTTAATGATAGCAGGGACCCGATCCAATCAAAAATGAAATATAAAAATATGCTCAAACATGAGATCTGTAATTGCAAAAAAAAAAACGAACTTTCAGTTTCATTATAAAGCCATTACTTTTGACATCAGTAAGTATAATGTCATTTAAGGAAAAATGGAAATGCTGAAATTTCATTCTAATTCGTAACTGAACCTCTGAAACTTTTTTTATTTCTCCATCAGGATTAAATTTCTCAAATTTAATGATGTATGGCTGTTAAATGTGGTTGAGAAGTTTTTCATTGATTGAGATCTTAATTATAGAACGGATGACAAACTAAATTAATGACAAGAAATAAGGTACAATTTTCAGAGGTCGGTTTGTTTTAAAATTCCAATTACATTTCTGTATTCAGATTAAATATAGAATACATTTGTAGAAAGAGTCATTTATATTCCCACCTACAGTTCATGCGCGCGAAGTGACCGGTGGTCACTCACTGGGACATCTACACATTTAATAAAAGTTCTAAATATCAAAAAACGGTTCAAATTTCAGCATAAACATGACGCACACTTTACATTTCTGTTGACATGGAAATTACTGTATGGAAAACAATATCTCTCCGAATTATTACCAATTTTTTAAAATTGTCAGTTATTTTAAGTTAAAAATTCATTAATTATAGAACTTTTTTCAATATTTAAGCATAAAATTAAAGACACAAGTTATAGATTAAAAGGTCATTTAATCAAATAAAAACCATCCTGTTAGACGTACAAATACTAAAAGGCCGGAGCTCTTTCGGGTATCACCATACACTTCATCAGTGGTTATATGAAAAATTTCCATGGAAACAAGTTTATAGTATATAGACCAAATTGGCAGACAAAATTTGCATAAATCAGCTACGGAGTAATGATAATTAAATGGTGTTATAAACAAGCTATTAAAGATTAAACAATTACAAAATTACAATAAAATGTGTTATAAACGGGAGATTTAAAATTTAAACAAGTATTAAATACAAATACTAAAAAGAAAATACAATGAAACATGCCCATATTTCAACCAAGCATAAATTACATTAAAATGAAACGTCACAGATAATTGTGTAGAGGTTTGACATGCATAGATTCGAGAACGAGTCTCTAAGTGTAACTTAAAGTTTGCACAGGATCAAAATTACAAATGAAATCACGGTACATGTAAATAAACAGGGATTCATAAAGAAGGGTATTCATAAAAAAGGCTATGGTGATGCCATTAAGCGCTCTGGCCTTTCAATATTTCTACATAATATAGGATTGTTTTTATTTGATTAAATAACCTTTTTATCTGTGGCTTGTGTCTTTAAATTTATGCTTAAATATTGAAATAGATGTGATACCACTTTAATTACTTTTTTCAACAGTTTGATTTGAAGAATAATCACCAAATGATTTAAATATTTGAAACATAAATCGGTCGTCATAGTTACCACAATGAAATCAAAAACTATAAATAAATTCATTGACAAAATATAATAAAATATCAAATCCTCTGCTGTAACTGTAAATTAAAACATCTCAATGTTACGCAAATAAATTTAAGAAAACTAATTTTTTTTATGCATGATGATACAAAAACGAATTTTCTACGTCTAGTAATTCTCAAGTTATAGCTGAAAGAATCTAAGAGCAAAAAAAATTCCCCGATGTATAAATTTTCCGAAACAAATTCATATATTTCAGATCTTTCTCATTATATATAGATCAAACCCCAGCTGGGGGTTCAGCAGTTTGGGTTATGTAATGAATCCCTTAATCAAGCAGTCAAATTCTGCTATATGATATAACTACTCTCAAACTTCAGTGCATAGTATTATTGTCACAGAATTCGTTTGCGGTGGGACTTTCCTGAAACTCCAGCATCCATGATAACTCCAACATCCGTATTCCAAACCATGCCTTCAAACTTATGAACATAGTATTATTGTCTCAGATTTCGCTTACAAGGGACTTTACACTCCAGCATCCATGCTAATTCCAGCATCCATGCTAATTCCAGCATCCATGCTAATTCCAGCATCCATACTCCAGCATCCATGAGAACTGCAACAACCATGCTTCTGCATCTATTCAGATAACAGCATCTATGAAAACTTCAGCATCCTCTCTCTGACATCCATTTTACAGCATCCATTCTCCAGTATCTAAGCGGATAACATAATTCATGGATTGGTTTCGTACTTATTAAATAATCATTAACTGGAACTTTTGATACCTGCAATAAAAACATTGCTATACCAGAATTTTACGAACTTCTATGAAAACTAGGAAATTCTGCCACGCAAGCCAACTTCAACTTTCTTTGAAATTTAGCTCAGAAAAAGAGCTAATGTTTATAGTCATAGTCATAATGTTCATAGTCATAGAACCTGTCAGTTTTATAATTCTAATTTAGGGAAATCCTCACACGGAAGGATCTCGTAACTGCGAATTTGACAGTTATATCCTCGCGTAACTCAGCAAAATTGTGTCACATGCTAAGTTTTCTTTTGTTGCTGCCATTACAGATATCGATTATTTCATACCGACGAGTGCATAATAAACTCGAAAATCGATCTATGGATACATGAATGTTTGATGGATCCTCACATGAAATTTTGACGGATGATAAAATATTTTATTAACGAATGGAAAACATCACTGATTCTAATTCATGGACTTTCATACAGTCAGATTGACTGAATTGAGTTTTTTTTCCTCCTATGAAAAAAAAAAAGTATTGCATTTATTTTGTAGAATGTTTTTACTCAGTTCCCACGTTTCCAGACAATGATTAATGACGTCCCTTTTCAACCATCTGCAGGATATAGTCGAAACGGAAATATAAACAAGACCCCGTGAGAATTGTTAGAAAAAAATTTTTGGAACACAAGGGAATTTACGTGTAGTCCGTTCTTCCTAAGGAGGTAGTTCTGCTTCCCCAAATATCCATCCCTGGATACAAATATATCATTTTTTTTCACTTATATCTGTAGAATTGAGTAAATTTAGCAATTCGGATGGTATTTCAATCGATAATTTTAATCAGTAAATTTCAGGCTTGTCGAATTTCGAGAAAAAAAATTTCGAAATAAAAAATATAAATATTTTTAAAGTTGTTGCATAAATAGCCGTTTCATGTTTAATTCTTTTATTTAGAAGCAAATGGTATCATGCACAGAACTGTCCATAACTTACCCTTCTTGAAATGTTGGCCTACTTTGAATCATAACTGAATATAAAAAAATTAAGTAATATATATACTTATATAAAATGAGTGAATACTTTGACGATAAATTTAAATGAAAATAAGTTGACATCATTCTTTAGGAGTTATCCTAATTGGTTTTCGATACTTATCAACAAGGAATAGTTTACTTATCAACAAGGATATCAACAACAATATCTCAGAATATTCAAGAACTGGTCAGGTTTATGTCAATTACTAACAATTCTGTCAAATCGGTAATAGCTTATACAGATTCTGCTAGTATAAACAAAAAGCCATTGATGCCAAACATACATCAATTTCCCAGAATCTGATATATAGAAGCTAAAATGATGAGTGATATGGATTCAGTATCAAATTTTAAAGGAGGTAGAGTGGCAACAATTTGTACTTCCAAATAATTTATACCTCCCTAGCAATTTATACTTCCGGTATCGTTCCCACTTCAGGTTTAAAAATTTTCCTGGAAACATGTTTTTCTTGGGATTGGTTAAATATAGAGCTTGGATAATGACTGATATGGATTCATTATTCTATTATGAAGTGGGTAAAAGAACTAAATAAGGATTTCCACCTCCAGTCCTCGAGATGTCATTTTCCAGTGAAAAATTTATCTATCTATATATATATATATATATATATATACACATGTTACGGTTAAAGTAAAAAATACTGTTAGTATTGATAATAGATGGTAATTATTAATAATAACCAGGCTTTTTGGTAAATGTGATAAATAGTGCATATTAATCACATTTACTGGTAAATATTAATAATTACCAATGGAGTTTGGTCATTGTGATTGATTAATCATAATTTATTGAAATCCCAACTCTGACGTTTTTATGTCATACGATAGGAAGCATATGATATTATATACATGAACAGTTTAGTTAGCAATGAAATTTGGTCAATGTAAAAAACCTTTTATAATAATGATAACTGTTATTTATAAGATACATTCAATATTTATTACAGCAAACAAAATACAGTACACACAAACATATTAAGGCTACAAAAAATTGCAAACAAATTGCATTACAAATACAATAAATGGAAATCTCAAAATAGAAGCTTTGAAAATTATTGCATTGATCAAACTTCATTGATAATTTTTAATAAGAACCGGTTCGTGTGGTAAATTCTCATAAATTATTCACTTTAACCGGTTTATTTGGTTAGTATGGGTAGTATTAATAATAGC
>OX578144.1:26872721-26902721 GCA_951213105.1 Amaurobius ferox
AACATTCCTTACTTTATTCAGCAGTTACGGGTGCGGTTGCAGATAGCGGTTCTCGTAATCTCGTCCCTTAATGTGTTTTTCGCTATCATTAGAGCGCCTAATGACATTTTAAGCCATTGAGCGTTATTATGGGCAAAAATTCCGCGTCTCAATTTGGAATTTGAAAGCGTTTAATACAAAGGTTTTAATACGTAATATTATCCAACAAATGGAAACTGCTTGTGTAATGCACTCATTCTCATTGTATAATTACCTAGATTTGAGTCATTTTTGTAATCTTTAACTGTTTATTCGAATGTTAAGATTTTCATAGCATTATACCTTATGGAAAACAATAATAATTTTCGGAATGAGAATGGTAGTTTATAGTATGTAGGGAAAATTCATAATTTCAATTATACTGTGGATAAATTATTTTGCCTTTATTTAAATATGACTCTTGTAAACAGATAAAGTCTATTGATAGTTCTACTGCAATTTGAAAGAGATAACTATGAGCTGAGAGAGATTTGTGAACATTAATTTGAAGACCGGATAAAACCATTAATACCCAGGCTCAGATACAAGGATATAGTGGAAAAGCTATTGGTCTCTTTGTAAATTTTTAATTCTTTCTAATGCAGATAGGAAAATAGGACACATTTTTCTGTTTATTGCTGAATGGTTCGTTTTTAGTTTATTATCATTGTTTTGGGAGTTATGGTTGCCACAGTTAATGCAAGATATGTTATTGGAAGTACAAGATCTAGTTTCATGTTGATCAACATACTTGCCGCAATAGGCATAGTCGTAAGTACATGAGTTGGAAGTATGCCCGTACCCTTGACATCGGTAGCATATTTTAAGTGATATATATTTCTTGATTTGATAACTATTAAAATGAATATAGATTCGTTTTAGTTTGATGAGTTCTGATGCCAAAGGGTGTGGGACAGGTAAGGGCCAGTTCATGTTCCCTTTAGAATTTTTGAAGTTTTTTAGGATATTGATATCCTTAAAGAGAAAAGAATTGGAATTCTTGCAAATGATATTTTTAACATCATCTTCTTGGTAAGATAGGGGTAGATTAAAAATGATGATGGCTTGTTTTCTTGGTGTTTGTTCCTGTATAGTGACATTTTTAGAAATATTAGTATTTTTTAAGGTTTTAATAACTTTTTCAGGGTTTAGGTTATTGCAAGTGATCTTTAGTAGGCCATCTGAGATGTTTATGACAGATTTTACGTTAACATCTTTAGGGCAAGGCACACTGGAAATATCCTTGCATAATGTTGCAGGTTTCTGGGTTTTATCAATACTTTTTTAAGTAAGATAGAAGAATATGAAGGTTTTACAGGATGCGTTGAAGAGAATGAAGAGAGAGTTTTAGGAAGGGTTGAAGAAGATGATGGTTGGGCAATCATAGCAGCATTAGATTAGTAGCTTTCATATCTGAACTCGTCTTCTGAGCAAAAGTTCTGAAATCATTTATTTCGTCAGAAATTTTTTTCATGGAAGTATCATGAATTGAAGATATTGATTTTTTGATATCATCCAGGTTAATAGATTCCTTGCTAGTTTTTATATTACAGTTGGCAACGATTTGAGGTCTTCCAGTTTGTCATTATCAGTTGTGGAAGGAGAGGTGAAAAGAGATTCATATTCAAACTCTTGACAACTTTTTCAAGATCAAAATTAGTCAAAATAAATTTTCGATGTTGAAGCTTTAGTTTGACTGAATTCATAAAATAATTAGACATTCTTTCCAAGATTACATTAACATATTTAATAAGTTTTCTATTTTAGATCTTAGGCTGGATTAATTTCCTCATCAAAAGGAATTTTTTTTTAATGTGAAGGAATTTCTTCAGCAAGTGTTTTGGTTGAGGCAGAGAATAAATTATTATTAGAGAGGTTAGAGCTTGTGCTTGAAGAAATGGAGCTATGCCTAATTTTAACCTTTGTAATACACGGAATACAATCTTGCAAAGTAACTGAAGTTGAAAAAACAGAGGAAGCAGTCTCAGTAGTGTCCATGGTTGGAGCACAAGCAAAGTCAGTGGTCGGTAAAATGGCTAACGATTTAGAGCAATATTTATTCATAGTTGAAAGTGGTAGATATAGTCCAATAAATAGTTACACTTTTATAAATACTCAAGAAGCTAAAAATGATAAGATTTAAATAAATTAGGGAACGACCAATGGCAACTTCCACAAATATTAAATAACTTAAAAGATTAAAATCAGATTAACGTTACATATATAGAAAACAGCCATTGAAATCAAACAGATTTAAGAAAAAAACAAAAAAGGTCAATCATGTATAAAGCATTGATTATGAAACACTTTCCAACTTCAATGCCATTTCATTTAAACATCTCTAAGATGCGATACATTCCTCGGTAATATTTTAAAAATTATCACGATACTACATTAATTTATTATATTTGAAACTTCATCGAAAAAAATAAACTTCATTCAAATGACGTCAATTAAATATAAATCGCCTGGCTCCTCGGTAATGTTTTTAACATTATCATAATACTGCAATAATTTATTATATTTGAAAACTTCATCAAAAACAACTGAAATTTATTCAAATGACACCATCGAAATATAACACGCCGGGCTCTCTCTATAAAAGCAGCACATTTCATTCATAACATTTTCACATTCATTTCATTCATCACAATACTATAATAATTTATTTTATTTAAAAATTACGACCATGGAGCTACAAGTAATTAAACTCTATGCTTAAAACTTCATCGAAAAAATCGTCCTTCTCTCTGTAAAATCAATGAATATTTCATTCATATCAGCTATGCAGACTCCATGAGCTAAATAATTTTGCGTTAAAGAAATGCAGCAATTCTTATACAACTCATTCTGCATATTTTGCTGTTTACACTTTACATAAGTGAAAAATAGGCTTCGTTGTAGGAATAATCAAATTTGGATGATCATTTAAACTCAAATATATTGTAATTGCGTTGTCTCAGTATGTAGATGCACAGAATTTAAGCAAAAATAAAGCAGCTTTAGGACAGATACAACACTTAATATGAATTTAAAAGAACTTTAAAAATCACGATTTTGAGACAAGATAGATGCCATATTTCATTTTGAAGTGGGTCACGTGATCTCTTTATATAATGGTCACGTGATCGCTTCATATAAGAGGTGTAATTATTATTTTAATTTTTATTTAAAAAACTACTAAATATATTTTGCTGAAATTTTTTTTATATATTTTATGGGATAATTTGAATGTTACCTAAAATTTTCAAAGCAATTTGTGAATTTTAAATACGCTTAAAAAATATTTGAAAAATTAGGTCCCATAGGGTTCAATGTATTTCATTTTTTCAACCCGGGTTCAATCCAAAACTAATTGGGTGATATTATTCATTTATATTCCCAAACGTTCCACAGACCGTCTGAACAACGTACTGAAATTTCATTTTGATTAAGTCATTTTTACGGCAGTTATCATGCTAACAGACAGACAGACAGACAGACAGTCAGAATGAACAAAGTCATAAACACTTTTCAACTTTGTTGTAAAATGTTAAAAAAACAGATAGCAAAATGAATTAAATCAGCAAAGTTATTATAAGAAATATCAAGGCAGGAGCACATTATATAAATATTTTTATGAAGAACTTTAAAATGTGAATAGAAATAAAAGAAATCTAGCTAAATGTTAGGATATGATATGTTGGCGATTATCAACATCAATGAATAATATGTAAGTTACATTGTTAATACTTTACAGCATTGTTGAAAAGTGTTTATGACTTTGTTAACACTTTACAACAAAGTTGCAAGGTGTTTATGACTTTGTACATTCTGTCTGTCTATCTGTTTGCCTGTCTGTCCGTTAGCACGATAACTGCCGTAAAAATGACTTTATTAAAATGAAATTTTAGTATGTTGTTCACAGACGGTCTGTGGAACATATGGGAATATAAATGAATAATATCACCCAATTAGTTTTGGATTGAACCCGGGTTGATAAAATGAAATACATTGAACCCTATGGGGCCTAATTTTTCAAACATTTTCTAAGCGGATTTAAAATTCACAAATTGCTTCGAAAATTTTAGAAAATATTCAAATTATTCCATAAAATATATAAAAAAATTTCAGCGAAATATATTTAGTAGTTTTTTAAATAAAAATTAAAATAATAATTACACCTCTTATATGAAGCGATCACGTGACCATTATATGAAAAGATCACGTGACCCACTTCAAAATAAAATATGACATCCATCTTGTCTCAAAATCGTGATTTTTAAAGTTCTTTTAAATTCATATTAAGTGTTGTATCTGTCCTAAAGCTGCTTTATTTTTGCTTAAATTCTGTGCATCTACATACTGAAACAACGCAATTACAATATATTTGAGTTTAAATGATCATCCAAATTTGATTATTTCTACAACGAAGCCTATTTTTCACTTATGTAAAGTGTAAACAGCAAAATATGCAGAATGAGTTGTATAAGAATTGCTGCATTTCTTTAACGCAAAATTATTTAGCTCATGGAGTCTGCATAGCTGATATGAATGAAATATTCATTGATTTTACAGAGAGAAGGACGATTTTTTTCCATGAAGTTTTAAACATAGAGTTTAATTACTTGTAGCTCCATGGTCGTAATTTTTAAATAAAATAAATTATTATAGTATTGTGATGAATGAAATGAATGGGAAAATGTTATGAATGAAATGTGCTGCTTTTATAGAGAGAGCCCGGCGTGTTATATTTCGATGGCGTCATTTGAATAAATTTCAGTTGTTTTTGATGAAGTTTTCAAATATAATAAATTATTGCAGTATTATGATAATGTTAAAAACATTACCGAGAAGCCAGGCGATTTATATTAATTGACGTCATTTGAATGAAGTTTATTTTTTTCGATGAAGTTAACCCACTTCAAAACAAAATATGGCATCCATCTTGTGTTAACATCGTGAATTTTGAAGTTCTTTTTAATTCGTATTTAGTGTTGTATCCGTCTCTTAAAATCGCTTTATTTTTGCTTAAATTCTGTGCATCTACATACTGAAACAACGCAATTACAATATATTTGAATTTAAATAATCATTCAACTTTGATTATTTCTACAACGAAGCCTAATTTTCACTTATAGAAAATGTAAATAGCAAAAGATGTAGAATGAGTTGTATAAGAATTGTTGCATTTCTTTAACGCAAAATTATTTAGCTTATGGAGTCTGCAATATAGCTGACATGAATGAAATATTCATTGATTTTACATAAAGTAGCAGGCGTTTTTTCTATGAAGTTTTAAGCATAGAGTTAAATTACTTGTACCTCCATGGTTTTAAGTTTTTAAATAAAATAAATTATTATAGTATTGTGATGAATGAAAGGAATGGAAAAATGTTTAGGGATGAAATGCTGCTTTTATAGAAAGAGCCATGCGATTTATATTTCGATGACGTCTTTTGAATAAAGTTAATTTGTTTTCGATGAAGTTTTCAAATATAATAAATTTTTGTAGTATTATGATAATTTAAAAAATATTACCACGGAATGTATCGCATTTTAGAGATGTTTAAACTAGGCAATTTATATTTCAATGCCGTCATTTGAATGAAGTTCATTTTTTTCGATGAAGTTTTAAGTTTTCAAATATAATAAATTAATGTAGTATTGTGATAATTGTAAAAATATTACCGAGGAATGTATCGCATTTTGGAGATGTTTAAATAAAATTGCATTTAAGTTGGAAAATGTTTCATAATCAATGCTTTATGCGTGATTGATCTTTCTTGTTAATATTTGAAGAGAGTTATGAAAATTAAAAAAAAACTTTTTAACACACAAACTAGGCATCGTATAGATAGGAAACCTACATCAAAATGATCAGCTTAAAAAGAGCAATCTGAATATTGAAAAATAAATTAGGACACAAAGTTAAAACTTACTAAAATTAGACGATAATTCGCGCACAAGCAAATATATCAACGAACAAATGAGTCGCCGCGAACGAGGAGGAATAAATTGATCCTCCATTTGGTTTTGCCCTTTTCTCTTCCATTTCTCAAAAAGCTGCCATCATTATCTGCAACCCCAATTTAAATGTTAAATTCAAATCCAATACTAATATCTCCATTTTTGTTGATATACTCCCCAATAATAATTCATTTATTCTCTCTAGCATCTATTTCCCCCCTTCATGACAATATAAGATATTTAATTTCTGAATTTGATTTCCTAAACTTTCATTCATTTAAATATATTATCCTAGATGATTTCAATGCCCGTGCTCGGATATGGGGATATGACTACATTGATCAAAGGGGTAATGCTGGCCCTACTTTTATATCGCATAGTGGTAAGGGTAATCCGGATTTGTCTCTTATCAGCTTTAACCTTTTTGATCATATCCAGAGCTGGAGCGTTCTAGACAAGGAATCTTTTAGCGATCATAAATTTATAAAAATTTCCATTTCATTTGACTCCCTTTGGATAACCTTTTTCATCTTGAAACCTCTTATAGTGTTCATCATCTAATTAAAGAACCTCTTATAGTGTTCATCTTAACCTCTTATAGTGTTCATCAGTAAATTCATCTTTAATTTTAAATCTCACCAACTTCTCTATTTTCCCGTCTCAATAATATTGATATCTCCTCCCTCGAAAATTTCTTTAAATTTTTTATTTATATTGTCCAGAATTGTTCATTTAAATTTATTCGCAAAAAGAAAATCTCTCGGCGCTTTAGCTTTTCCTGGTAGAATAAAGTTCTTGCTAAATTTAGAAATTTTGTGACTGCTTTGCCTAGAGGAATTAAATCTCTAATTAAAATCTCTCTGCTCCCTTGGATATGATCGAAAAAGCCAGAATTAAATGCAATTTTAATAAAGCTAAATTCAAACGATTGATTTATAATGCTAAAACTAATGCTTGGAAAATTTTTTGCAATAACTGTAATTCTAAATTTGCTCTATTTAAATTTACTTTTCTAAAATCTCACAAAACTAAAAACATAAACTTAACTTTTCCGGATGATCCTAACTGAAACTACGCCGATAAGATTAATCGTCTATTGAATCATTGTTTTGAAACTGACTACAATTCTAATTCTTTTCCATCTTTTTCTATCCCTTCTGTCGGTCTCGGGGTCCTTTGACTCTGAGATGTCATTAGTGTTTAACAACCTTAAGAATGGCAAACGCCCCCCGGTCTCGATAATTTAAATAATAAAATTTGGCAATCTCTTTTCAATTTCTATAACAAGCTATTTCTTAAAATGTTTAACCTTTGCTTAAAGTTTTGCTATTTTCCAAATTGTTCAAAAGATGCGAAAGTTATTTTTATTCCCAAGCCAGGTTGTGATTCCTCTAATTACTCATCTTTTCGTCCGATTTGTCTTCTTCCAACCCTATGCAAAATTCTTGAAAAAATTTTCGCCAATAGATTAATTTTATGGTTCACCATTAACGACATTCTTCATCCTAATCAATATAGCTTCTTCGAACTCCATAGTTGCGAAGACGCTTGTTTTAAACTTTTGAACACTATTGAGAATCTTAAGTCAAATCATCATGTTGCTCTCACTACCCTAGATATTAAAGGAGCGTTTGATAATCTCAACTGGACTTATATTCTCCACTCCTTCAGCGCAATTAATCTCCCTCCTCCCTTCCAAATTTTCATTTTTTCTTATCTTTCCACCAGGTACGTTAATTTTAATGCGAACTCCCTATCAATTTCTAAGCCTATTTCTAAAGGTGCATTTATGGAACATTTATTTCAATAAAATCCTCCTTAACAATGACCTTTTTACCTCTAAGCTTTTGCGGATGACTTTGCCCTTATCACTTTTGGTCAAACCAGAATCTCTCTAGTACACTAACTCCCTTCCCTAGTAATACTAACTCCCTTCTAAATTCCATTTCCCATTCCCTTCGGCCTCTATTTCTTGACGTCTCCACTAATAAAAGCAGCTCTATTATTTTCTCTCAATCCCGTACTATTTTTCGCAGAAATCCAATTTTTTAAGTTTCAAAATTCTATAATTAACATTAAAAATCAACTAAAATTTCTAGGTATTGTTCTTGATAATAAACTTTCTTGGAACCCTCATATCTCATTTATCAAAGAAAAATGTTTTAAATTTGTTTCCATTTTCGGTCAAATCTCTGGTTCAAATTGGGGCTTACTAAATAGATCGTTTTTAAAATATTGGTATTTATATGTTATAGAAAAAATCATTACTTTCGGCTCCGGTATTTGGGGTAAATCGTTTAATCTCACCCAAACTCATAAACTTCTTTCCCTCCAAGGCGTATTCCTTCTAAATATTTGTCCATGTTACAAAACTACTTCTAACATTTCATTGTTTCCCGTTACTGGTATTCCCCCTATTCATTTTACTGTTAATAACCTCTACTATAAATACATCTTTTGGAAACATAAAATAAAGTTATTTCCTTTTAACTCTATTCCCTTCCCCTTCTTTCTGATTTTGACTTTTTAATCCCTTTTTCTAAAACTTATCCCTCTGTTGGCACTGTTAATCTAATTAATAGAGTTGATAAGAAGTTCTCAGATTTTAATATTTTTACTGATGGTTCTAAAATTAATAGTAAAACCGGCTTTGCTATTTGTATTTTCTAACATGATGTTTTGACAGAAGTTATACCTCATAAAATTGGTGGCAATAATACAGTATTCCAATCCGAACTCTCTGCAATCTCTTACGCCATTGACTGGGCCTCTTCTAGCAACCTGAAAATCAATATTTACTCTGATAGTTTATCTTCAACTGCAGCCTTAAACTCAACAAAAAATAAATCCAACTTTCTTCATACTATCAAATCCAAAGCCTTACTTCATAAAAACTTGCTTAATATGTCTTAGGTAAAAGCCCATAATAATAATTTTGGAAACGAAACTGCCGATAAACATGCTAAACTTGCCACCACTTCTAATGGCAAAATTTTTATTCCTTGTCTCTACTCCCTACTTGTTAAAAACTTACAAAAACAATATTTTGAATCTTTGGCAAAATTATCTTAATGACTCTGGTTCTCCCCGTAATCATAATCTTGCCCGCATCCCTTCTTTCTTACCATCTCTCAATACGCATTCCCTTACATATAAGAAATTCTTAATTTTCTTCCTCACTGGGCATGGTCCCTTTTTAGACTATTTATTACTTTCCTTATATACATAATGTATAAGGAAAGTATTCTGACGGGGTCGAAAATTCGAATTCGAGTTTTCGACGGGAGAGCACGTTTCAAGCACCCCTGATCACGAATCAAACATTTTTGAAGTGATGTGTGGGGGGGGGGGGGGGGGAGACGATAACTGACGAACGAATGGACCGATTTGAACGAAATTTGGTACAAAAATCACAATCCGTAAACGCTGGAAGTCTATTGTTTTTAGACGCAATTGAATGTTCAGAACCCCCTAAATTTTCGAGTGAAATTTAGAAAAAATCGTCAAAAAATCAAAACCGCTAATAAAGTTACGCAAAATAGACATTTCTTATGTAATTTTTCATTAGAAAACGATTGACATAAATTTTAGAATGCTAACATGAACCGTTCTCGAGATATTGCAAATTTTTCAAAAAATTATCAAAAAGTTATATAAAATAAAAAAATATATATTTCCTATTGAGAAACATGTTCACTTTTCATATGTAATACCATGCGATAAATTTGGTGATATTATTCTCGTGGATCTAGCTCGTTCCATTCATGAAAAAAGATACTTTAAGTAATACTTTTGTATTTGAACGCCAATAGTCATTTATCGGCTGTAAGAATAATTTATTTCTCCGTCCATAACGCTTGGCGAGATTTTGGCGACGAATTTGACGGAATGTCGCCAACTTGGAGACATTTTTAATTGTTGCCAAATTAGCAGAAATCTCGACAAATTGAGAAAAATGACGCTAAATCCATGAAAATGACGACTCATTGAAGAAAATTCAATATCTTGGAAAGAATATAAGTATCTACTATAAGAAAAACATTTTTTTTAACTGTAAAAGTAGTAAATTCATTGCATTATATAAGGAAAGTCATGTGTTGCCCACATCAGATTTTTCTTTTTTAAAATCAAATCCACCTTAACCTGTCCTTGTAATTCCTACGCGGATGCTGATCACTATATTACTTTCCTTATATGCATAATGTATAAGGAAAGTATTGTGACGGGGTCGAAAATTCGAATTAGAGTTTTCGACGGGGAGAGCACGTTTCAAGCATCCCTGATCACGAATCAAACATTTTTGAGGTGATGTGTGTGTGTGTGTGTGTCAGTGAGTCTGTGGGGACGATATCTCACGAACGAATGGTGCGATTCGAATGAAATTTGGTACAAAAATCGCAATCCGTGAATACTGGAAGCCTATTGTTTTTAAATGCAATCGAATGTTCAGAACCCCCTAAATTTTCGAGTGAAATTTTGAAAAAATCATCAAAAAATCAAAACCTTTAATAAAGTTACGCAAATAGACATTTCTTATGTAATTTTTCCTTAGAAAACGAATGGCATAAACCTTAGAAAGCTAGCATGAACCCTCGAGAACCCTCATGGGATAGATATTGCATATTTTTCAAATAAATTTATCAAAAAATTCCATAAATTAAAAAATATATATTAACTGTTGAGAAAGATGTTCACTTTTCATATGTAATATCCTGCGATAAATTTGGTGACATCATTTTCGTGGATCTAGCTCGTTCCATTCATGAGAAAAGATACTTTGAGTAATACTTTTGTATTTGAAAGCCAATAGTCATTTATCTGCTATAAGAATAACTTATTTCTCCGTTCATAACGCTTGGCGAGATTTTGGCGACGAATTTGTCGGAATGTCGACAACTTGGCGACTTTTTAATGTTGCCAAAACTTCGACGAAACTTGTTAACGAAAACTTCGCCAAATGGATAAAAATGACGCTAAATCAATGAAAATGACGACTAATTGACGAAAATTCAATATCTTGGAAGGAATATAAGTGTCTACTATAAGAATAACCTATTTTTTTTGCTGTAAAAGTAGTAAATTCATTGCGTTATATAAGGAAAGCCATGTGCTGCCCACATCAGATTTTTTTTATTTCCTTTTACTAAAAATTTCACCTCTTTCAACCTTCAAATTGTAATAAATCAAATTGGTTTAAGTCAGTCTGTTCTAACCCAGTTTCTATAAATAAAATAAAAAATTGTATTATTGTCACCCAATCTATTTCGAATAAAGTTTCGTAAGTTTATTCAGCGTACTGCTTTCAATTTTCTATGATCAATATGGTCAATCTACTGTTTGTTTTTTTTACTTTCTTTTACCTTTTTTTGATGTTTTGTTATGAGAGAAAAAAAAGAAAAAATGCTATCTAACTTTTCCAATTTGATCTTTTCATCCCTCTAAATTTTTCCTCTTATTTCAATATTTTATTCTAAATTTTTCTAAATAACGATCTTTCTTCACTTTCATTTTTTATTTATTTACTTTTTATTTATTTATCTTTTTTTCTCTCTAAATTTTATTTCGAAATTCTTTTTTTAAATTATCCTCTTCGCTTTTGCATATTCAAATTTATAGTTTTTTTCCCCCCAACAATTTTGTCATTCGCAATAACCTTTTTCCCAACTGTACCGAGTTGGACGTACCTATAAAGATCATTCTGTTTTAATATGTAAAGCTGTTTGTCTAACATATATATCTGGAGCTGGGGGGAGGCAGCACCTGGATCGCAAAGAAGGATTTTGATATTTTGAGGAATGAAAATTTTGATACTTTTAAGGAAACTATTTTTAAATTTAAATTTTTAGTTTTCAGAAAGATAAATAAATAATAACTTTTCTTAATTTATATTTTATTACTCCACTGATATTTCTGTAAAATTGATTAGGTGTTTTCTGTTTTCTGTTTTAACATCTTAATCGTCCAACTGACTTGCGTGCTTTTTCCACGGCAAGGATCATAACTGGATATGTGTGTTGTAAAGGATTGAGGTTTTTGACTTGCGTGTTTTTCCCCGCCACTTCTATATATATTCTTCAACTGCTATTTTTCAAAGTTCTCAATGAATATAGGACGATCGGAGATGAGGACCAAGCTGTTGTATTATGGCTGGGTATTTTTATTCTAAAGATATATTTTCCCAACTATGCTTATAATTACTCAATACTTAATAGGTGAGTTGCATGGTTCTAATAATAATAATAATAATAATAATAATTATACTGTGAGTGTTGAATAGCATTACAATTTGTTTTTAAACACGGATAAGCCCATGGAGGTAAAAGGGAGAAGTTAAAACTTCATGTTGGGAAAACACCAAAATGGCTGAAGCAAATAACTCAGGTGACTGCATTGTATTCATTTATATGGCGAAAGGATCGTATTGAATTAGGTGAATAATATTTATTTAAACTGATAACTTTTCAAAAAGAAATTATCAGTGCACTGCAAATTAAAACCCAAACAATAAATAAAATATATCTACTATTTAAATTTATTTTACACCAACAGTATACCCGTTCTTCGTAAGGAATATATAATATAAAGAAACTTAAAATTTACAATTATGTGCAAATTTCTATAGTATTCTAAATGACATTGTTATTCAAATAATTCTATTGAAATATTTAATTTAATTTTCCTGAAAAGAAGTATAAGAAACTTTGTTTACGCTATACAAAATTATCTTCATAGGCAGGCAGGTATGAAGAAAAAAAATAACCTGGTCCCATTTGTAAACAAATATTCAAAAAAATATGAAATTGGATCAATATATGATAAAATGAAAGCGGAAATTTGTCTGTGATGATGAGACAAAGAAACACACACATAACCGACCGTTCATCCTACTGCTCTAAACCTTTGGGTAGTCTCTCTCCCTCTTCAATTTTATTTATATAGATTACAATTTATTTTAGTCTCTATAAATTCTGTACCGTGTTCTACAAATCGGAAAAAATATCTATTACTTGTACTCACAATTAGGGAACTTTACTTTAAAAATAATCAAAAATACATATACAAAATACTAAACATTACGCCTTCCTGTTGTGTCAAAAGAGAACAAACAGTTGGAACTTCACTAGTATTAGCTAAGCATAGATATAATTCTCGAACCATTATGGTATTTTCAAGCTTTTTTTTTTCATAGGAGTTTTAATTCTTCTCTAACTCCATGGATAAGACAAATGTATCTGATCCATCGACATTACTTAGCTGTTGCCAATTAAACAAAATCAATAATTTTTCAAAACATTTTATAAGAATAACTTGGGTACAAAATCTAAAAAAGATTCATTTTTCGTCTCATAATGATTATGATACAAGTATGAGTAAACTAAACACTGGAATGATTAATAAGTAATATACACTTCCTGCAAAGGATAAGAAAAATTTGAGCAACGCATATAAGCACAAATATCACAATAATACAGTATACAGCTGTTTCGAGGATACGGCGGATCCCCTTCGTCAGTGCAAGACAACCAACAAACCCGAAGTCCAAAAGAGGAATGGGCGCAAATAGAAGAAACAGAGGAAGCTATATGTAAGACCTGGATTCACAGGCCCAAGACCTGGATTCACAGGCCCAAGACCTGGATTCACAGGCCCAAGACCTGGATTCACAGGCCCAAGACCTGGATTCACAGGCCCAAGACCTGGATTCACAGGCCCAAGACCTGGATTCACAGGCCCAAGACCTGGATTCACAGGCCCAAGACCTGGATTCACAGGCCCAAGACCTGGATTCACAGGCCCAAGACCTGGATTCACAGGCCCAAGATCTGGATTCACAGGCCCAAGACCTGGATTCACAGGCCCAAGACCTGGATTCACAGGCCCAAGACCTGGATTCACAGGCCCAAGACCTGGATTCACAGGCCCAAGACCTGGATTCACAGGCCCAAGACCTGGATTCACAGGCCCAAGACCTGGATTCACAGGCCCAAGACCTGGATTCACAGGCCCAAGACCTGGATTCACAGGCTCAATACCTCCAATCTGAATTCCAGGTCTTGGGTATATAACCCCCGTTTGTTTCTTCTACTTGCGCCCATTACTTTTTTTTTTACTTCGGGTTTGTTGGATCTCTTGAATTGACGAAAAGGATCCAGCATATCCTCGAAACAGCTGTATACTGCATTATTGTTTTATTATTTGTGCTTATGATTGCATGAGGCAGTCCAATGACGATTCATACTCAAGACATTTTACATTTGTAAAGACTAGAAGCTGTGTAAGCATACGTTAGAATTGCTGTATTTTTTTTTTCTTGATGGGCGAGGTTTCATGGCGTGTTCTTTCTTCCTATAGGATTGACCCCGTTGTGTTGACCAAGTCCGAAGCGACAGAAATCTTGAGCAAGGAAGGGCAGCGGCCTGGAACCTATCTCTTGTACGAGGACATCGAGAAGGAACGAATCTGCCTGTCATTCAGGTAACCAGACATGAATCTTAACCTTTTGCTTACGGTTGGACAGCGTCCATCGCAAACGAAGAACCTCTCAAAAAGATAGGTATCTGACATACCCTATCTCAAACAGTTCGATCTCCCTTTGCAGACATTATGATTTGAGATAGGGTATGTCAAATGCCACTGATCAGGGGCATGGTGGTGCCCGAAATGGACGCCAATGTTTGCAAAGGGAGATCGAACTGTTTGAGATAGGGTATGTCAAATACTTGTCTTTTTGAGAGGTTCTGCGTTTGGGATGGACGCTGTCCCACTCGTAAGCAAAAGGTCAAAAGTGAACGTTCTAAGGTGCAAGAAGTTATATCTATAATAAGAATCTATATTAAATATCAATAGTAAGAAGATGTCTCTGTTTTTCTATGTCGTCTGTGGTGAAAAATCTAAGTGACGCACGGCCATGAAATCGAGCACAGGGATGTATTGGCTCCCGAGAGGAAACACCTCGAGATTAAATTTTAACTTCAAATTAAGTTTTTCTGTTATTAAATGTTGAAGCGCTATTTCGAGCGATTGTCACACAAATCGGCGCCTTATCGATCGAAAATATCGCAGTGTTTTTAACTTAACACCATCGAAAAGATCGAAAAACATTTTTTCTAACATGCTTTGAACCGTATCCATGCGATTAATAGACGCATTTTCAGATTGCGTCCAGCAGATCACAATATATCGTGCTTGAACACCGATATTTCACCAAGGAGGAAACACTCTGAGTTGCAGCGTTCGTGACATTTAAATGTTACCAGCTTTTCCTCTCATTGAAAGAATTTTAACCATCGAAAAGATCGAAAAACATTTTTTCTAACATGCTTTGAACCGTATCCATGCGATTAATAGACGCATTTTCAGATTGCGTCCAGCAGATCACAATATATCGTGCTTGAACACCGATATTTCACCAAGGAGGAAACACTCTGAGTTGCAGCGTTCGTGACATTTAAATGTTACCAGCTTTTCCTCTCATTGAAAGAATTTTAACCATCGAAAAGATCGAAAAACATTTTTTCTAACATGCTTTGAACCGTATCCATGCGATTAATAGACGCATTTTCAGATTGCGTCCAGCAGATCACAATATATCGTGCTTGAACACCGATATTTCACCAAGGAGGAAACACTCTGAGTTGCAGCGTTCGTGACATTTAAATGTTACCAGCTTTTCCTCTCATTGAAAGAATTTTAACCATCGAAAAGATCGAAAAACATTTTTTCTAACATGCTTTGAACCGTATCCATGCGATTAATAGACGCATTTTCAGATTGCGTCCAGCAGATCACAATATATCGTGCTTGAACACCGATATTTCACCAAGGAGGAAACACTCTGAGTTGCAGCGTTCGTGACATTTAAATGTTACCAGCTTTTCCTCTCATTGAAAGAATTTTAACAGGTCAAAATAATGAAAGATAGAAATTACATGAAAATTAAGAACTCTATCTGAAATCCAATTATATATCATTAAGGGTTTTTAAAGGGCTACACATTATTATTTATGGTCCGTGGTTAAAGCTATCCAATTTGTTTTCGAGTTATAAGCATTACGTACTTTAAAAACTGAAAATTTTCTATCGTCAAAGTGACAAGACAATTTTTTAAAATCTATAACAACTTTGTAAAAAAAAAAAGAAGGAAAAAAATCCCTAAAAACTGGATTTTCCATTGAACATTTTTGTCGCTTACAGTTTATACTTATCTTTTATAGTTTTAGAAGATACTTCGAGTGAAAGAAGTAAAGCAAAATCTCGTTCGATCAAAAGTTTTTTCTTTGGGGGGGGGGGGGGGATTGGGGGGTTCAAAATATTAAAATACTGAAATTATTTTTATATTTTCATAACTAGAACCGTATTTTCGATAAAACAGGCATAAATTGTTTACATATTTATCTATTAGGTTTGGAGATATAAGAGTTCAAAATGTTAAATTTTTCGTAACGCTTCGATTGCAGCCAGAGATATCCCATACATAGATGTTATTCACATTAAAATCTCAAGAACCAGCCTGGAAAGGAGTAAGATCCGAGCAGATTACTCTATCCTTTCGGCCACACTCTTTAAGCAATGGAATTTTAAATCATAGTCCCAGTGAAGTAACTAGCATAAATGGACCGGTTTCACTCTTATTGGAGCTCATAAACAACTATACACTGGAGAAAACTTATTTCGATTTTCAACATTGCAGATTTTTTGCAATTCTATATGTATCAGCTCTATCAAGAGCGAAACCGATCTATCGATGTAAATTGGCAGACTGAGAGCATACGAACTTTAGAATGTTTTATATGGAGCTGTTTTGTGACTATGTACTTGGCCTTAGAGACTCGTGCCGTTGGACCATTTTATAAATTTGATCAGAATAAAGATTTCTATGTCAGAACTATATTTGTTATGAAATATTAGTAATTCCACTTAAGGAGGATTTCCTAGTAAGTTGTTTTACATATGCACTCTTTAGTTATTGTATTCGCCGTAAATGCCAGAATGGCACCGAATGCAATTTTCTTTTTTCAGGACCACCAATGGCGAGGTCCTACACTACTCCATCGTGAAGCTGAATGATCTTTTCTACTTCAATGACTTCCCTTTTCCTTACCTGGAATCCATCGTGCTCTACTACAAGAAGTACAAATTTAAGGACACCAGGCTCACCAACCAGGTAAGCCTGTTAATGAGACAAGCTCGGACTTTATACCACTCACAAGTCGAGTTATTTTAGCTTTCACATACGCAGTAAAAATAGCCTGTAAAGAGAAAGTACTGTTTCCCCCAAAATTCCTGAATTCGAAATTTTAATGCATAAGCACGTTTTAAGACCGCCTGAATCCGTTTCGAACACTTTTGGAAAAATATTCGTCTGTGTGTGAGGTATGGACATAACAAGGAGAATACAATTATCAAGCTGTATGTGTAGTCTAGATGCATTATGTTGTTGTTGTTGAAACCCAGACCGTCCGACCTACCAGAAAGGTGTAAGGTAACTGTTTGGACGGTCGGGAAGTGCCACCCAATTTAGACCGGAACCCAGTGGGGGAGGCATCCACAGGGACCGTACCCTCCTTCCCCTACCACCAACCTCTCGGAAGGACTTTCGGACCCACATGTTTAACGTGATCGTACTCCGCATGAACACGGCGGCAGTTTTGGCAGTGGCTGGAATCGAACCCGGGCCTACCGAGTTCAACTCCAGCGCGCTAACCAATGGGCTACCGCGCCCAGATGCATTATGTGAAAAACTACAACTTTACATTTTTTTTTTTAATTTTCATGATTGTAATTCGAATGATTTATATTCTTGCCCAGGAAAAATAATGACAATTATCGGAATAATGTTGGCAGTATATAGTACTGTAATTTCTTGCAAATAATCCATGGCGATCGATACTAAGTATACGTATTTTTGAGAGAGAGGGGGGGGGGGAATCTTTGTATAATTCGCAGTGTCGAATATACAGATAAAATCGGCTTGCCTGATTACTTCCCCATATATATTTGATTTAATGACACGATGGCATTGATAAGTTAAAGATCATTAGTTCAGAAAAACAAATTTCAACAAAAAATATGTTATTTTATATTAACACAATGCTTCTTTATATGGGCTTCTTCACAATGCTTTTTATATTTTATACTCGTACAATCAATCTTTTTTTTTTTTGCTTGGAAAATATTGCCACGAATGATCCCCACTTTCAAAATTGAGGTTTTTAATAAATAATCTGTGAATTATGCGTAGGAAATTACGGTACATGGGGGATTCATAATTTCAAATATGCTATGGACGTTAATAATATTACGATGGTCCTTATTAATACAGATAAGCCAAATGCATCCTTTGACCATCCTTAAGCTGGTGCCAATTTGGAGAAAAGAAACTTGTAGATAATTTTTCCGAAATATTAAAAAAGAACTTGTGTACGAAATCAGTAACCTTATTTAAAACTGTTGTTTCATGGAATCAATTTTTGAATGATCATTGACGAAATTCAAATGGAATTCTTAAAATTATCGTAACTTTGCGCATTATAGATTCTTTGGCGTGCCATCGAAAATCCCTCATGTGCCAGGTATGGCACGCCTTCCACGTATATGTTATCGCAGTACTATACAATTACCATTAATCCGGAAATTATCCTAGTCCTTAATAACAGCTGATGCTATAAAAATCTGAAATTTTAGATAATTCATGCGCTAATTGTGCGAGTTACATAATATTTCATCCATTTCTTGTTTTTTATATAAAATATCCGCACATGAAATTTCATAACGAAAATACATATGCACTCGCGAACACATACACACACATCTTTCAGAAAGTGTTCGAAATGTATTCAGGAAGTTGTAAAACGTGCTGCTTTTCTAATAAAATCTCGAATTCAAAAATTCGAATGGGAAAACAATTATTTCTTTGTGGCTTGAAAAAAAAAAAATAACAATTTTCATAACTTGCCAAGTTTGCAGCCTAGTGCAGCATCTCAGTGGCGTCGCCAAAGGGGGGGGGGGTATTTATGATCATAATACCTCCCAGGAACCCACCGGAACCCGTTAATGTTCGGAGAAGAGATATGTAGAGAAACAGAAAACAAAATATTAGTTACCAAAACCCCATACAAAATATTTTCCTCACGACGCTACCGCAACATCTTATTCTCCTGATCCCGGCCATTAAGCGGTCTGAAACTCTGAATAATGAATTTCCGCTCTGCGGAGGAGGAGATTGTGTGATTCATCCCAATCTCGGCCCTTTCCCGCCTCTTCCTCTCCGGAATCGAAAAAAATAATCATTCTCAGTTCAGGAGATTTGTTGAAACGTGGAATTGCATCTCTGTAGCAATACTGATAGCATTCACTATTACTTTTACAGTAAAAAAAAAAATAGGTTATTCTTATAGTAGATACTTAAATTCTATCCAAGATATTGAATTTTCGTTAATTAGTCGTCATTTTCATTGATTTAGCGTCATTTTTATTCATTTGGCGAGATTTTCGTTAATTTAGCAACATTTAAAAAAGTCGCCAAGTTGGTGACATTCCGCCAAATTTGTCGCCAAAATCTCGCCAAGCGTTAAGGACGGAGAAATAAGTTATTCTTATAGCAGATAAATGACTATTGGCGTTCAAATACAAAAGTATTACTCAAAATCTCTTTTCTCATGAATGGAACGAGCTAGATCCACAAGAATGATGTCACCAAATTTATCGCATGATATTACATATGAAGAAAAGTGAACATGTTTCTCAACGGTTAATTTTTTTTTTTAATTTATGGGATTTTTTGATAAATTTATTTGAAAAATGTACAATATCTCGAGAACGGTTCATGCTAGTTTTCTAAAATTTACGTCAATCGTTTTCTAAGGAAAAATTACATAAGAAATGTCTATTTGCGTAACTTTATTAATGGTTTTGATTTTTTGAGGATTTTTTCAAAAATTCACTCGAAAATTTAGGGGGGTTCTGAACATTCGATTGCGTTTAAAAACAATAGACTCCCAGTATTCACAGATTGTAATTTTTGTACCAAGTTTCATTCGAATCGCTCCATTCGTTCGTGAGATATCGTCTCCACAGACTCACTGACACACACACACATACTTCACACACACACACACAGACATCACCTTAAAAATGTTCGATTCGTGATCAGGGATGCTTGAAACGTGCTCTTCCGTCGAAAACTCGAATTCAAATTTTCGACCCCGTCACAATACTTTCCTTATACATTACGTATATAAGGAAAGTAATAAGTAGCAGGGTGGAAAAGGCTTTTTTTGTGTGTGTGTTTAGCATTTGACCGAAAGTTTTGTAAATACCTTAAAGCACCAATGGTTCCAAAACTTTTAATTCAAGGACCCCTTAGTAATAATAATAATAATAAAAATAAAATTGCGGACATCATAAATCGAAACAAGCCATATATATCTATATCTTTAAAATACTAAATATAAATGAGTTAGATGTAATAAAGTAAACAGTTTCTAGTAATGAACGACATTTATTGAGATAAGATATTAAGAATTATCAAGGAAATTAATTAGGAATTCAAGAATTTTGCATAAGATTCATCTAAATATAAACATGAAAAACTTTAAGCTAGCAACGTTACGTTATTAATAATTATCAGCACAGTTTAATGTAAACAACGATGGTGGTTTCCTTAGAAATTAGAGTAATATTTGGTTCCATTAATTATAGTTTCATTCTCAAATCATTTGCAACTTCCAATCCATTCCTCAGCGTAGATTTCAAATAAGAGCAGGGCAAAAGCCGTGTAATCACACAAATAGTCGGTAGGAAATAAGAGTTAAGCACTACAACGTTTTTCTCGGTGAGGTCAGTATAACCATTCACAACATTTAACGAATCAACACTACATTTAACTCAGCGAATGTGGTAACTGTGCGAATCGGAATTTTAACGATTTGTCATGAGAAATATTTGCCAGAAACATATTACTTTCCTTATATACATAATGTATAAGGAAAGTATTGTGACGGGGTCGAAAATTCGAATTCGAGTTTTCGACGGAAGAGCACGTTTCAAGCATCCCTGATCACGAATCAAACATTTTTGAAGTGATGTCTGTGTGTGTGTGTGTGTGTGAAAGTGTGTGTGTGTGTGTGTGAAAGTGTGTGTGTGTGTGTGTCAGTGAGTCTGTGGAGACGATAACTGACGAACGAATGGACCGATTCGAACCAAATTTGGTACAAAAATCACAATCCGTAAACACTGGAAGCCTATTGCTTTTATATGCAATCGAATGTTAAGAACCCCCCTAAATTTTCGAATGAAATTTTGAAAAAATCGTCAAAAAATCAAAACCACTAATAAAGTTACGCAAATAGACATTTCTTATGTAATTTTTCATTAGAAAACGATTGACATAAATTTTAGAACGTTAACATGAACCGTTATCGAGATATTGTACATTTTTCAAAAAAAATATCAAAAAGTCATATAAAAAAAAAAAAAAAATTTCTATTGAGAAACATGTTCACTTTTCATATGTAATACCATGCGATACATTGGGTTACATCATTCTCGTGGAACTAGCTCATTCCATTCATGAAAAAATATACTTTTAGTAATACTTTTGTGTTTGAACGCCAATAGTCATTTATCTGCTGTAAGAATAACTTATTTCTTAGTGCATAACGCTTGGCGAGATTTTGGCGACGAATTTGGCGGAATGTCGCCAACTTGGCGACTTTTTGAAATGTTGGCGAAAATCTCGCCAAATGGATAAAAATGACGACTAATTGTCGAAAATTTAATATCTTGGAAAGAATATTAGTATTTACTATAAGAAAAACCTACTTTTTTTTACTGTAAATGTAGTAAATTAATTACATTATATAAGGAAAGTCATGTGTTGCCCACATCAGATTTTTTTTCTTGTGGTGAAAGTCAGTGGTTCGTTGAAAGTTCATCAGCAATTGGATACCCTGAATAAATGCGTTTAAAATAATTTTTAAATCTGGTTGCAGCTTAAATGATTGAAACTATAGAAAACTGCCCACGGCTCTTGCCCAGTTTGTTATTAACGATAATTTTCATCCTATGTTCGATAAAAATTTTCTTTTAATGAGCTGCAATAACCCCCGTAATATTTTACTTTATGAATCGCTTTTCATTTATCTTTCCCGTGATTCTATTGGCAATTTTGATCCTGTTCAGATCCTCAGTTATGCTTGGCGTCTCGTAGCGCTATGGTTGTGAACTTTTGTACGTCGTGGATGGTGATTTTAATATTTTTTTGGTTGTCTTTATTTTTTAAAGTGTTAAATGATTGATGTCGTATTAATTTGAAAGACTTTTAATTAAAAAAAAATCAGGATTTAACAAAAACGTTAGTAGTTATAACATATACTTTTTAGAGTTTGTCATTGACCCCACTTTGGGGGTTTGAAGGATTGCAAAGAAATGGCCTGATTGAAGATATTTTATTTTTAGGCTTTTATGACAGTAAAGAGTTTAATTTTTTGTAAAAATAAAACCGGATAAGATTCCATCTGTATTTTCTACACTTTATCTGTATTTTAACTGGAAATTGGTAATATTTTTTTGTCTAATTTTTGCAATCTGTAAATTTAAGAGGATTACAGACTTTCAAGACGTTAGTTCCAGGGTAAAACCCTTGATTTTTCCAACACTTTTTACTTTCCCTACAATACACGTTAATGTATTGTATAGGGAAAGTATTGGAATCATGTCGAAAATCGCAACTCGAGTTTTCGACTGGTCTACACGTTTTGAGACCTCTAGAATACGAAAAAGCTAGTTTTAGAGTGACGTCTGTGTGTGTATGTGTCTGTCCGTCTGTCTGTGCAATGTATGTATCCACGCCAACTCAAAAACTAATAGACCGAATTTCATAAAATTTGGTAGGTAAGTCACTTGGATGTGACCTTGGTGCTGATTAGGTTTTGGTACGATTCTTAAAAACAGAACTCGCCTTTTTTTTGCGAAATGGCCCGTATAAATTTCATTTATCCGCTCTAGCTAAAATACTAATTAACCAAATTTCACAAAATTTAGTAGATAAGTTACTTATTGAATACTCTGGTGTTGATTAGAATTTGGTATGATTCGGAAAAGAAGAAACCGCCTTTTTTTACGAAATGGCCCGCCAAAATCTAAAAAAAAGACTACGTAGTATATGCTTAAATGTGTCAATTAAATTCTTGTTTTATACGCAATTTTTGAAGAGGAAAATAATATAACATACTCCATTATACTTTAGGACTAACCGTTCTCAAGATATTTGAGGTTTCTTGAATTTTTGTTACGGCGATTTCAGAAAAAAGTCCAATTACCAAATAAAAATTTAATTAAAAATGCAAATTTAGTGTTATTTGGTTCAATTAAACCCAATCTAATGAATTATTAAAGAAATAAAGAAATTATGAATTTAAGTCTGCAGGGAAAATCATGTGCTGCCCACATCAGATTTTTACTTTCCCTGCAATACATGGTAAAATATAGGGAAAGTATGGAATCATACCGAAAATCACAACTCGAGTTTTCGACGGATCTACACGTTTCGAGACCTCCATAATACGAAAAAACTATTTTTAGCGTGACGTCTGTGTGTGTGTGTGTGTGTCTGTCTGTCTGTCTGTCTGCCTGCCTGCCTGCCTGCCTGTCTGTCTGTCTGTCTCCACTCTAACTCAAAAACTAATGGACCGAATTTTATAAAATTTGGTATGTAAGTCACTTGGTGACTCTGGTGCTGATTAGTTTTGGTACGATTCTGGATAAAAGAATCCGCCTGTTTTTGCGAAATGGGCGGCAAAAATTGCCTGTATCCAATATAGCTGAGAAACTAATGGACCGAATTTCACAAAATTCGGTAGATACGTCGCATGTGAGTTACCCTGGTTCTGATTAGATTTTGATATGATTCGGAAAAGAAAAACCTGCCTTTTTTTACGAAATGACCCGCAAAAGTTTGATGTATCCACTCTAGCTAAAATATTAATTGAACAAATTTCATAAAATTTGGCAGATTAGTTACTTGTGGAATACTCTAGTGTTGATTAGATTTTGGTACGATTCGGAAAAGAAGAACCCGCCTTTTTTCACGAAATGGCCTTCAAAAATTTCATGTATCCACCCTAGCTGAAATACTAATTGAACAAATTTCACAAAATTTAGTAGATAAGTTACTTGTGGGATACTCTGGTGCTGATTAGATTTTGGTACAATTCGGTGAAGAAGAACCCGCCTTTTTTTACGAAATGGTCCACAAAAATCGCCAAAATCTAAAAAAAAAGGACTACGTATGCTTAAATGTATCAATTAAATTCTTGTTTTACACGCAATTTTTGACGAGGAAAAGAATATAACACACTCCATTATGCTTTAGGACTAACCGTTCTCAACATATTTGAGATTTCTTGCATTTTTATTACGCAGATTTCGGAAAAATGTCCAATTACCAAATAAAAACAAAAATTGAATTAAAAATTCAAATTTGGTGTTATTGGTGAAACTAAGCTCAATCTAACTAATTATTAAAGAAATAAAAAAATATGAATTTGAATCTGCAGGGAAAGTCATATGCTGCTCGCATCAGATTTTTTAATTCTAAAATAATTGTTTTAAAGAGCTGGACACATTTTATGTTACTAGCTGTATATATCCGTTTCTCGTACGGAATATATAATAATGTAAAGAAACTTAATTCATAATTTTAGGTGAACTTTTACTATTTGGCGTCTTTCTTTTTGAAATTTTATAACTCTCACAACATGGAAAGAAGTGAGTCCTTCGATGCTGAGACAATGGACAGACAGACATAAGCGCGTCTTACTGTTTTATTTATATAGAAATTAACAATTTTACAATTAGACAATTGCTTCTTTATAGAGTCCTTTTATGGTCTTCTTACAGAAATAAAGATATATCTCTCATGTATAGCCCTTGAGATTAAAATGTTTATTTTTCATTTCGTTAATTTATGAAACTTCTATAATTTTAGCGATAGAGTCGCAAACAATGATTGTGTCACGTTATCGGATTTTGAATTGCGTTTGTTGTAGGGGCTTCAAAAACGATTAGGTCACCTTAGTTTGGAGATTCGTATAACGATTGGGTCATGCTAAAATTGAGGAAACAGCCAGAAGATTAAAAGGAAACAGCTAGAAGATATTACCAAGACTACCCATTAAAATGTCTCCAGTGATGATGAGACAAACAGAGGAATTTTCAATTTTATTTGTATAATTTTTTATTTAAAAGCGAATGACGTCATTTATAGGACTTTAACACATGTCGTTCTTGAGATATTGCCCTGTTTTTAAAATTTAAAATTGATAAATATCCTATAATGTTGAGTGTGATAAATATCCCATAATGTTGACTCGAGTTTCTCATATATTCCAAATCCAAGTTGTTTTGGTCTATTTCTAGAAATAATATAGATTACTAAATATTTCATTTGAGGTTTCAATTCCACCCATTCAAAAGAAATAATGTACACTAGGATTTGGCCAAACCACAAAAATAACTTTCTTCGGCTGTCTTGTATGATTTAATAATGGAACTGGAACAAATTAGTTACTGTTAGAAAGCATTAGGTAACCAAAATTGATATCGGTAGAGGTATTTGATTTGGGGCAGAAAATCCCCCAAGAAAATAATAAAAATAGAATATGTTTTTTTGTTTTTTTCTTCAGTTCCGTATCGACAAAGAATGTTTTAAGTATTTGCTATCGTTGCTATCCGAAAGATGATAAAAGAAAAAAAAAAGAGGCCATTTGTCTTTTCCATCAACTAAAAAAAAAAATTTAGTGACAGTCTTGTTTTTTATCGATTGTTTGAACTGCCGTTTCCCAGTTTTTATATCGATTTTCATAAGCATGAAATATTTCTTCCGAGAACTTAAAAATTTGTTGTTATACTTGCGGCAAACCTGACTATGACACTAAAGAAATGTAAGAAAAAGTGTAAACACCCTTTAAGATGTATAGTTTCATTTGTTTAACGCTATTAGTAATTAAAAACTAAAAATTTTCTGTATTAAACCGATGGTTTGAGTTTAAATCAATCGATTCCTGTCATTAAAATTCAAACTATATAAATGTTCTTTCATATTCCAATAATAAAAATATTCCAAATGAATGCTTAAAATAAATCCCATTGCTATGAAAACTCACTAGCAGGGGGATACAGTTCACGTATAAAAGTTTTATATATTACGTGCGTATAATTTTTGTGTAGTCTCTAATTATCTTTTATTCCAAGACATTCTAAGATTATCATTCATACTTTCCATTATCATTTATAATTTTCATACATTCTATACTTCATACGTTTTAGCACGTTCAATTTTATAAAAAAAAAAAATTCATTCTTTTATCCCTTTTCAAAATTATAATTTATATGTTCTACTTTATTTTATACAATTTTTATAATCGAAGTTTAGGCCTATTATTTATTTGTTATGAATATGATTTATACTGAAGCCAACGGCTCTACCGTGCTGAAAACACCGGTTCTCGTTAGATCACCGAAGTCAAGCTGCATCGGGCGCGGTTAGTACTTGAGTGGGTGACCACCTGGGAACACCCCGTACTGTTGTCTCATTTCAGTCGACTTGGTGGCCGAACGGTCAAGGCGAGCGTTTTCAGCGATTGATCGGCCGCCACGTTGTGGGTTCGAGTCCCACGTAAGACATGGATGTTTGTGTTGTTGGGCGCAATGTGTTCCCACGCAATTGTCTTTATACGCAATCGAATGTTCAGAACCCCCTAAAATAATAGATAACAAATAAAATACTACCGTTTCCGTTTGTTCATCTTATTACTTTCCTTATATACATAATGTATAAAGAAAGTATTGTGACGGGGTCGAAAATTCGAAATCGAGTTTTCGACGGGAGAGCACGTTTCAAGGATCCCTGATCACGAATCAAACATTTTTGAGGTAGTGTGTGTGTGTGTGTCAGTGTGTGTGTGTGTCAGTGTGTGTGTGTGTGTGTGTGTCAGTGAGTCTGTGGAGACGATAACTGACGAACGAATGGACCGATTCGAACAAAATTTGATACAAAAATCAGAATCCGTAAACACTGGAAGCCTATTGTTTTTATACGCAATCGAATGTTCAGAACCCCCCTAAATTTTCGAATGAAATTTTGAAAAAATCGTCAAAAAATCAAAACCGCTAATAAAGTTACACAAATAGACATTTCTTATGTAATTTTTCATTAGAAAACGATTGACATAAATTTTAGAACGTTAACATGAACCGTTCTCGAGATATTGTACATTTTTCAAAAAAAATATCAAAAAGTCATATAAAAAAAAAAATTTTCTATTGAGAAACATGTTCACTTTTCATATGTAATACCACGCGATAAATTGGGTGACATCATTTTCGTGGATTTAGCTCGTTCCATTCATGAAAAAAGATACTTTAAGTAATACTTTTGTATTTAAACGCCAATAGTCACATTTATCTGCTGTAAGAATAACTTATTTATTCGTCCATAGGGTTTGGCGAGATTTTGGCGACGAATTTGGCGGAATGCCGCCAATTTGGCGACTTTTTGAAATGTTGCCAAATTAACGAAAATCTCGCCAAAAGGATAAAAATGACGCTAAATCAATGAAAATGACGACTAATTGTCGAAAATTTAATATCTTGGAAAGAATATTAGTATCTACTATAAGAAAAACCTATTTTTTTTAATGTAAAAGTAGTAAATTCATTACATTATATAGGGAAAGTCATGTGTTGCCCACATCAGATTTTTATTTTTACTTTCCTTATATACATAATGTATACATAATGTATATTTCCTTATATACATAATGTATAAGGAAAGTATTGTGACGGGGTCGAATATTCGAATTCGAGTTTTCGACGGGAGAGCACGTTTCAAGCATCCCTGATCACGAATCGAACATTTTTGAAGTGATGTGTGTGTGTGTGTGTCAGTGAGTCTGTGGAGACGATAACTGACGAACGAATGGACCGATTCGAATGAAATTTGGTACAAAAATTACAATCCATAAACGCTGGAAGTCTATTGTTTTTAAACGCAATCGAATGTTTAGAACCTCTCTAAATTTTGAAAAAAAATTTAAAAAAAATCATCAAAAAATCAAAACATTAAATATAGTTACGTAAATAATCATTTCTTATGTAATTTTTCATTACAAAACGATTGACATAAACTTTAGAACGCTAGCATAAACCGTTCTTGATATATTGCAGAATTTTCCAATAAATTTATCAAAAAAATCACATAAAATTATAAAAAAAAGTATCAACTATTGTGAAGTCTGTTCACTTTTGATATGTAATATGATGCGATAAATTTATTATCAATATTCTCGTAGATCTAGCTCGTTCCATTCACGAGAGAAGACACTTTGGATAATAGCTTTGGGTGATAGCTTTGGGTAATATCGGTAATTTGACACCATTAGTCGTTTATGTACCATAAGACTAACCCATTTCTCCATAAACAATGCTGGGCGAAATTTTGGCGGCGAATTTGGCGGATTATCGCCAACTTGGCTAGTTTTTTAAATGTTGCCATATTAACGAAAATATCGTCAAATTGATAAAAATGACGCTAAATCAATGAAAATAAAGACAAATTAATGAAAATCCAATATCTTTGAACGAATAAGAATCTACTGTAAGAGAAGATACTTTGGGTGATAGTTTTTTTATTTGGACGCTATTAGTCGTTTTTCTGCTGTAAGAATAGCATACATGTATGTCTCCTGCCATAATGCTCAACGAAATTTTAGTTATGAATTTGGCGGAATATAGCCAACCTGACGAGTTTTTGAAATGTTGCCAAATTGATGAAAATGTGCCAAGAATTGATAAAAGTGTCGCTAAATTGATAAAAGTGTCGCTAAATTGATAAAAATTACTCTAAACCAATGAAAATGACACCTAATTGATTAAAATTCAATATTTTAGAAATAATATGACTCTACCATAAGACTCTGTCTGTAACGCTTGGCAGAATTCTGGCGACGAATTTTGATCGAACGAATGAAGCGATTCGAACGAAATTTGGTACAAAAATACTAGAAAACAATACTAGAAAATACTAGAATACTAGAATACTAGAAAATACTAGAAAATACTAGAGAATACTAGAAAACAATTGTTTTTAAACGCAATCGAATGTTCAGAACCCTCCCAAATTCTGAAATGAAATTTTGAAAAAAAATCATCAAATAATCAAAACTTTCAATAAAGTTACTTAAATAATGATATCTATGTAAGTTTTCATTAGAAAACGATTGACACAAGCTTTAGAACGCTAGCATGAACCGGTTTCGAGATATTGCACATTTTTCAAACAAATTTATCAAAAAATTCCATAAAAAAAAAAAAAAGTATTAACTATTGTGAAATATGGTCACTTTTCATATATAATATAATGCGATTAATTTATCATCATTCCTGTGGATGTAGCTCGTTCCATTCACGAGAAAAGATACGTTGGGCAATAGTTTTGTATTTGGACGCCATTAGTCATTTTGTAAGAATAACATTTCTCCATCCATAACGCTTGGCGCCTTCGAATTTGGCGGAATATCGCCACCTTGGCGAGTTTTTAAATGTTGTCAAATTGACGAAAATATCTCAATTAATAAAAATGATACTAAATCAATGAAAATGACCACTAATTGATGAAAATTCAATATCTTGGAATGAATATAAATATCTATTATAAGAATAACCTATTTTTCCCTCTGTACCTCTTAGCAATATTCTGCCAAACAATTTAGACGGCATATCGCCAACTTAACGAGTTTTCTTTTAATGTCGCCAAATTGATAAAAATGGCGATAAATCAATGAAAATGACGACAATTGATGAAAATTCAATATCTTTGAAAGAACATAGCAAAAGACTATGAGAATAACTCATTTCTCCGTCCGTCCGTAATACTTGGCGAAAACTTCGGCGGGATGTCACAAACTTGGCGACTTTTTAAATATTGCCAAGCTGACGAAAATGTCACTAAATTGATAAAAGTGACGCTAAATA